>CM034147.1:314183940-314783940 GCA_019776745.2 Taxus chinensis | reverse complement strand
TGAACCTAAACCATCATAGGCTCGAGAGAGTGCATCTGCATTGACATGCTTCTTTCTTGGCCTATCTATAATATCAAATTCAAATTCTTGTAGCAAAATTATTCATCTTGCTATCCTCCCTGATGGGTTAGGCTTATTTACAATATATTTTAGAGCCTGATGATCTGTTACAACTATAAATTTCTACCCTAGCAAGTAATTTCTAAACTTCTTTGTAGCAAAAATGATAGCTAGAGCCTCTATTTCAGTTACAGTATAATTTACCTCAACACTACTCATTTGTTTGCTCCCAAAGTAAAATGGATGATGATTCCCATTTTCATCCTTTTGGCTCAGAGTACTTCCTAGTACGACATCTAAGGCATCAATATACACAACGAATGGCTTGCTCCAATCTGGATTCTTTAAAATAAGTGAAGACACCAGGGCTTCCTTTAGTTGTTCAAAAGCTTCATGTGCCTTATTTCCTGGTTCATAAGTAACATCCTTCTTCAAGAACTGGGTTAGTGGCTATGTAATCTTTGAGAACTTCTTGATGAACCTTCTATAGTAACCCACATGGCCTAAAAATGATCTCAACTTACTTCTATTCATAGGAAATGGTAACTCTTTGATTTTTGAAACTTTATCAGGATCGGTACCAATACCATCTTTGGATACAACATGCCCTAACAAAACACCTTTAGAACATCCAAAGACACACTTTGTAGGGTTTAGTGAGGCTTGTGCTTCATCTAACATTTGAAATGATGTCTCCATCTGGTGCAGGTGGTCCATCTTGCTCCCATAGATGTAAAAATCATCCAGAAATACTCTGATGAAGTTCCCAATGTAGGGTTCAAACACCCTATTCATCAAGCACTGGAACGTTTCCAGAGTATTACACAACCCAAAAGGCATAACTCTATAAGCAAATGTTCCCTGAGGAGTGGTGAATGTGGTCTTTAGCTGATCTTTCTCTACTATATGAACTTGGTTGTATCCGCTATATCCATCAACAAAACTATAACACTCCTAGCCAGCTACTTTGTCCAAGATCTAATCTAAGAATGGAAGAGGGTAATGATCCTTCTTTGTTGCCTTATTGAGCTTCCTATAATCAGCACAAATGCATAGTTTCCCATTATTTTTTATTGAGATAACAATGGGAGAAACCCATTCTGAAATCTCCACAACAAATATGAATCCTACATCAAGAAACTTATCTATTTCTTCTTTTACAGTCTTGGAAAAATTAGGATTCATTCTATATGGCATTTTCTTTATGGGCTTAGCACCATCTACCAGCTCAATAGAATGTTCTACCCAACTTACTTGATGGAGTTCCTTGTAATCAAAAGTGAATAGGTGTATGTACCTTCGAAAGAGCTAGAGGTAGCATTCCTTCTCATTCTCCATCACAGCATCACCAATCTTTATTTGTTGGAGACGATCATCAATTTCTTCTTCAGATAATTTTATGGGTTCATGAGTTGGTGTGACTGGAAGGATATCCATGACCAAAACATCAACCTCACTTTCTTCATCTTCTGTGTCCACTTCACTGGTACTAGAGTAATCAGAGGATGTCTAATCATCAGTTTCATCACTTGAATCCATAGGTTCTACCTTATGATGCCGAGGGATCATGTTTATCTTCACCCTCTCTCTACCACGTCCAAGTGTCATGAAGCCTTCATTCCATTAGTTTCTTGCATGAAATATCCTTAGCCATGGTCTTTCCAACAACATTGGGTACGCAACAGTACCATTTTTCATCACCTAAAAGTCTACCACACATACAACACCCATAACAGATATTGCCACATTTGAAACAACACCTTCTGGTTTAGTTTTTCCCTTATTTAATGACCTTAACATAAGTGTTGAGGGGTGATCAATTTTTAAACCCAACATATTCATTACAGACTCGGTCATTACATTAACTACAACACCTCCATCAACTAAGACATCATGAATTGAAATACCATTACATAATACCTTAGCTTGTGGAGCGTAGGGATCCGCCTCTGCCTCTAAAATAGGGACCTCAACCTCCTTCCTTCATCAAGCATTGAGTCCACTTCACAGCTCCCGCCTCTTCTCAGAAGACATAGCCAAGAGTTGACCATATGTAATATTTGTAGGCCTTTTGGATAGATCTTCTAAGATGGAGTATGGTCCTTGTCCCTGTGAAATCAGAAAATCCTGCACACCCAACTTTCTTCTCCTATGTTTCTTACTAGTTTCTCCTTTCATCTTCTTAGGATCATTTCCATCTTGGTTATCTTTTTCTTTCTTTCTTTTTGTTACAAAAACATCAACTTCATTATTTATACTCTTATCTACTACATCAAAAGAATTCACAGGTGCTTTTCCTTTATCATTATCTCTTGTACCATATGTAGAAGCTCTATCTAGACAATTATACTTATAATGACCCTTTTTATGACAACCATAACATACAACTTCAGAAATATTTCTTTTTAGACCTCTATCTCCTCCCTAAGAACTAAATTCCTTTCCTTGAAGAAAATTAATAGTTAACTGACCCATCTTCTTGAGCAGATCTTCATACTCATTAGATGTACTAGGGAAAATATTTGTTCTCACCAAGAGTGGTTGTGGATTCTGGACCAAAGGTGTTGGTGTAGGCTCTACCTTAGCAGCAATTTCTTTGGGCTCCTCTTCCATGCTTTCTTCTTGCCTTCTTGTAATCTCCTTTTCTTGTTCAATGGTAGCTGGGTGGTCATACTTCACTCATTGTCTGATCTTTGGCTTCATCCCAAGAATGAAGTGCTTACAGAGGAGATTATCCATGCCATTCATCAACCCATCCGCTAAATCCTTCCTTCTCAATCTAGGCATCAAGCTTCCTCCTTAGTTCTAGAACATGAGCATGATAATCCCTTATCTTCTCCTTCTCTCCTTACGATAGCTTCGTGATATCAATCATGAGATCTACATATTTATGTTGTTCACCAAATTCTTTCAAGAAAACTTTCAGTTAATAAATCCCATGATTTTTTCACATTATCACCTAGTGTTTCAAACCACCTAAGGGCTGAACCATCCAAAAAGTTAGGAAAAAATTCAGTCCATTGTTCCCTTCTTATGAGGCCATTACAAATGCAAGATCATTTAATCTCTTGAATGAAAGAGGAAGCATCTTCCTTAGATTGGGCTGAAAAAATAGGAATCTTCTCCATTTTCAAAAGTAACCACAATGAAACACCAACCCACAAGTACAATCAACAAGACTTATGTGCACAAATAACTGGAATCACTATAATAGAAAGTGACTTTAGACCTTTCTACGGTAAAATAGAAATGACCACGGTAAACTATGGCAAAACTTGACTTACTATGGTAAAAAATGATTTTACTGTGGTAAACACTATTCATGATAAAAAGTGAAGTTACTGCAGTAAATACTATTCATGGTAAAAAGTGAATTTACTATGGTAAATACTATTCACGGTAAAAAGAGACTTTACCATGGTAACTACTATGCACAGTAAAAAAAGGTTACCCTCTAAATGTTTTCTAACTAAGTGGGAATATCTCTCCAGAAAATCCACCAACGAGGAATGGTCCTAACAATGGAACCAAAATGTCATCACCAATCCGGCACTATGATAATTCTTTACTGGGAACTCCTCATGCTATGATTATTTACTAATGCATAGCTTTTAGTTTGGTGGATGGAATCTAGAAACACAACAAACATAACACAAGAATACCATAGACTATGATAAGAAGGAATGATGATAAATCTAAAATATAAGTGTAAATTATAATATCAACATGAAATTGTTACAATCTCACCCATGAGGTACTTCAAGTGTTACTGACTTCACTTGCCTTCCAACAATAACTATGAGAGAAACTTCACAATTACACCTCTTAATGGCTTCTTTAACACACCTTCAAAATGATGGCTTCCTTTACACACTTACTCATACAATATTTCTCACTACTTCCTTATATGCTAAATGAGGGGGTGGCCTCTCTATTTATAGAACTTCTAGGCTTATCCACCTTATCTCTAAGATAGGATAAGAAATCTACTCTGATGTATCATATTCAATACCTTAATTCTTATCTGTACATGTAAGCTTATCTTTGAAGATAAGATAAACCTTCTCATTTCACATGGGTTCCACATTTTTATACATTTTACAAATAAAATACACAAAATATTTATGACCTCACTCCTTGTCCTTATTAACAATATAATATTTCTAATTCCTAATCATGTAGACCCTACTTCTTTGCTTACCCTAACTTTGACATTTTAACATTACTGAACCACTTACGACGAATATTTACTTTTTACCAAAATGTTCCTATTGTACTTTTGACTATTACCATACTATACATTATTGGCAGCGGCGTACCGGCAGTGATGTTATCTTCTATCAGACGCTACTACTAATTATAATTAACAATATCCTATTCCTAATGCACACATTAATGAAATATAAATTATGGAAGAAAATTTTAGTGTCGAAAGTGCCATCAAACTTTGGTGGACTTATATTTTTTATATCATTTGTGAGTTCAGCTGTCAGCCTTGCCTTTTTTATTTTCTGGATTATCATATATGTTTTCATTATTGTTATCAACACCTAAATTTCCCAAATTGGCATTTTCCATAGAAGGTGGTTGATTGTTATTACCAGCATCTTCTTCCTCCTCCTCATTTCCCATTACTTTCTATTCAAGTACAACCAAACAATATCTTATGTCCAATAGGGAAGCAAGGATCTCATCAATTTTTTGGGTAGTTATTGCTTCTCCACTAGGTGGTGGTTTGTTTGCAGCATTTCCTTTTGTTCTAACCATTTTCTATTAACAAGAAATATTTCAGTTTTATAAGATTATGGACACAATAGGTCTAATAGATGCAACCTTCAACTCCGATACTAAAATGTAACATTCCCATTTTAAGACTTTAGAAACATGAGAATTTTATATTTTATACATTATGTTCTCTGTTCTAAATAATCATAATTTAGAACTTACATTCTATTCCAATCAATCTCATAAGAGATAACCATATGCAACTGTAAATGACTCAGTGAACTACCGATCTCTCATTTCATGACTCAGTTTCTAATCGAATTCCCATGTTAACTCAAGGTGTTGTACAATAAGTATACTTAGTTCTCTTACCCTATTATGGGTATTGAGTGTTCTGTTTAAGAAACCTATCTGAATATTTGTTACCAATATTCATTTGAAATTTCATTTCTTAAACTAGGTGACATATGACAACGCAACCAGTAGCTTGCGATAGTTTGGCCAAAGATTTCTAACATATTGTTCATATTACTATTCCTAAAGGAAATACTCATAAAAAAAATATGTCCTTCACCCAACTCATCTATTATCTAGAATGGTTTTCACCAACTCCTATCAGTCCACTTGTTCGAAGTTTGACCATAACCCAAGTTAGCACATAGTTTGGTATAAGGAACTTCTCGTGGTGACTAAGGGTACACAAACATACTCAATTGACATAAGTTGATTGCATGTTTCTAATTACCATAAGTCATCCTGAGTTATTTTCTATACCAAAACATATTCCTATCCTGATTTGGAATAAAACTAAGAACTAGTCCAAGTTTATGTAGATCCAGATGATTCAGTTCTGAAGGGTGTTGCAACATGTCAACTGTAACTTTTTATCCTTTGTGAAGACCCAAGTCTTTACAAAGGAAACGTTCTATAGTTGGCATGTGCCAACATCTGACGGACTCACCCATCTCGATGTACATACCCTAACAAGAATTTATTTATACAAATATATTTCTTAATTAAGATTTGATTTCAGCAACCCTGTTCAACCTAATTCCATTAGCCCTTAAGGTTGACATCCACATTTGAGTTGTTAAAGTGATGCAAAAACTTCATGATTTCCATTTTTTATTCATTAACTTCCTACCTTAGGATTTAGTTAATTAAAAATAGAACAGAAACCTTAATAATATTTACTTAGAATTATAAAACCATTCATATCCAGTTTAAGTTCCATAACAAGTTCAATTATAGTAGAATTCATTGAGATGAAGTATAATTGATAAATGTTATTTTTTTCCTTACATTTTCTTTATACTTATCAAGGTATTACTCGAGAGGAAGTACACCTTCCTCTTTCTTGTCATGTGTTCATTATTCCCTTTCCATTATGCAAATTATCATAATTAAGTGACACTTTCATTGACATATTTAATAAAATATAAAGACTTATGTAGAAGAACATTTATTAATGCCAACTTAATAAGTAGCATTTCAATTAAGGGATATTATAATTAATTCCCTTCCATCCAACTTATTTAATGTCAACAAAAGAGGATCCATTCAGATAAGAATAAGAGAAATTAAGATAAGATTAAAATTTTCCTTTGCATAATGCACAAGGAGGATGACACAACAGGAAAAGGTAACTCTCAATATTTTTCAATTCATCATGGTGAAATACATATTTTACAAGTCCATGCATTTCAGACACATGTCATGTCAAACATCATCAAGATAAAAACTGAATACAACTTTTCCTCTTTCAATACATTTCCATAATAAATCAGATTTCTTCATACAAGATCCAGTCTTTAAGTAACAATTAACATCATAAAATTTATTTCCTTCCTTTATCACTTACCAATTCCATCTAAAAAAATTTCCAACATGGGTTAGTTCATTGAACTGAGCATGATAAGCACTAAGCATTAAAACGATGTGCTCTTAACTAACTGTTTCATAAAACCAACTCTACTTTTATGAAACAGTAAAGCTAAACAACTGGATACATCATAAAAAAATAACTATCATGAAAGGAAGAACAAGTGATCAACCAACATAACATTTAGAAAAGGTCATGATATAATCAAAACTCTTTAGTCATTGTTTTTATAAAGAATTAAATTAGATAAGTAATATTTCATTCTAATTACTTATGTCGTTCCACTAAAGATACCTACTAATTATTTATTACTTCATTCAATCTGAATTACCAATAAGACACTAAATCCAATATTTTCCAAAAATAGAGTTACTTTTAAGAAGCGAGAACCGTCAAACTCAGCATTAGCATATTCCATCTGAAAACATGTATAGAAAAGCTAATTCAACCTTCATGAAAGCTTTAGGTTGAGCCATTAACATAATAAAAACAAGAGATTTCTATTTCGGATGCTACATCCAAATTTGAAGTCCAAGGTGTAGCCTAAGTTCTCAAGTTAGGCCACAACAGATTATAAATAGGAAAGTATTCATTCAATCACTTGCATTACACAATAGTCACACTTTACCAAATATTGTTTCCATTCAACACAAGTCAAAGTGAATAAGTAATATTACATCTATCTACTCATTCACAATCTTGTTAAGTAACACAAAATGAACTAATCAATTATATAAACAAGAGTAACACAAAAGAGGGAAGAAGGTGAACTGAGAGAGAAACCACTCAAAACTTCCCTCCTAATTTGAGAAGATGTGTATTACATTTCAAAACTCAGAGAAGAGAGTACAACATAAAATCTCCTACAGTTTCATAAGAAAACAATGATGAAAACCTTATCTCATAAGAGAATAAGAAAAGGGAGTTAATCAACAAGAAAATAAGAAGAACCCCATCATTCTTTCTCAAGAATAGAAGGACATAAATGAATAAAAGACTAGGAAAGTTTTAGTCAAAAAAATCCCATGACCGGTGAAACATATTCTCCAATTGTTCTTTTTAATCTTGGCCCCTTAGGAATTTGAGCTTCAATATTTGGAGCTTGTTCTATTGTACCCTAAGTAGTCTCTTGCTCTGTCTCATCTACCTCCTTTTCTCCTTCTTCTCCATCCTTCATTTTTTCATCCTTCAGTTCTTCCACATTCTTTGGAGGTGTAGGATATTTGGGCATACCTTCCTCATACTCTTTCGCCTCCTTATTCAGCTTTAACTTCCTTCTTCTTTTCTCAATTGTCTCCTTATTTGGAGAGATTGAAGGTGATTTGTGTAATGATTGTGGAGTATCACCTTAGGTTCTTGTTCTCCTAAATACCCTTTTGAAGTGGCACTCTCCTTGTATTGCATCTAGATCCTGATCATATCCTTTTTGTTGATGGGGTGGAGTAGTCACGTGCTCAACATCTTCCCTATCTATAGACCTCCTCCTACTTCTATCCTCCAAACCACAACTATCTTCATTCTCCTCTTATTCATCATCTACTTGTATATTCTTTGTGGGCTTAGGTGCTAGAACATTTTCCGTTGTATGCTTACCTTTTGGAAGCCCTGGGAGCACGAACTCATTCTCCACATACTTATTATTCTCCAGCTTGGGCTTGAGTTTAAGATACACAAGCGTTACTCCAATGTCTCCAAAATCCAGGCTTACTGGATTCATGTTTAATACATCTAAGATAATACTCTCAATATAGGCATTCCATTCTAGATATACATATGTTTTTCTCAGTGTATGGTAGTCGTAATCTACCTTTTCTACATTGAAGATTAGGCGATGCACATCTAAAAAACTAGTGAACTGATGCTTGGAAATATCATGTAGTTAAGGCATATAGTAATTTGCACCATGGGCTCCAAGCCCCATCTTTCATCGTAAATCACGTAATGAAAAAATGTTGGTAAACTACTAACTATACTACCTTATCCACCACCGAAGGAAACTCCTTGGGTATATGCGACTCTTCTTCGAATGCTACGCGGAGTCTATCATACCACTTCTCCACCCTTTGCATGGCTGGTCCACTCATTGATCCTTCACACAAGTACTTTCCAAATATTTCCATAGGTGACTTGTTCTGCAAAGGGTATTCTTAAATTTTCTCCTCTGGCCCATCTGGAACCCTGATTTCCATAAACACTAGAGTCAATAGAACAACCCCAAAATAGATTTTCTCTCACGTGTGTGCTTCTTCAATGATAGTCTCCATGATGTAACTGGAGATGTTGTAAATCGCTCTCTGTGACATTTTCTTTGTAATGTGTAGCCACATTGTGTTTACTTGTGCGTCATACATCAGCATGTCTTCTTTTTTGTGCTTATTCATCTTTTTATTTTATAACGCATCAATATCCTTCTTATTTTTAGTTTTAAAATGGTTGTATTCACTGATATTGCTCTTTTGGATGTGGGAATCCCATTCCTGACCCATAATCACACCCTCCAGATATTGCATTTCTAAGAAATTACTCGCAGGAGTCATTTTAACCTCTACCTCCACATTCTTCTTTCCTTTTACTCCTTCTGTGGGTTCTTTCTTTGGTGCCATTTGTAACCTGCAATCTTATAACTCCAAATACTCACCTTTTATCTCTTGCAATGCGAAGCCCAAGCGCTAACTCGATTCAACATGTCCTAGTTTAAATTACATGCCCTAGCTCTTTTTTAATTCCTTAATTCACTCAAACCCTTCGTAAATGGGGAGACAAGATTCCTCTGTGCACAAATTTGTTTGTCTTGTCTCAATTCACACTCTTCACACGTGAATATTATTCTTGGAGCTCAGTCACACTTGGCTCTTTCAAATTATTACAATTGCAATGGTAAGAATGAACTTGCATCCCATCCCTATATAGATTTTCAAAAATTTAGTACATTTATTGCTTCTTCACCTACCAACAATCCTCTCATTAATTGACCATTTTTATTTTTCCATGCATTACATCATTGCGCCTAAGCTATAACCTTCTAGCGTTCCTTCTTACCTTATAGTTGCAAACTTCTCTTTAGTGTGCCTCCATGCACCCGAGTACCTCACCACTATGCCTTCCCTTGGTAGTTCCCATGGACCTGCTTTCCTCATGTTATACTTGTTTCTTCACTCATCTCCACCTATGGTCCTCACTTCCAAAATAATTTTTTTTCAATTCTCCAACTTGAATAGCACCGGTAGCAATTTTTTCCTTTCATGTGGATATAAATAACCTACCCCACACTAAGGGTATGTGTAGCACTCTGCGCATAAAAATAATTCAAATAGTAATTAGCTTATGGTGCGTAAACATGCTTATTACAAAAAATTCCAACTAAATTGACAAAGCATAGTGACGAAGAAGGAAATATATCAAGGAAAATATAGAATTGAAAACCTAATCTAAACGGTAACATTGCCTTATTACAAACACCAAGAATACTTATTTATAGTTGGGCTTCAACCTACTCCCATTCAAGTATCCAGGTAACCGTATTCCATTAATCACCTCTAATTGACAAGCATTGGTTTCAAGTATGTGAGTGAAAAAATATGGCCCCAACCAATGTACCTTGAGTTTTCCTAGATGGCACACAAAAATAGAATCATAAAGGAGCACCATCTATCTAATCTATAACTTTTTATCCCTGATGTGCCTGTCATGCCATGCTTTCTACCTGGCCTTTTCTTATTTTTTACTCCAACATGCTATGGCTCATCACTCATCCAACTTGATTAAATTTTCAATCTGTTCTTATAATTATTTCTCATCAGCTAGACCTCCATCACATGTAATACAAAAATATGGTAACATGAATTCCATAGGAAGAACTACTTCTGCGCCAAACAATAACTGAAAGGGTGTGGCTTTGTTCAACCTTTTATATGTTGTTTGATATGCCTAAATTACTACAGATACTTTAGCATCCCAATCCTTTCTTCCAACATCACATATTTTTGTCAATGTATGGCTCAAAATTTTGTTGAAATCCTTAGCATTTCCATTTTCATGAGGATGATATGGTGTATTCTTATGGTGTGCAATCACGAATTCATCTAATAAAATTTTTAT
This sequence comes from Taxus chinensis, assembly GCA_019776745.2. Lineage (NCBI taxonomy): Eukaryota > Viridiplantae > Streptophyta > Pinopsida > Cupressales > Taxaceae > Taxus > Taxus chinensis. The sequence continues at coordinate 314,773,175 of CM034147.1, read as the reverse complement.
TGTCTAATTAAGAAAATGTGTGCCCCTATCACTGTTTAAGATTAAAGGAAATCCATACCTTGTAATAATATTTTCCCATAGAGATCTAGATGTTATAGCCATTGTATAATCCTTTGTAGGTGCTTCTTCTTCCCAGCTTGTCAAATAATCAGTGCAACCTATGATATAGTGTGATCTAGTTCTATGTGTGGTTGGTGAAATATGACCCAAAAAATCTATAGCCCATTTATCAAACAGTTCTGCATTAGTAATAGGTCTTAGAGGCATTTCATCTCATTGATCTAATTTCCCAAGACACTGAAAGTGATCATAAGCCTTGCAATAATCCATACAATCTTTATACAGGGTCTCCCAACATCATCTAGTGAGTAGAATCTTATGCATAATGGTGTCACCTGCATAGTATCCACCTACAATACCACCATGAGCTTCCTCTATGATATTTGTGTGCTCATGTTCTAGTACACAACGACACAATACTTCATCTAGACCTAAGTTGTACAGGTCACCACTAATCAACAAATAGGGTGTCACGTGTATAGCAAGTTTTTTCTTCTCCAAGGATTTCATTCCTTCTGGTGCCATACCTATTCGTAGAAAGACATAAATGTCCTCTAATTTTGATGGTGTGCATTATAACCTATATAACTATGCTTTAGGTATGGTATCTTCAATTTTTTGTTCTTCTTCTCCTGACTGTATTCTAGATAGATGGTCTGGTCCATAATTACTTTTCCCTAGTTTTACCACATCTGTGAAATCAAATTCTTAAAATAAGAGTACCCATATACATATGTACCCCTGTAAAATGTGATTATTTACCAAATACTTCAATGCCATGTGATATGTATAAAATAAAAATGGTGTAGCTAGCAGGTACTATCGAAATTTATGTAGCACATAGATCATTGGCAAAGCTTCATGCTATGTGGTTGTATAATTCTATTCTGTAGGAGTCAAATTTTTGCTAGAAAAATAGATAGGATGATCTATCATACCTTCTCCCAGTTGAGCCAATACCACGTCATTAGTCATGTAAAAGGCATCCACGTGTACATGAAATGGTTGGTCCCATGAAGGAAAATGCAGAATAGGTGTGGTAGTAATTTTCTCCTTTAATGTCTCAAATGCGCGTTGTTGTGGTTCTCCCCAATAGAGCGTACCTTTTCCTTTCAATAACTCCTCCAAATGTGTGGAAACCTTGGCATATCCCTTTATGAATTTTCTATAATACCCTGGGTGACCCAAAAATATGTGCACCTCACTTTGAGTGGTAGGCTCTTTCAGGCCTATAATGGCTACAACCTTATCTAGATCAACCAACAAACCTTCCTTGTAGATTATGTGTCCTAATGGTATTATAAATGGTGTATTAAATATGCACTTCTTGAAGTTCAAAGAGATACTCAACTATATACATCTTTCAAACATTAAGTGTCGATTTTCACAATGATCCTTAACAAGTCCATACACCATCCAATCATCTAAATAAACCTGTAAGAAGTTGTCAATAAAGTTCTTGAATGCTTGAACAACTATACACGAAAATACAACATGAACATTTTTCAGACTAAAAGGCATCACCGTATATGCGAAGCTACCCCATTTAGTAGTAAAAGTAGTCTTTTCCTGATCCTCTTGGGAAATCCTAACTTGATGATATCGAGAGAACCTATTTATAAATGAATAAATTTTGTGCCCTATAATGCCTTCTAGTATTTACTAAGTGAATGGCAAAGGAAAGGGATCAATCACACATGAAACATTCAGCTCCTTGTAGTCCACATATATCATAATCTAGCCATCCTTATTGATACTAATCATCATTGGACTAACCCATTCTAACTCATCTAGGGGCTTGATGATTTTAGACTTCAACATCTTATCAATCTCTTCCTTGAATTTTTGCGCAAGTTGGGGATCATCCTGTAGGGTCTCTTTCTAACTAGGTGTGCACCAAATTTAAGCTTTATCTTCATCTCCCCTAATGATTCATGCACGCCTTTAAGTTCATGGTACCATCAAGGGAATACATCCTGATAATGCCATAGTAACTCTATGATTTTTTCCACTTCGAGTCTGATCAATAGTCTCTAATTATGGCCTCCTTAGGCTCAACATCTGATCCAATGTTCACTTTCTTTTTCTTCATAGGTTCATGATAGGCCCATGTGGTCTTATTTGCACTATCTGAAACCTCACACCTACATGTTAAATATTTTACATCCAAATTTTCTAATTCTTTATCATCCACTAAGTAGACCATTTTATCTTTTTCTTTCTCAAGGAAAGTGCACCGAAGAAGTGTGGCATTGGCCTCTATTTACTCAACAAAACGTGCTCCTGATTTTTCTTCATCCAATAACTCCTAAAATTTCTTCAGCCTTCACACTATCTCCCATAGTTAAGCCCTTTATGAATTTCAATGCTTCTTCCACCAGAGGCTTGGTAGAGAAGAAGTCAAATGTCTGAGTCATTCCTACAATTAAATCCTACCAAGTTCCAGTCTCTCTATGGAGTTATTCATATACATTCCAAGCACGTGTGTAGCCTTGTAAAGTGGAATAAAACTTGTACACCCATAGTGAAGGTGGTAAATCTTCCTTCCCCTCTATCCAGAGTCTCTCACACTTTTGAACGTGGTGATGAACAGGTTGATTACCATGATAACTGCATATTTGAGTAGGTGCATTGCTCCTAAAGAACCTAGTGGCAGAAACAATCCTAATTTCATTCCATCCTACAACATTATCCTTGTGGGCCACCCACGAGTGCATTACTATCCTGCATAGGGTATAGGCTAGCATATTCCTCCTCTCCAGTGGGTCTATTTGATGTTCTTCCATGGTGCACATGAATACCATATGATATCCTTCTCCAGTGTAACAAGGTATCGAGTTATTGCCTATTCTCTTGATATAACATGGTTTGTTGTCTTTAGAAAATATACGCTTTACTTCACATCCCACCAAGTCATAATTTCTATGAGCCTAGTTATCACAAACAACACTTGTAGTATCATTGATAGACTATGCATCCTCCCACTAAATGATTCCTTCTTTAGATGGCTCAAATATCTCTGGATCCCATACGACATGTACATAAATCTGAGTCAAGTCTTCTTCACTTAAGGGCTCAACATAGGGCACACAGATTTTCCATCTGTTAATGGGATAATGACCCTTTCCTCCTTGTTTTTAAAGATGATATAACCCTTTTTGAACAGAAGATCAAAATTATTTGCATAGCACGACGGACGTCAGAGTAGAGTTGGGAAGTTGTCTTCCTCTGCTAGCAGTAATACCTCAAAATATCTAGTGAACTTAGCTCATTGTATGGTAATCAATGCATATTTTAAAACTCCGATGGGGGTGGCCTTGGTCCGATTAGCCATGAACAATACATTAGAGGAGGGTTGCAATGGATGTCTCCCCATTTGTACTAATGAATCTAAGGTAAGAAAATTAAATTCCGTTCCTGTATCAATCAATATATTAATCAATAGCCACCCATCCACAACATCATTTAGATTGATTTCCTTGTCATAATCTAGGCTCTAAGGGGGAAGATTCACATGCAGGATCTGTTTTCTAGTCTCAATACTTGCGCTTAGAGTGTTTCCCTTTAACCAATTCCCTAATAGTGGAATGATATTCTCCTAGCGTAAAATTTGACACACTTCTCTCAAGTCATCCATATCATTTTGGACCATCTCTAATGCTTAAATTTTCTCCATCTTTCATTATTTATCCTTTAAATATTGTATTTCACCCTGAAGATTCCTGAGTGCCTTCATGGTTTCTTGATAAACCTCCTTCTAATGGTTACTATTTGGCTTCCAAGCATGTAGAACCTCCTCCTTAGTGATGGTATGCTTCTATTTCAATCCTTCTCTGGCATGTACCACCTCAGCAAAGGTAGTGATCCTTACTTGCAATGCCTCAGATTATGCTTCTAACTTGGAAATTCACTAATTTTATACAACACGTTACATCCTAATCATCCATGAAAATTTGTTTTCTTATTTATGCTACTTGATAAGATGTTCATACAAGTCTGGGCATTCCTCATAACTATGATTCTTTCCACAGAAAGAACATATAATATTCTAAGGAAATCCATGCCTTTAGTGGTCAGGAGATCCACATGTATAAAAGTTTCCATGAGGGAAATCACTTCTTCCACCACCATGTCCTTGTCCTCTGAATCCACCATGGTATCGTCATCCTCTGCCATGTCCACCATAAAAATTCCCTTCATTCTGATCATAGTGTGCCTGATTGTGATCCCATTCCTAATGCTTGTTATTTGCTTTAGATTTATATGAAACTCATGTCTGTCATACACCAATATCTATAGCATCATGGATTTGACAAATTAGTTGGTAGTATTTCGTATCATGAGTCATGGACCTGTAAATTTTACAGTAACAAGAGACGTTCTTCCTCATCACGCGTTGCAATAATGGGTATTTTCTAGCATCATGGTTTAAATGGCATATCTCACAATCCAATAACAACGAGCACACTAATTTGTGGGGGGAAATATCCTTTGTGTGACCTTCCACTTCACAATTTGTGCACCAAATTCATGTGCATATCTCATGTGCTGAATTTATCGATAGTTTCTCCAATTGCTTTGCCATAGCTACGATCTGTGCTTCTAAAAATGGGCTCACCCTAGAGTCTATGATTCCAAATACCTCATCGCATAAGGTTTCTTCAAGTGCTTCGCATGGATAAATGTATGTCTTATGTGATAATGCCCTCCTAAAAGGGATAATTAGGCCTCCAATGAACCATTGTGCATGTTGGCTTGCATGGATATCATAAGATAACTTAGATAAAAATGTTTTAAAATGGGCATCATACTCTCTAACACTCTCAGTGGTGCCTTTCTCAATATCCTTGAGCCCACTTATACTCTTCTACTCAAACTCAAGGATGTGAAATTCTTTAAGGAAAGCATCTTTTAATGTTGTATAGTCTACAAAATTCTAATCAGGGTCAAAAATTTTGTACCAGTTGTGTGTGCGCCCTTGTAACATAGTAGCAAATTGGTTTTCCTCATGCTCAGAAGCCATGATTCCTTTTGCATGCCATAGTATTTCACACATGTGTACATGTTGATTAGCATCTATGATGCCCTTATACTCTAGAAGATGAAGAGACATCTCCATGTAAATATTCTAGTGTTGGTGCAGACCTTGCCCAACTAATCCAAAACCTCCTATGTTTCCTCTACCTCAAGAACCGCTAGATCCAATAAATCTAGAACCACCTATACCTTATGATCCTTATCCTATAGCTGGGGTCAGACTAGAAGATGTACTTCCCCGTGTCCCAACAGTAGTACTAAACTATACTCCAATAGTTTGCGAAGGGTTACTACTCCCATAAAAGAGTTTAAAGATCTATGTTCCTGAATTCTGTGTAGATGATACACCCAAAAAGGTACTTCCATATAACAATGAAGCCTTTTGCGCTACCATCATTTTGCTTCTTATATGACTCACTCCTCTCCCACTGCCTAAATTAGCTTGCTGACTATTTTTTGTACTAGATACTAGAATACCAAGCACAAGGGAAACGTTTCCAAGTGGATTGGGATGCACCCCCATGGACTAGGACATCTCTATTAGCACACTTCTATGTGAGGCCAAGGAGAGTTCCCTATCATGATTTCCCAAAAGGGGGATTTCATGATGTTTGGGTTTCACGTCTTTTGCGTGAACTTCAAATCCTTCCTGAACCATCTTTCTCCATAATGGTATTCACTCTGCAACCTCCTGTTGCTTCTCTACCTCCCTCTTGCACACCTCATTATACTTATGATGCCTTTCCTCTCTCTACCTCTCTACCGCTAGGTTTGCCATCTTTCACCAAACCTACTCCTGCCCCTACACATGGTGGGGGTTTAGTTCAGCATTGGTTTGTTCTCTAAATTCAAGGTTACCATCAGAATCTTGATCCCTAGTGGAATGCCTTGCAGGTAAGTTCCCCTTGGATATCGTAAAAACTATAATTTAGCTACCGCTAGGCACAAATAACTGGAAATTGAGTACTCCAAGATATAACTATTCAAAACACCATGGAACCATGTATCCATAACATGATTCCAAATTATATCATCATCATAAAGGGCCTAAAATTATTGCTTCTTCTAGATAAGTGTGTGATAACTCCAGTTTCATTTAGATGCATAAGCAATCAGCCACTCGTATAATTCTACTGGAAAGATAATAAAGAATCTCTCATATAAACTATCATACATATTCTGTTCCACCCATACACATGTGTTAAAATCAGATCCGATGCTAAACATCCATGTGTATTCTTCTTCCAGGTCATGTATCCACTCCTCAACACTTACTAGGGTCAACCTATATGTCTTCATTGCAAATCATTCTGAAAACAACTAAAAAAGAGGTCCCAGAAATATAACTAATGATGCAACCTAGAATTCACTAGTAAAAGCCCAGGCATGCTGGCACATCACTCATCCTAGACTAAGCTCTCACCTGAAGCTCAAAAAGGTATCAGACCCCTCTTTATGGTTTTTGTTGTAGGATTTTAGCATGATGAGGACTTAAAACATTCGGATCCATAACTAATATATAATTCTATAATGCATATTCAGATCTAGATCTAGAGAATAACATACTTAAAAGATAATCATGATGAAATAAAGCATTCAAGAACCAATTATACTGAGAATTTGATACTCTGATTTAGATTCAACCAATACACTCCCATTATATTAAATGAATTAATACACAAAAACTTATTACAATAGATAATACCATTTTTTATGTGCGCATCAGATTTGACAGCATAACGTCATAATAACTCAGTACTTACTATCTTTGTATATATATCATACTACACAGTTCACTACATTTTTATAAGGGTGGGGACTTTCCCTTCACCACTGATCTAATCCCAAAATAGGTCACATGCTATTCTTAGCCACATGTCGTTAATATAATAGCCACACATGCAAGTGCGGTAACAATAGACTTCACCTAGTTAACTGTCAGTAGTAAATCTATTCTCAGTCTATATCCCTATAAAGATATTTGTAGATGATCCTCCAAAAATATCCAATGCATGTCATGCAAGTCTCTAACTGGTTTGTGTGTTCTACACGCTATCTCCAAAAATAGCTCATCATCGTGAAAATGGCTAAGTCTCAAATCTGTCTCTATCCTCAGCACATGATTCCTTTCCGATCCTCCTGCACTTTTGAATGCACTCTACTCTTCTGATAAAACCTTCTGTATGTCCTTCGCTAAGTTCCATATTTTGACTAACCAATAATACTTTACTGTGCTCCATCATATCAACAACAACATTGGTCATCATCTAAGAGAAACGACCACCTCCTGAATCTGGAAAATTAAAACATGAAATAGCTATCATCATCAACATCATACGTGGACAACCAACTCTCCCAGGCTCATATAACACTTGGTAATTAAATGCCCCTGATGAATACCTCACATCCTCAGCATGCCCTCCATATAACCTCTGCATGGTATCTTCACTCTTATCATATGTAATATAATAAATATCATGTCCATGAACTGAAAATCTCGTAATATGATGAACATCCTCAAGGGTGATAGTCATCTCCCCTGTAGGAAGCCAGAAAGTATTGGTGGAAGGATTCCACCTCTCTAACAATGCCAATATCATACTATGACATCTGTGAACCCATTTTTAAAATCTCATGTCACCAAAATCCACTACCTCAAGATGCTTCCAATCGTCATCTGAAAATTCTTCCCTCACCTCATCTAACATCAATGGTGTATGGTCATAGATAGTCAACTATAGATCCACTTATAAAATTTAGTTACACAAGACAAATGTCAATATTATCATATTAATTCAAGTATTAAAATGACAACTTTACTTTCTAAAATCTCCTAAAGAAAAAAGTGATATTATAACATCAATATCAATATTCAAATATACATATAACACCACTTGAAACCATACACATTATACAAATTCATAACATTTATCAAAACTCATGCCATTGTATTGAAGATATAAATTATTTTTTTCATAGGTGAATCGCTGATGATTCACCTCAATCGCAAGTGGTTGGAGGAATCATCAGCGATTCATGCAACTCAAAATTAGGGCATCCATGTGCCCCCAATATGGATATACAACCCTAAAATACCCATAAATTCACAAAAAAATGAAACAAAAATGGATTAGAAGCTTACCTCGGCCATCATAGGTTTGTCATTTTGTCATGATTCCACTCCCAAACATGTTTTTCACACTAAGTTATTGCACTGTCCATTTTTTTTACGATGGTTGTAATGTGATAAAATGACACTATTTTTTGGTTATATATAGGCCCCCATTTATACGTGATGTAATCATTGGTGATTTCACTAATCACTGATAATTTACCCCCTTTATGCATTTATACCCCCATTACCCTAAACCATGCCATTTTCACCATTTACATAAGTGTGTCATCTTTTCAATAAGCTTTAGCCCTTGAAATTTTGAAACAAACAAACACAATCAACATTGGGATTCACCATTCATCCATGGGACATGCACCCTTTGGTCCCCATCACCTGGTTTTCCCATTTGTCAATTCCCCCTTAAGGATCATATGTCCATAAGCATCGAGCCCTTTGGTCACTATGTCAATTGATTCCCCATTAACTTGTTATGTACTCCCCTTGACTTCGGAAACCTATGAAAAAAACACATTGGTGATCATTGTATTGCCTAGAAGTAGAATCACCCATAAAAATAAACCATCTCATCATTTTTGACTAATAATTTGCCAAAAATCACTTAACAAAAAGGGGAAAATGTAGACATTGAAAATTTACACTCTCTCACCTTCATGATATAAATTCATTCTTGATAATTAATAGTTAAGATGTGCACTTATGACACTCCATAACCTAGGTCACTCACTTATACCCTTCAATTAAATAATTTAATATTTATGCCACCACATCTCCATTCATAAAATAATGAATTAAATAAATAAATTAAAACACACCCTCAAACCTAACCCTCATGCCTCACCAAGTCAACTTGCATATAATCACTAGTTTTAACTAGATAGTTTATAAACCTTCCATAAATATAACCTAACCACCTCTAGCTTATCCCTATAACTACTTCCCACCCCTAACTAGTTAATAACTACATTAAGTTAGAAACCTTCTAAAAAAACCTCTACATTTATCCTAACTAACCTAGTCCTAATCCAGGTTCATCCCTCTTACTATCCCAACATCCTTCAAAATCCCTCCAAATCAAGATCAAAATGGCATGAAAATAACTCATTTTATCCCATGGCTCAAACTTTCTGAAATAGTTGGCGATTATCTCAGTCACCAGTGATCTATATAAACAAGTTTCTAAGCCTCTTTGGAGGAGGATCCTTAGATTTTTACAGGGAAGTTATGTCCATCCACAAGAATTTTAGAGATCAAGACTTTTCAATAGATCATTACTATCGTTACATCACATCAACATGATCATTGTATAATCCATAGTAATTTTCAAGACATCTTCAAGCCATCTTCACCTATCTACCATTCAATTTATTCAATCATCTAAGGTCAGTACTTGTTTTCACTTGATTCTATATTTATTTTCAGGTAACTTTATTTGTCTGTTCATTAATCATCTAGTTTAAGATTTAAAATTCCTCACAATTATAGAATAATCAAGTTATACCGTCTAGTTTATTATCCTATTAGAATTTACATTAATCGATGGTGATTGCTAGAATCACCTGTGATTCCTGCACAATATTTTTATTTCATATTTTTGAACAAATCTACCTAAAATTTGATATCCATTTATTTTACTGGTAACATGTTGTCAAGTATGGGTTTTTTAGATGGCCATTTCATGTACTAGTCATCCCATTACACACATTGATACACTACCAATTATCTGCCACCCCTTACACTGGGAATAGTATGATCTGTTAAATGATTTAGAACTTTGTGCCATCCACGCTATGCCCCTTGATCATTTGGGAGCAATCTTCGCATCAACCAAACACATTCGTGAAGAAACTGAAGAATTTCATGAGGTATACTATGAGTTATAGAGGATCTAAGATGACCTTGCATCATTCAAATACAACTATAAGGTAGGCCTAAACATATCAGAATAAAACCACACTGCATATAAATCTAACATCGAAATCAACATTGGCCTTCTAGACAATGATTTTGATCTTTCACGCCTCTACGATAAGAAAGAATAGATATCTTATTTCATCATGGAGGACTATATCTAAGATCCTGATTCTTACTTTACAGAAGATGATGACTTAGCCTTTTAAGTAGGCTTAAACATTTATAAAAACCTAGATTCTAACGTAGAATCCAACTCCATATTCTAGGTTTGTTTCTCTCATTTCACTACTATCAACTAATGTATGTAATAACCTAAATAAGTGATAACACTTAATGACATTTACCATTTATCATATTATACCTCATATTATCATCAATAAATATTGGTTGTCTTAAAATCAGGTTGATATCTAGTTAAGAAATTCTTTGTGTTTATGGGAACTGGCCTTTTTCCAGACAACCTCCGCACTTATTTTACTAACTATATTTTGTGTAGTTGTTTTTGAATTTTAGGATTACTTGTAGGAAAAGGAATTCTAGTACATTCTTCATAGAGTACAAAACATCATACATCCACCACATCTCATGGGTATCCTAAAAACCCAGCAATAATGAGGTTGAGAAAATTTTACCCCTTTGAAGAATCAAACCAAAACCCTTGAGGTAAAAAATTTTCCTCAACACCGAAAACACCAATGGATCCAATATCTCTACTATCTCTTCCCTCACTACCACCTTCTCTCTCTAGTCTCCAAGGTGGGTGACCCACACTCACTACACTAGTATTGGGGCCTTATGCCTTAGCAGCCAAATGATCAACATATAAAACCACATCAGGATAATCCTTAGTGATCAAATCAAGATAATACTATAACTCGACCTGTAAAGTCTAAGCCATCGTTACCAACTCCACACCAGAAACAGAACACCCAGTAATCCCTAAGGCCTTCCTCAGGCCCTCCCTTTACTCATGATATCTATCTTGATCTGCAATGGCTTAAGACAAAATATTCCTAAGTCCGTCTTACTTAGTCACTGTAGTACCCCTTTCAATCACCACCCTATCCCGCTTAATAATCAAAGTATCCCAAACTCTCACAAGGTTATCCCTCTCTTTGCGGGCCTCATCCCTCTCTCCCTTCACTACATCCTTCTTGGCCATCACCACTACAATAGCTATATCCAAATCACCATCACCCTCCTCCTCATCACTATCATCATCTTCTGAATCATGTGCTTGTTGCACTACTCAAGTCCTTAAAAACCCTTAGTGCTTGAGTCAACCATGTTGTAAAATCCAGAATAACCCTGGCATCATCAAGTGGCACAATCTCATGATCCTCATTAGGGCCTGTAACCCCTTTATTATCAACAATTATTATGGGTCTTGTCACAATGACATTAAGAGTCTCACTGCCTCCATCCTCCCATCTATACTATACATGATCCTTAGGTATAACCTGAACCAATCAAAAATTTCTAGTCACCTGATCAAAACAAAGCAACTCATTCTCATCCACTTTGCAAGCCTGAAGCCACATAGCCTATTGTAAACCTATCAACTCATGGGTATACTCAGTACAAACATGAAAATCCAAGTAAGGCCTCCATACTACATCACTAACATACAATCAAGATAATAACTCTCAATAATATATTTTCCTCCTCTTCAACCCATGACCCACGTCTTATCTCCACCTCATGAAGCCAAGATGGTCATCACTAATCCTCCATGGCAATCCCACTAGTCAAGCAACAAAATGTGCTTGAAGGTACAAACCTATAGAATAAAAGCCACATCAATCCCATACCTCTTGTGGGCCTTCTAGGTCCATAACTCCCTAAAAGTATGTACAAGTAGGGTAGGACTGTTGGAACTCAAATTTTCACCCATGCCCAATTCATAAACAATTTGTGATTTGAGTCAACATGGGATTGTCTCTCAGTTGTGGGACCTATGAACTGAGAAATACCTCCGAAGAAGGTTGACTTCCTCTAACTATTCCTAATGCTAACAATACTCCTAATGTAGAAAGAAAATCCTAACCTAAACATGCCAAGGGACCAATGGTAGAAGGAGATGTAGAAAATGGAAAATCCTAAGCTAAAGGTGGCTATAACACCAGCAAAAAAGGTGGTTGAGATCTCTCCATGAGAGGAAGGAGAGGGGAGAAAACAAGGGAGAGATGGTAGACAAAACGTGCAATAGATCAAGAACCCTACATTCTCCACTCACCCATTCATTGATAACACTAAAAAAATAGATCCTGTAAGTAAGAAATGCACAAACATGCCAAAAATGAAAGAAAAGGCAAGACTGCAAGTAAAACAAGCTAGGGTATACAAAGCGTGCCACAAAATAGATTCTACATGCTTAAAATATGCACAATTTCATCATATTCATGGCAGAAGACCCAAAATTACATTAGAGAGGAAGATTAAAGGCCTAAAATTTGTGGGAATTTTGCCACCATTTTGGCATGATGTTGTTACAAAGAGAACTTGACCCTTCAAATGAGATGGTTTTTACATATATATATAGTAATTTTTCTCACCTACCCTCATTAAATTCCAGACTACCCTAGGTACTGCCATTAATGTGGTAGTTAGGTTGTATTTTCACACATACCTAGCTTGATTTGTGACCTGTGACCTATCCAACTAGGTGGGGTTGGATGACCATCCAACTATAGAGGGCCTTACAACCTTCTTTGAGTAAACAACTCACCAGCACACAAGTTTTCCTTTATATCTGAGTTGGACAACTGTCTAACCATGAACCCTACAAATTGTGAGTGGGTTGTCCAACCTCATTACCATCCAACCTTGGGGTTTGGATGAATGTGTAACTTATAGGCCATATAATGTGTCACCTGACCATCTTTTTGGTCATCTAACCATGTCTTCCATACGCCATCCAACTTGGGGGTTGGATGGTCATCTATCTCTTCCATCCATGTAATCAGGTAGTAGGCCATCCATCCTTCACCATCTAACTAGGAGGGTTGGAAGGTATTCTATTCTATATCATATCTGGGGTTATACGGTCTTCCAGCCTATGGGTCATCCAACCAAATAGTCCAACCTAGGGGATTTGATGGAAGTCTCTCTCCCATCTAACCCTGTCATCTTCACCCTACGTTGGATCGAACACCCGAGCCTGCTGAACCACATCGCTATTATTTCATCTATCTATCCCAGTCATCCAACAAAGGGGGTTGGAAAACCATCCATCTAAGGGGGTTGGACAATTGTCTAACACCCATCCAACCCTGTCATCTTTAATCCTCCTGAATCAACACTAACTCTTCCATCTCACTCTGTAACTCGTACATCATTCAGATTGATTCCAACTCACACGAAAACCTAACTATCTTGACTTGCAACACATGAAGATTAACATGGTTGAGCCATCTTGAGACGTCTTTCTCTTATGATCATCTAGGGATGAATTTTACAATTTTCCACACATCACATAATTTAAATAGCTAAGTTCATTTATCATGAGTTATCCAAATTAACTCGGGGGTGAATTTGGGATAAAATTTTTGTGACCTCTCAGGGACATCTTCCTACTAGATGAAGAGACCAGTAGCCATGGGGTATCCATTGGGCATGGAGTCAATCCCTACCTTACAAAACTAATCTGTTCTTTTTAAAATATGTCTCCTCGATCCACATGAACTTAGAACCTAGGTTGAAACTACATTGGCTACTCTTGAAGCTGATTTTTTTAGGGATTTTTCAATTAAACCTGTAGCGTCTCCCAAAAATAAATATTTACCAAGGAAGAGTGAAGATAATCTAAACCTGAAACTAATCTATTGGGGCTGAAAAATGCGCTGCAAAATTTGCCCCAAAATATGATTCTACCATGATCCACAAAACTTATGTACAAAGGATGAAATCATACATACCCCAAGTGGAGTATGTAGAGTGTGCATAAGCACTTCTTTTGCTGAAATAAAACATAACTACTCTACACTAACCATAGGAATGGAAAAATTCACACGAATCCTAACAGTAATAAGGTAAAATAGCTTCTCTTTCTTAACATTTTAGACCATGTAATTGAATTTACAATAGGCATGGTCATGGATGAGATACTGACGTAGAGACAATATTCCACCCAACTTGCCAAGGTATCAACAATAAAAGAAAATACCTCCTCAAGATGCTCACTATTTTGATATTGGAGGTTTTGGTGTTGACCTTTGGTGTATTGAATTCTTCCTCATGGTCTAAAGTAAGCATGATTGGTGGAAATTATGATTTTGGCTCCAAAATATCTAGATATCTGATTGGACATGCAGACTTGGGAACTGATGGGATGATTCTTGTGATTTTCCCATTCATTTTTTACTTGGCCACAAAACTAGGGCTCTCATGTAGACCTTTTTCCTAAATATTTTTTTTGGCAGGCTAATCTATGTTTTATTGTGCCTCTACAAATAACTATGTCTCCGCCTTGATGGCCATTATAATTCCTTGGATCTCATCATTTCTCATTTCTTCTTAATCTTTCGGAAAAAGTGCAACCAGTTCGAAAAAAGTGAAACAATGAGGATCATTTTGTTCCTCAAGAACATCCTACTCCCCTTGTAATTACTCCTCCTTGAAGCCTTGGGTAATAATAGTGTTTAGAAACACTTTCTCCTCCCCAACATTGCCAATGTGAGATTCCTTCTCAGATTCCTAATTTTTATTTGGTTGATTTCATTTTTCACATTTTGAACTTCCTCATTCTCCCAATCTCAATAAGACCAGTCACACACTGATACAAAATTTTCATCATGGGTGAGACTGGTTGAGGGAACAATGTAAAAAAGAATATGTTGCCTTATCTCTTATTCAGGACAAGGTGTTTGATGCTTGAGGGATCTGATTTGATCACTTAAGGAACCCAAATAACCCTCTAGAACATAACCTATATTCTCCTGATATGTTACCTCAGAAACAACTACATGGTTTTACCTGAAGCCTCGTTGTTTCGGGCATTGTATTTTCATATCGATCTATTCGACAACATAACATGTCTCTCTCTAATATCCTTGAAGGATAACTTGGTTTAGTAATAATTGGGTAGAATGTCAAGACACCATATGAAATACCACAACTCCTACGGAAATTTGTGTATGGCTTAGGGAAGTTGGGTAGTGCCCTGAGTGGAGATGGGTGGGATCTTTGTGAAGCTTGGAGAATTCTCTGGGCATAAAAAACCCACGAGACATCAAATTAAGGATAAGGAAGTGAAGGGGATTCCTTATTTTTCCATAGAATGATGAATTTTTTAGTATTTAAACAAATTAAAGGAAGAACTAAAGATAGTGAGGGAGGGATTATAGAAACATAGATAGGCTTTCTTTTGCTAAAATGAATCAAAATATTCTCATCTTGTGATGCAATAACGAAATCTTGAGGAAGACTACTACACCCTAGAGACTAAATCAATACAACTAAGTCAGCATTAAAGGACCTCAAATAATACAAGAATGGCATACCTTGATGGGGTATGAATTATTGTGAATTCATTGTCAGGTCCTTATGAATCTAAGATTGAAATCTGGGATGAACTCCATTGGATTCCATTATATTTTACTGAGGTATTCCATGAGGAAAATGACATTTGCATCCTCTTTAAACCGGTTGTGTAGTTGTTCTCCTAGCTGATTCCATGTGGAAATGTATTATGGAGCCCAACTTCCATACCAATCTTTTTCCTTACCTTTGAGAGCTGCAGCCAGAAGTATGAGGAAAACATTTTCCTTCATGATGATGTGAATGACACAATAGTTGGAAACATACTAAATGTGATCAATAGGGGATTGATCTCCATTTCCATATAAGAGAGGTATATTTTTCAGGGCCACCTTCGGGTTAACATCCCACTACTACACATGAAGAGGACTAGAACTAAAATGAGGGAATGGAAAAGCTCCTTGCAGAGCCATGGTTGGAGTGAAAACATTAAAATAAGTCTACAACTAGATATGATGGGCTGCTTGAATCTATGGATTCACCAAATATACGTGAGAGTGCCTCTAAGGGCAAAAACCTTCACCAAGAGAACATAAAACTTGATGAAGTGAAGTGGTAAGGTGATTCAAATCTATCCCACCGGGCATGAAAAACTATTGAAGCTCAAATGTGCACTCACACATGAGTCATAAACATCTCAGGGTTTGAGTCAACATGGGATAGTCTCTCAATTGTGGGAACTATGAATTGAGAGAGACCTCTAGAGAAGTTCAGCTTCCTCTACCTGTTACTAATGTTAACACTACTCCTAATGTAGAAATAAAATCCTAACCTAAACATGCCAAGGGACTAGGAGTAGAAGGAGATGTAGAAAAGGGGAAATCTTAAGCTAAGGGTAGTGATAACACCAAAATAGGGGTTTTTGAGCTCTCTCCATGAGGGGAATTAGATGGGAGAAAATAAGGGAGAGAGGGTAGAAAAACATGCCAAATATAAATAACCTTGCATCCTCCAATCACCCATGCATTGAAAACACTAAAAAAATGGAGCCTACAAGTAGCAAATGCACAAACATACAAAAAAATGAAAGGAAAGGAAAGACTTTAAGTAAAACAAGCTAGGGAAGACAAAATGTGCCACAAAATAGATTCTACATGCTTAAAATATGCACAATTTTAGTATATTCATGATAGAAGGTCTGAAGTTACATTAAAGAGGCCATATTCAAGGCCTAGAAATCATGGGAAATCAACCACCATTTGGGCATGGTGTCGTTACAAAGAAAACTTGACCCTTCAAATGAGAGGGTTTTTACATATATGTAGCAATTTATATCACCTAACCTCAATAAATTCCTAACTACCCCAACTACCACCATCAATGTGGTAGTTGGTATATCTTTTCATGTCTTCCTTGATTGATTTGTGACCTATGAGCCTTTCAACTAGGTGGGGTTGGATGGCAGTCCAACTATAGAGGGCCTTATAACCTTCTTTGAGAAAACAACTGACCAACCGATGAGATGTTCTTTATATCTAAGTTAGACGACCATCTAACCATGAATTGTATAAATTTTGAGTGAATTGTCCAACTTTATTGTCATCAAACCTTGGGGGTTAAACAACCATCTACCCTCTAGGTCATAGAATGTGTCACCCGACCATCTTCATAGGTGCTTGACCACGTATTTCATATGTCATCCAACCTAGGGTTTGGATGGCCATCTATCTCTTCTATCCATGTAATTAGGTAGAGGAACTTCCATCCTTCACCATCTAACCAAGGGGGTTGGATGGTTTTATATCCTGTACCATACCTGGGGTTAGATGACCATCCAACCCAACCATCCAACCAAGGGGTTAAACGATCATCTCTCTCCAATCCAACCCTATCATCTCTACCCTGCACTGCCTTGAACACCTAAGCCCACCAATCTCCCTCGCTGCTCTTCTAGCTATCTGTCCCAGTCATCTAAATAATGGGGTTGGATAAATATCCATTTAAGGGGTTGGATGACTTTATAACACCTGTCGAACCCTATCATCTTTAATCCTTTTGACTCGGAACTAACTCGTCTATATCACTCTATAACTCAGCCATCATCCATCTCGATACTTGCTATACAACCTAACCAGCTTAGATTTTCATGACTCGCTAGCTCACCACACATAAATATTAACTCGATCAAGCCATCTTGAATTATCTTTCTCTTATGATCATCTAAGGCTGAAATTTACGGTTGTAGCCATGTCACAAAATTTAAATAGCTAATTCTGTTTATCATGAGTTATCCAAATTAACTCAGGCGGTGAATTTGGGATAATAAGGACCCCACTAAAAAACTCTATGATGCTTCATTATCTCAGCCACAACCCCACTCACCATCCATGGGAAACAACCACCTCTAGAATCTAGAAAATTGTAACAAATGATAGACATCATCATCATAGTCATATGCGTACAACCCTCTCTCTCAGATGATTGTAATATTCCATATGCAAAGGCCCCTGAATCATATCTGACCTCCTCTACATCCTCTCCATGCAATCTATTCATCACATCTAGCCTCTCCACCTCATTGATAATATAGATACTCTCTCCATGAATAGTTAGTCTCATGATATTGTGTACATCATATAGGGTAATGGTAATCTCCCCAGTGGGCAATCAAAAGGTACAGGTGGAAGGATTCCACTTCTCTAATAAGGCTAGCTTCAAACTTTGGAACTTATGAATCAATCAGTAATCCCTCATGCCACAAAAAAACACTGCCTCAATATGCTCCCAGTAATCATCTGTCATGTCTACCCTCACCTCATCTAAAATAAATGGTATATAATCTAGGATTGTCAAACTTGAATCTACCTACAAAATACAAACACAAATAAAAAACATTAGTATCATCCACAAAATATCAAACATATTATCCATAACATATCAAAAACATCCTTACATTAAAAATCAACATCAACATTATCACCTACAAACATCAACAACATATAAAACATCAAAATATATCATTAGACATCAACATCGACATCATCAAAAAAATATAATCAATATCAACATTAATCACATTAGCATCAATACATTCAACACTAATGACTTTATTGGAACCACAAACACTATACAAAGCTAGAAACATCTCTTAAAAATAATTTCTATCATCATAAATGGAAACTATCCATATTACAGGTGAATTGCCGATGATTCACTTCAATCATTGGTGATTGCATGAATCATCGGAGATTCCTGTGCATCAAAACTAAGGCATTCGTACACCCCCCAACATGGTAATAAAACCCTAAAATTACTTAAAAGCAACACAAAATAGGTTAAAATCACCTACCTTATCCATCGTGGGTTTTTGGTGTCTGCTACATGAGGCTATGATGGCAAAATATTCACTTTTTCACCCAAAAAAACATTTTTCACCCTAATTCACTTGGTCAAATCATATTTGGCCCGATCACAATGAGCCTAATAAAAATGCGAGTGGTTATTTATAGCTCAATTTTTACCTTATGGAAATCACTGAAAATTTTCCTTTTCAAAGGACCATAGTCTTTGAAACATTAATAAAAATAAAAAATCCCCATCGGGATCCATCATATGTCTATGGGATGCATGCCCTTTGACCCCCATCACTTGAATTTCCCTTTCATTTATCCTATGTTCACAGAACATACGACTATATGAATCAAATCCTGTGGTTCTCCTATCATTTGGTTCCTTGCTAGCACATGTTGTTTTGGTTCCCCTTGGATAGGGGAAAATTTTGAAATGAAACACATGAAAATCACTAGTGGTTCTTATACTGCGTTGTAGATGAATCACCCATACAAACAACTCTTCATTTCTTTTTTCTAATGATATTCCATTAAAACCGCTAGAAAAAAGGGGAAAATGTAGACACCTAAAATATACACTCCATCATCCTTGTCTAAATCAATACTTTAAAAAACTAATCATTAATACCATTCACCCTCCTCTTAATTAATCATATCAACATTTCACAAATACATCTCTCCTTTTTATCAACACATTAATATTTCCTCCCCTCAATTAATTAAACATTAATATCTAAATAATACTAAATCCTACATAACACACCCCCTAAATTTGATTAAAAATGTATTTCACATCCAAGTTATATACCCGTTTATATTCAATTAATTTAGTATATATTGATACTTCATATCCTAATATAATATATATTTCAGTATCCTATAAATTATCTTACATAATCCTATATGCATACACTTAATGAATCACCAAAATAACCACCTAATATCTATCCTAAATAAACCTAGCTAAATTAGACAATATCTAACCTATTTCATCACCTCCCTAAACAAATCTGACACCTTTCCAGCCAAAATTGAAACTTCCCAATAAATTAACAAATCATCCCTCAAAATCCATAACAATAAACCTTGATTTGGAAAATTATTTCAACCATTTGTTATACAAACCCAAACAGATCGAAATAGTTGGCGATTCAGCTAATCATAGGTGATTATTTAAGCCATTTTTCAGTCTCTTGGGGATCATCCACCTACATTCTTTGAGCTTGAACTTCATACCTAAGCATTATTTTGCATCCAAGTGTTTGTGCTATTATCGAGTAACATCTTAGAACTCATCAGACATCTACAAGTAGTTCCAAATCTCTTTTGTATCAACATCCTATTAGTCTAATTTTAGGGTTCATCAACTTCTAATATCATCAGTCATTAAGGTTGGAAATTATTCATAGCTTTATAACAAGATCCAGGTACTTTTAATGTGTTCATTTACGTATTTCTCATCATTATATATGATTCTTAAGGTCACGATTTTAAATTAATCATCTTAGCACTATATTTTACCAGCCTGTCAGTATCCTCTAGAATTGCTAGTGATTCATGACACTCTTGTTTTACTATCAGCTCTCATTTAATCTCTTTTAGCATTTATTATGAATATATTTATTTCTGACATTTTATCCATCATGGATTGTTTTATATGGAAATATGTGGTCCAAGTCATGAAATTACTAGTATCAAGTCATTTCCCATTGTCTGTCATCTAGTGTACTAGGAAAAATGTGACATCCTACATGATCTTGAGCTGTGTGCTATTCACTCTACCTCTTTGGATCAGTTCAATTATTTTTTTGAGTCCACTCTGTAGATTCATGATGATGTAGAAGAATTTTGGGAAGCATACTTTGAGGTCCTACACATCCAAGTTGATCTAGCTTGGGTTGAATATCAGTATGAAGCTAAGTTAGAGGATTTAAGCTCCGAGTCTTAATACGAGAAGGAAAATGAATCTAAGGATTCCGATTTTGAATTTGAGCACCAACACGTCACTAAAGAGGAGTATTCAGACTTTTTAAAATACTAATATACTAAACACAAGAATTCATATTTCTTTGAAGACAAAGAGCTAGAGTTCATTAAAGAAGAGAATTACCCTTCCTCTGAGAATTTATATTTTGATAGTGAACCATAGTTCATATCTATTATTTCTTATTATTTATCATCTCTATATTTGTAATAACATAACATTTTTCAAACCAATTATTATTACCATCTATCATATATCATTTATTGTTTTTCTACCCACTTGATTGTAAAACTATATTGACATCCTTATTAGGAAGTGCTTTTAGTTTTTAGGACTATCCTTTGCCATACAATCTACCTCATACTTTTCTAATCATATTTTGTTTAGTTTCTATGATTTGCAGGTGTTCTCGTGGGAAGAGAGCCTAAGTATTTTTTTATACAGAACACAACCATCAATCATCATTCATCCACATCCCTGGTTATCACTGAACCCCATCATTTTGAGGTTAGGTAAGTTTTACTTTATTTCTTATTCAATTAAGTTGAAGAGGTAGGATTTATTCTCAACAGATGGCTTAAAATTAGACATGTGAAACCTATTTTGGAAATTAAGGGTGTACTTAGGTTGAATAATCAAATTTCCTGAGTCAAAATTGGTAATCTGTATCCCATGTAAGTAGTTAAGAAAACACAATTCATTCATAGAGAAATTCTTGTCTAATAAATTCTTCAAATAGTCAATGATTGATAAAACTCTACTTATAATAAACAACTCATCAGCATACAAAATACAGATAACCATGGACTCTTCTTTCTACAGAATGTAAACATTTTGGTCAAAGTGACACCTATTGAACCATAATATAAGAAGAAATGATTCCATCTTGGCATACCAATCCCAAGGGACTTGTTCAATTCCATTGAGAGAATTATTTAGTCTACAAATGAGGGATAAATCTTCGACATAATCTATAGGTTTTTCCATATAGATTTATTTATCTAGGTCCCCATGAATGAATGCACTCTTGAAATCCATTTGATGTACTTCCCATATTTTAGTGACATTGATGACGAGGTTTAGTTAAACAAAAGTCATCTTCATAATGGGAGTAAGGGTATCCAAATATTCAACCCCATCAACCTGGTAGAAACACAGTTAAAATCATACTTTATAATTTTCAACATTCCCATCGACACCATACGTTTTTTATACACCCACTTACATCAAACCATTTTCATTCTATTAGGAAGAGGGGTGAAATATAAAGTATCATTATTCATGAGATAGCAATAATCCTCCTCCATGAAAAAATCCCACTTAGGATTACTAGTAGCCTTTCAAAATAATAAGGGTTAAAAGTGGAGGAAAAGAATGTGTGGGGTCTTGAAAAATCTAAATGAGTTCATATAACACCTGAAGGATTTCCTATCCAATCTATAACACTCTATAAGGTCTTCCTAATCTAGTGGGGACCATGAGGAGATTCAAGCTTAGAATATATTGAATCTACACTTGAGTGAGAGGGGATACAACCCTTACAATCACTCCTATCAGAATCAGTACATACCAAAGTAGGAGGAGTGGGAGGAGAAAAAGTTTGGGTAGTGTGAGGCTCAGTATGATCATCATTAAAATAGTCCAAATCAGATTTAAAGAGGATAAAAAGGACCTCAACGAGCGAAGAAGTGGAAGTAGAAGATGACTTATCAAACTTCACTCTTCTCTCAATATAAGTTTTATGAGTGGTGGGTTTCAATAATCTATATATCTTCACACCATCGGGATACCCAAAAATGATACAAGGTTTACGTTATGGTTCCAAGGCATTAAGTATCTTTTTAGAAATATGAGACATAAGACGTGATATGAAGACACGAAAGAACTCAACATCAAGTTTGCATCCAAACTAAGCCTCAAAGGGTATCATCTTTTTTACTACTTTTTGTGTAATTTGGTTATGAATGTAACAAGGTTAATATCTGGTTTCATCCCAGTACTATGGTGGAAGGGATTTAGAATGAACCATGAAAGTGGCCATCTCTTAAGTTTTTGTTCTTTCTTTCCATAACTCCATTTGAAAAAGGTTGTAAGAAAATGTATGCTGTAAATAAATCCCTTTGGATGTAAAACAATCATTGAATATTTTTTTCACATACTCACCTTCATTATCAGTTCAAAGAACATTTATATACCTTTCATTTTTTTTTCTCAATGAGAGACTTGAAGTCTTGAAAGTGATTAATAACATCATATTTATGTTTGATAAAGTAAACCCAATAACATGAAAATTCATCAATCAAGTTAAGTATATAAATATCCCTACTAAATGAAGGAGATGGAAATGGGCTATAAATATCACTATGAATATAATATAAGGGATCAAAATCTCTCCAGGATTTTCCCTTGCCAAAAATTTCATCGAGGTACTTCTTAAGGGCATAACCTTCATATAGAACCTTAGAAAATTTAACTCAAGGTGTAGACACCAAAATTGGGTCACACTCCCCTTGGTCCCTCATTAAATAATCACCTTGAAAAAACTCACCTAACCATAATATTTATATATTAAAAATATCCTAATTAAGATAATTCTTACACCACCACCTCACATAGCCACCTCACCCCAAATCTATTCTTAGTATATTGCCATAACTAACTAAGACCTACATAAAACCTACAAATCAAAGCTTACATTCCCTTTAACCACATTCCCGCCCGTTACAAAAGAGGCTTCTATTCTAATCTGCGAAGGAAAGGGAACAAGATCCAAGAAATCAAGTAGATCTACCCATTTTAGTAAAACCTAGGAAATCCCACCCTAACTGACGCCGATCACCCTAAACCATCGTCGGTCAACTCATAACCATCATCAGTTACCTTTTATTCCCTTTGGAAACCTTATTTTGAGATTTTCACATTCAAGGAGAAAAAAATGAGACCAAAGCTACATGCAAGTAGAACTAGCATTCACATACACATCCGAACATCCACAACCAGCATCAGAAGCAATCACAGAGCCCTTTTGCATTCACAGGAGCATCTAGGGAAGTGCCATCACCACACCAAATTCCATCCATATGATTAACTTCCATTTCATACAGCCATAAATCTCATACAATAGAAAGTATTTTGTTAGTCAACATTCATCTAATTTCATTTTAGTAGGCTCTGTTACCTTTATTTTCAGTTTCCACTTGCACTCCCATTATCCCACCATTTACCTTCATGAAAGTTTGATCATTCCTTTACCTACACCATTAAATTTCCCATACCCAACTATCAAACACCTTTAAGTATACCTAAGATCTCCATAGACCCTTTCATTTCCCTCTTCATTTCCACTTAGCCTCAGATTTTTCCTTACACCAAGATTTTAAAAATTTTCTATCACCTGACTGTACTGATGCCAGTTACCCATGACCATCGTTAGTCTATCCTAAACCATCATTGATTACACTAGACCAATGTCGGTCTCTATGTTTTACCCTCACACCAAGAACAAAGCCTAAACTCTCCACCAAATACCAAAAACAGCCCAAAACCAGACCCTGACCAATACCAGTAATCTGACAAAGACCTTGCCTTTCAGATTCAATCATAGCTTAGCTTGTTATGAATGAATTTGTTTATTTTAGTCTAATGAGATACCTAAATCATTTTAACTAAAATAGGATTTCATTTATTGTTAACATTGAATTGTTTTAAATGGTGGATTGACAACCTTCTAGGGAGTATCACACTTCCTAGAACTAGCACACACTAGGCAATCCACTGTCATATGCTATTTAATCTCTTTTGGTGGTCTTGTTGTTCATTTCAGGTAGTTCCTCCTATCCAAAAGGAATCTCTCACAATCAACTGTGGATCAAGAAGTCATACGTGAACAACAACCTTCCACCAGCTTCAAAAGGTAATCCTCTAGCCCTTTACCCTTATCTTTTTCGTCACATTCAAAGAAACACTCTAAGAATTAGGTGAAACATTTTGACATGCTCGATGGGACCCATCTAGGGTTCCTTACATTTCTTCATTTCTAGGTGAAAGTTGTGTGTTTGTTTCCTTTCCGAAAGGTTCTAACATTAAATTTCTCCCCTGGAATCTTCTCTTCTTTCTATTGTCTCAAAATAATCATGTTTTGGTGCTATAAAAAGAACTCTTCTTATCTTTCATTTGTACTACATTAGTGAAAGATCATATTCTCTCATGTTCATCTTTTTGTGTCATCGAATTCAATATTTTGATTTGGGCTTACTACATTTCATTCTACTTTACTGCATTAGCTCACATTAAATGAGGGCAACCTATACACTGGAAGTCATGCCCAACTGATGGTTGACAAATGAATCGTAGAAAAGTGATTTCTTTCTCTTGCTCTCTCTCTCTGAGTCTTACCAAACATCACAAAATTGAAAAATAAACACATTCTTAAACAACATCTCACCCAGAAAAAGTTGTAGGTGATCACACAATCATGACATAGTAGGCACCCGGATTATCACTTCTATCAAGTCATTATCTTAGAGGAAGGCCCTCCCCCACCATAACATAACCTAAAACCTCTCCTTATATATCTCCTTCTTCGTAGGAAGCCTTCCTCACCAAAAACTCTATTCTAAAGTTCATGAGTCAGTCTTCTAAATAGCATAAGCTAAACAAACATAAAGAAAAGAGAACTCTTAGGATCGTATTTCTTAGTGTTTATACTTGACTTGTGTTGTGAGGTGAGAGGACACATTCTTCATCTTTTATTTCTCCTTATACGCTCCTCATCATAGTTGGTGTATTCCAAATTTGTCTGAGTGTGCTTGGACCCCATTTTCATCATTCTCAAAATTATGGGCTTGATTCCACATTTGATTTTAAATCACAACCACCTTTTCCTTCATCTATATTTCAATTTCATAGTAACCGGTGTCAGTCCAGTAACCGTTGTCAGTTACCCTCTGACCATCACTGGTTTTACCCAACTAGCGTCGATTTACTATTATTTTGGTTTACCTGCCTAAAAGGACACCTATTTCATATTCTTCATTTTTCAGAGTCTATGTGACTCTCAACATCTTCTCTGTCTTGATAAAATCCATCTACAACTTATCTACCGGTAGATTATTAGTCTTTTTCCTTGTTTAAAAAACTATTCTTTTTCCACAGTGACCGATCGTGGTTACCTATGATTGACATCGGTTTACCCTAACCGTCATCTGTTAGCCTGTGTAATTTTCCATCTAAAATTTTAACCCAATCCACCTACCACTACTTGGTTTTCCTATTTCTAATGTATTGTTGTGTCATTTACAGAAAGCAGTCCTACCAGATCAACACTGGTTCACATGGTGCTGACTCGTCGACAATCAAACACCCTCATATTCCATGCTAGTTTTCAACCACTTCCACCTAGTCCTTCACCACCTTCCATTATATCACCCATGGAGCCTATCCAACCTATCACTATCATCACAGGTGATAAGGAGTTCAAATGACTCCTTGAATAGAACCTTGCCGCCCTACAGTTCTATCTTTCCCATTCATTCACTAGAGATGCCTTGGGTCAGTTTATATACAACATGCCCATATCTATCCCCTTGACACTCATTCCTACTTCTACATCATCCCCTTTTAGCTCTGCACTACCCACACCTGCCTTACCCCTAGTCATTTCATAGCTAGGCCCTATACCTGATATGACTGTTGCATTTGCCACATCTATTGTACCTGCAACATCCATTATACCTTCGTCCACTACCTTGAGCATAACCTCATATGTGCCTATTGTCTCACATATACCCATAGAAACACAACCACCCCCGGTGTCAATGACCCCTACCCCTTTTTAAAACGTTATCCTTTCTATTCCGCAATCCTTATCCGCCATTACTGCTAGAGTCACCTCAACCCTTCCACCTTCATATACGTACTATCAGTAGCCTTCCATTTCATCTACCATTCATTTTGGGTACATTCCCCCTATCTCACTCCCTCATTCTTTGCCTACCTATGTAGCATTTCCATATACTAGAATGCCACCTTCATCATATGCCCAACACAAACCCTCTTATGCTATAAGAGGTACCTATCCATCACCACCTACCAATGACCTCATCAAGTTAATGATGGAAAAGATGCAGACACTAGAGGCATCAGTTTCTGGCTCACGCAACTCTCTCACCTATGATGAAATTTGTAATGATCCCATACACCCATCCATTACTATTCATCCATATCCCATACATTGGGAAATTCCTAAATTTAACCATTTCAACAGCACGGAGGACCTGCAACAACATTTGCGGTCTTTCAAACATGGGTTTTATCTAATTACCCATGATGACACTTTACTTCTGAGGAATTTTCCCATATCTCTGACTAGGACCACATTAGACTGGTATAGTGGATTACCTAGGCATTCTATCTTCTCATTTAATCAGGTAGCGCAAGCCTTCTTGGATCACTTCTCCATTAACATTGTTAAGAAGGTTACCATGACTGACCTCTACTCTACGTGTCAATATGACAATGAGTCTATCAAAGATTTTGTCACTCATTGGCATAGCCTAATTAATCAACTCACATTCCATTTACAACAAACCAAACTCATAGAGCTATTCACTTAGGCCTGTGTTAGACACATCCCGCGAACCATGTAGATGTAGAATTTCTAAACCTTCGATGAGGCATTCACCATGGCACGAAAGCTAGATATTCCAGGAATCAAAGAAAATAAAATCCAAGTACACAATAAGAAAGTGACATTTAAGTCAAATGATACTTCTTCTTCTTTGAAACCATAGAATAATTATTCAAAAGCCAAGGGAACCACTAACCCAGTGGTACTCAAGGCTAGCCCAGCTCATCCATCAAATTAGGATAAGCCCTCATTTAATCTTTCCCCTATCCATACTTTTCAATTTAGACGAGAACAATGGAAATACACCCCAATTGGGGAGCCTTATTCTTCTATTTTAGAAAATATCATCAAATTTGGGGTCATCACCCTTCATCCTATAAAACTAAACACTGCTTTTGATGCTTCTCGCCCCACACCTATATGGTACAAAGAGCACAACTTCTACAACTATCATTAGGTTAAAGGTCATAATGACGGAAATTGCATCACTTTCAAGAGAATTATCTAGGAAATTCTTGAGAATGACGAGTTAGTCTTGGATAATCTGAATGCACTTGACAACCAAAACCTTCACTTCTTCAAGAAACCATTTCCTAATCACACCCCTTCTTCTGAAAAAACTGGGGAGACCTCAACTAATGATAGCAATACAAGTGAGGTCCATGCTATATTCAGTGACACACCAGTTACTTCCCAATTACCTCATATTCCTTCCATAGAGGAAATCCTCTCTCGAAGTCCTCCACCTACACATGAACCAACTTCACCCATTCCTCCACCCATAGAGTAACACCCTTCATCTCCTCCCTCACCTGTGGAGGAGCCTTCTATTAACATCGAGACAACTTCACCTTTGGCTTCTCCACCTAAAGAGTCATCACCAGTAGTACTTCTCTAACCCATGGGAGACATGCTTGTTCATCTCCTCCACCCATAAAGGACCACCCATCATCTCCTCCACCTATCAAGGATCCTATAGAAAATTTTTTTCCTCTAGGTGACCATTCTCTATCAGCCACCCAAGATCGTGATGACTTACTTTCAGCTCTCTTACCCACAGAGGCAAAATCTAGTGATTTCCCCATTTCTAGAACACATTTTACGAGAATCATCATTGGATCCACATCGACCTCACCCACAGAAATGCCATTCTCGCACTTAGCCAATCACCTAGATTATGTTTATAGATCCTTACTTTAGGGGCGTCTTCTATTTCCTGTCTCAACACAAATGTAGATGTCACTC
Source organism: Taxus chinensis (assembly GCA_019776745.2). Classification (NCBI taxonomy): domain Eukaryota; kingdom Viridiplantae; phylum Streptophyta; class Pinopsida; order Cupressales; family Taxaceae; genus Taxus; species Taxus chinensis. Next base: position 314,744,346 of record CM034147.1, on the reverse strand, counting down.
ATTGACACCTCCACTATCTATCCAAAAGTGTTTTGACTGACCAAACAAAAAAAAACCACAACTATCACAAATTCTCCCATGATAACACTCATGGATCAACTTACACCTCTACCCATAACCCAACATGCATCCACATCCAAACCCACACCTACATCATCTTCCTTGCCTAAACCTATCACTACTTTAGGGGTCATCCCAACAACTAGCCTTACTCATCCATCTAGTAAATTAGATTTAGCTACGTCCCGAAAAACTAACACCAAAATTAACCTAGCCTCTAAATAGAAGAACCAATCCCCTAGATCTCATACCCTAACCTCACCAATCACACCCTCATTTCCTTCACCCCTTTCATCCATTCTAGGACCACATCCCTCAACCCTGCTAATAAACCTCCACCCACTGGAAAACCAAGTACACAACATCCTATTTCTCCCTTACAGACCTCTAATATACCTAAGTGCTCGACACAATCTCTGCCCACACCTATAACATTTGTATCACCCATACCTCTAATACCATCGATAACTTCTTCACTAACCATGACACTTCCTTCCCTTTCCCTCACACCTCCTACTTAACCTATTCCACCTACCTTCAAAAAACCTCAGTTACCCCTGTGGGTAACCCATCCTCTCCCACCATCCACTTTTCCCTCTAAATTTCATGTGCCCATATCACCTTTAGCCGAGAAGGTGCAATCTAAAGGTCAAAAGTTGCTACCCTCCAATAAGGTAGTGAAACCAGCCACATAGTCTATTTCCAGCTCATCTACCATGCCCCTACCCAAGAAGACACGACCAACACCTAAGACCATAGCCCAACCTACTCCACCTCTTGCAAAGACTCTTCCCATACAGTCATCTACACCTGCAACCAAACCCACATTCACCTCCCATTGTGATCCACTAGTAGGATCCTATGCCAAAATCTTAACCAATCTCCTCAAAACTTCCGTCATCACATTACCACCTCTTAGACCTTACAACCCACTCAAACCAAAACCAAAAGGGTTTGATAAAACCAAAATTTTCATCTACATCGTGTGCCAGGACACAATGTAGATAACTGTAAGGCTTTAAAAACCGTTCTTATCCATTTATATCCTCCTGAAGAAAAATTTGATGATGACGATCTTCTTGATGAGGACCACATTTTGCTAGCACTAATTTCCACATTTCTTCCCTCATTACCTACTCAGTGACCAAAACCTTCACCCCCAAAACTCTTAGATTCATCACCAAGATTTGAAATTAACATGGTTTGTATTAGAGAATTCATCAAAACTGCACCCAAATGTTGGTGTGCCCAACTCATTTCATAAGGTTCCTTCCCACCGCTTGGCTTCTGTCCTTCCTCATGTTACACCTTTCATGTCTCACCTACTTAATCCACCTCCCCACCTCAAATCAACATGATCCACGTTGCCACCCACACTTAGAAGGACAAAGGTAAGGAAAAGGCAACTGACCTACCAACCAACCCTATACCCAACATACCATCTACACCCACACCTAAAGTCACTATATGCGGCCCCACATATCCTATTTCTAATCGGTTTACACATCATGCGATGCTCAATTAACTACACCAATCCTCCCTCAAAATTTCCCTATATGACCTCATTCAAACCTTTGAATCCCATCATCAAGCTCTCATGGAGGTTATCCAGTATATTTAGGTTTTATCCAATTATCCCACACCCGTAGCCTCCATTATTACACCTCATCATGTAGCCTCTATCACCAAATTACCACCTTCTTCTACACCTCCACCTACTCACCAAGTAGCCACCCTCAGCTTCTCAGATGAAGAGATTGCACCACACCAAACTGATGACCCTGATCCAACCCTTTTTATCTCCATCCATATTGATAATATACATGTACGACATGTTATGATCAATGGGGGCACTAGCATTAACATCATCTCCTCCCATTCATTCGACCGAATGTGCATACCCGACAATTACATGCATAAACATCACATCATGTTATGTTCATTTAATGATGCTATCACCTCTACACTTGGCACCGTCATCCTCCATGTTCATGTGGGCCCCCATACTGTTCCATAATTATTTTATGTCTTGGAGGGGGAATTTGAATATAACCTTTTTCTTGGTAGACCCTGGATTCACATATCATGGGCTGTGTTCCTTACACTTTGCATCATTGTGTGAAGTTTGAGCATGAAGTACACACCTATTGCATTCTGGCTGACCCATCACCTTTCAAAACCTTCAACATGCTTTATGGACCCAATGATGTGCTTGTACCCATTAAGGCGTCCACATCCATGACCACTTCCTCTTCACCAACACCTCTACTCCCCAGTTTCACAACTACCTCAACCACACCTAAACCCTCCATTCCTATCACTGCCACGGCCTCCACTACCAACCCATCTGCCTCCCAATCAACTAGCTCCACCTTCGATTAAATCTCTAACACATCATCTAATCTAGATACCCTCATATCGACCACTGATCCCTTGGAAGGTGTTTCTCAATGCCTCACTCTAGGGGAGAATCACCTATATAATGTCAACACATTCCTTACTCCACAAGAGTATGGAATCCTTCACCAAAACCCTCACTATGATCACCACATGGGAGAGCATCTCCTTTATGGTCCTCCCCACCTACACACCAATCTCACCTATGGGGGACTTGATACTTCCACTTATACAAATGAACCACCCTCACAAACCCACCCCTTTTATGCTAACCTCTACTCACTCACCAATTACCGTTTCACCCACACCTTCCTGCACTGATGTGTATGGAAAGGTTTTGGCTTTTGCTTTTATGAGTAGGGCCATCAAACTGTTATTTCATGTACTACCCACAAACATAATGACAGTAGTGGTATCAGATTTACTGAACTACCTTCTCCACCACCTTCACCACCTTCACCGATAGAGGCGATGGATCCAGAATCCATTCCTCCTAACTTTTTTTTTTATAAACACCATTTCCTTGGGGCCTTTGACTTATCAACATGAGGGAAAGGCCCCCTCTTCTCTTCCCTTCCTGTATCTTGAAATGATCAATGATGATACACCTTCTATTAATTTCATTTAATGTCAGGATGATGAATATATACTCACCTATCTTGGTGTAGAAGACTCTTATATTCATTAGTCGTTACCATCTGAGATGCAAACAATGTTGAATGAATTGACTATCAAAATCAACATCCATACTCAGGATGACCTGCATAATATAAAGATCAGCCAATCTTTAGATACTTCTGAACAAGAAGCCATCACTTCTTTTCTCAAAAATCATAACCATGCATTCACTTGGTCTTATACTGACATGCCCAGTATTTCCCCCACCATAGTGGTCCATAGCATCGTAACCATTCTTGATGCCAAACCCATAAAAAAAGATGAGGAAAATGCACCCTGACATTGATATTCTGGTTAAAGAGGAACTTCAACACCTTCTTTCTATTTCCTTCATCTTACACATTGACTATCCCCGATGGATTTCTAACATTATCCCTATCACTAAGGTGATAGGGGGACTTTGTATTTGCACAAATTTTTTTGACCTCAACCTAGATTGCCCCAAAGATGAATTTCCTCTACCTGGTATTGACTAGTTAGTTGACCTTACTGCTGGTCACGAGATGTTATCACTCGTGGATGGTTTCTCGGGTTATAAACAAATATTTCTTGCCCTAGAGGATGAAAAAAAAAAAAAAATCATCACCCCTTGGGGGACCTTCTTCTATCGAGTCATGCCTTTTTGCCTTAAAAACACTGGTGCCGCATATCAACGAGCTATGACTTACATCTTCTATGACATCATGCACTGTATATTGGAAGATTATGTAGACGATCTCCTTACTAAATCTAAACACCACTATGAGCACCTCGCCATCCTAAAAACCATCTTTGACTACCTCATTAAGTATTGTTTTCTCCTTTAGCCCAAGAAGTGTGTCTTCGTGTTTCTCTTAGGAAAGCTCCTGGGATTTATCATTTCCTTACGTGTTATAGAGGTTGAACTTGCTAAAGTCAAGGATATTCTCGAAATTCCTCCACCAACTAATCTGCAGCAACTCCATAGCCTACAAGGTAAGTTACAGTTTATTCACCATTTCATTTCACAACTTTCTGATCGATGTTAGCCATTTCATCATCTTCTCAAAAAGGATGTCTCCTTTAAATGGGATAAGGACTACCAAAAATATTTTGAGGCCTTGAAACAATACCTTCTCTAACCACCCATACTCATTCCACCTAAATACGATCAACCATTCTACCTATACATCTCTACTACCGATCACTCCTTAGGAGCCATGCTCACTCATCGCGATGAACAACATAGGGAGCAAGTGGTTTATTACATAAGTCGTACTTTTCTGGACTATGAAAATTGATACACCCATGAAGAAAAACTTTTCTTAGCCTTAGTTTTTGTTTCCATCATTCTCTAACATTACCTACTCAACCAAAAAACCTATGTTGTGACCAACACCGACCCGTTAGACTTCATGTATGCCAAACCTTACCAAAATCAATGGGCTACACATTGGCTTATGCTTCTGGCTGACCTTGACCTTGAATTCATCCATCAAAAATCCATCAAGGGCCAAGCTATTACCGACCAATTGGCTGACGCACCTATTTCTGGGGATGAACCATCTAACTTTGACTTTCTAGATGAGTCTATTCCTACCCTTTCCCTGGGCGAACCTTCTTACCAAATGACACTCTTATTTGATGGTTCCAAGTGTCAGAGTGGGGGTTGGGCTAGTGTTATCCTCATCTTGCTTGATGGTGAACCCATTTCTTTTTCTTTTGAACTCAATTTTGATTGTACAAACAATATTGCTTAATATGAAGCACTCGTATTGGGTCTCTGGGCTGCCTACGCCTTAGATGTTAAGTCAATCAACATATTTGGTGATTCTAAATTGGTCATAAACCAAGTCAATGGTATATACCAATGTGATAATGAGATAATTCAAAAGTATAAGCATCATGTGGACAAACTTTTGACCACCTTCAACCATTACGCCATTTAAACCATCCCACGTTCTACCAAAAAATTTGCAGATACCATGGCCTTCTTGGCTTCTTAGATACCTGCTTTTCCCACTGACTCTAAAATATTTGTTACCATAAAAAGACTCCAATCACCCTCTTATTTACCTCACAAATTTTACACTATCGGAACCACTGCTCCTAACCCAAGTGATCTTTGGTATAAACAATACTCAGACTATCTTTCCCTCTCCATCTTTCCTCCTAACCTCACTCGTAATGGATAACACGCCTTTCTTTAAAGGGTCTCTCATTACATCATCATGGGTGGCCTCTATAAACATGGATTTTATGGTATTCTGTTACAGTGCCTTACTAGTTCTGAAATTCCTTATACCATTAAGGAACTTCATGATGGCATATGTGGAGGTCACTTTAATGGCCTTGTTGTTGCTAAGTGTATTATTTTCCTAGGCTATTACTGGCTGACCCTTAACCATGATTGTTATGACTACGTTAAGCATTGTGTAAAATGTCAAGAACATGTTAATCTTCATCATACACCTAGTCATGCCTTACAGGTTTCCCATGACCTTTGGCCCTTCTCTCAATGGGGTTTGGATCTTTTCAGAGAAATCAATCCCCATTCTTCCTAGAGACATCAATGGATAATCACCACTACCAAATATTACACCAAATGGGTTGAAGCCATACCTCTCATATCCATGGAAGCCAAGAAAATATGTGAGTTCATCAATCATCACATTATTTGTCTCTTTGGTATCCCACATCACCTCATCACTGATAACGTAAAACAATTCAAAAATAAAACCTTGTGAAAACTTTGTGATGCCTTCAGTATTCAACTAAGTTTCTTGTCGCCATATTACCCACAAACCAATGGCCAGACCGAATCTACTAATAAAACCCTGAACAAAATTCTCCTGAAATTGGTTAACGATACTAGGAAGGACTAGCATACACACATTCCTTTCACTATGTGGGCGTACCATACTAGTATTCACACTTCCATTACTACCAATCCTTTTTCTCTGGTCTATGGTATATAGATTGTTCTTCCTCTCAAAGTCCAGATTCCATGTCTTTGTATTTCTCTCCATGACATGCTCAATGATGATGAATTTCTCCAGGACCATTTAGCACAACTTGAGTTATTAGACAAATTTCATGTTAATGCTCTTGACCATCTCCAAGTTTTCCAAAAACGTGCCTATGACAAATGTGCCCATGAAGGAACCTTCCAAGTTGGTGATCTCATCCTGAAGGAAAATCAACATGTAACCAAAGTAGAAAGAAGTAAACAAGGAAAATTTTCTCATAATTGGCTAGGACCATACATCGTGACTCATACATATGGATCAGGTGCTTATCATTTATCTTCACTCAATGGTAAACCTAAACCTCAACCCCTTAATGCCTTGCATCTTTGACCATTCTACTATTGACTATCAGTCCTACCTCACCTTCTGCCTCTTTTCATGCTTGTCCCTTGAGTTCTATTCACTTCCCTCCTTTCATTATATCATCCCCAATGATTAAACAAGAATCATGTGCATACCTGTCACTCTTTTACCCTCTCTTTAATATGTCTACCACGGTTCTGCACATGGCATGATTCTCATGGATACTTTTCATCATTTTTCAGATGAGATCCCATGGTCATTTCACCTTGCTTTCTAAATAAGAATTTGATTCTTCACCTTATTCTTGTCCATGACTCAGAAGCCCTCACATGGGATCTAACTCCTTGAGTAAAAATTCCAATAAAAATATGAATCCCTCAAAAAGGACATATTTCTCTCATCATTGCTACTATAAATAGAATACTCCCTTGAAGGATAACTTTGTAAAGCCTACCTAAGAAAAATCTGAAGCTTCCCACATCGATTAACTTCGTGAAGACCTCAAGGAGTTTAATTTCCTCATCCCATATAGACTTCCCACATAAATCAGTCTATCTCAAATAAAAATCAAAATAGAAAAAAATTTCATCATGGACTTTCTCATTGTGATCTTGGATCTCTTGCCAAAAGGCATGCTACCTAATACCATATAACCTAACCATTTTTTTCACCTTCTCACCATTTACACCTTCTTTTCCTGCCACCTCAAGGGACCTGCTAAAACCATGACATTTGGTGATCATGTGACTATTCTTCACCTTTAGAATAATCAATCATGTAATGTCTTTAAGGTCTTATGTTCAATAGCCTATCTAAGGTATGACCCACCCATTATGATCCTTACCCATCAGGTGGATTTCTTACCTTCTCTTCTCTTTTAAATTCTTCATTATGTATTGATCATCCTAGACCCTCGACATTTCTCATTGGGAAAATTTCCTCTTTCACCACAATCAACTTAAACTCACCGATACCTATTTTCCCACAATTCAACTATACCTAAAATACCTCGACTCAATCATGCCCATAACATACCAACCCATTCTCATACCTCCTCACATTTTTCCCTAGCTCATGGGAGAACTACATCAGCCTGAGGTACCTATTTTCCAGGAATATGTAGGAAGCACTTTAAGGGCATGGGGCCCTTGGAGGTTAGCTCATCCACTCTCTACTCTAACCAATTCCCTCCCCCCTTTCCTAGTCACATTCTACCCTAGTTCATTTCCTTTTTATATCAATAATTCGAAATTAAACCAAACAAACAACAATTGCTTCACAGCTTTACCATCATCTCTCATGCATTCATTATGTCTACCATTTCTTTCCCATTATCATGAATTTTACTACAAAACATCTCAATGTGACCCATATCATCATTAATTACACAAATTAATGAATTACAAAATCAAACAATCCCAACTCAACCATACCTAAACCAAACCTAAACTTCACCATACCTAAACAAAACCTAAACTCCATCATGCCTAATCCACAAACCTAACTCAATCGATACCTATGTCAACCTGACTCAATCCATGCCTAAACCACAAACCTAACTCAATCCATGCCTACAAACTAAATCGATTCATGCCTAAACCAAAAACCTAACTCAATCCATGCCTATGAACTGACTCTATCATGCCTACAATACTTGGTTTTCATCACATATACAAATCCAAATAGCATGTTAAACATAACCATGTACACATCATGCCATAATCATCATCATATCTATAAATCAATCATCTAAACATGTGTATCCATATACATGACTCTCAAATATCTTTGGCACGCAAGTCAGTGTATATAACAACATATGAAAAACTTTTATGTACATCCTCACTATCTTCGGCATGGAGGTCGGTATATATGTCAAAAATATGATATCAAAAATAAACCAATCATCAATGGAGCTCAATCATCTCCCCATTTGATATCCAAACTTGTCTCATCTATCTCCTCCTCGGCTCCTCTAGCCCAGCATCTGACTAACCTCCCTCTGCCTCACCATGGTCTAGCCCCTGATCGTCTTGCCTCTGGAGCTAGCCTCTGTGCACTAGTGACCTCACCCTGAATCGGCCCCTAGTCTCACGAGCCTCCTGTACTCTCCAAAATATGTGTGCAAGATTTTCTCCTCTCACTCGAGGCCTACTATGCTCTTTACTTAGCATATGATAAGACATATATCCATGCTACCATCAAAAAATCCTAGTAGTATCTCACCTCACCCATGATGACTCTCAATCTAACAATGGGTAATATCTGTGGTGGTGTTCTCACCCTCTAACGCTACCTTTCTCTTTCTTGAATAATGGGACCATGTCCTTGCCCCTGTGGTGGTGCCATCAGCCCTAAAGCCTGCACTTGTACCTAGGCCTGAAGGGATGCTATCTGTGTCTGTGCAATGGTCAACTAGCCCTACAAAATTGTAACTTATCCCTACACCATGACCAACTGGCCCTACAAACCTATCACCTACACCTATAGGGTGGCTACCTATACCCCATCTCCATCTCCATCCTCTCCCTCTTCCTCTGATGCGGGAACTAGTCCCTATACTTCGTGTGCCTGAAAAGTGGCTAGTTGTGCCTGCAAATTCGTAACCTATTCCTCGGCCCCTATCAGATGTCCTTGTACTATGCCAAAATGGGTCACGAGGGTAGCCACTTTCCCCTATAGGGCATCTCTCTGAACCATGATAATAGCCAAATCTGATTTCCCCAGCCTCGGTGGTACTACTCGTAGCTGTGTAGCCAACCACTATCTGTACATGTTTGTCACCCCAACATCATCTATTTGTTGGTCGATCAGCTACTCCTCCTACCTGGTCGACACTATAGGTTGTGGTGGAGACATAGGACTCTCCACATCATCTCTCCTATACTGAGGGAAGGGTGAAGGTATATCATGTGGCAAACCGAACTACCATCTGACCCGATCTATAGGTATTATCTCATGCTCCTGGGCCTACCGCCCCTCTATTCACCTATAAATATGTAACCCATCCAACTCTGCCACCATCTACCTATATGAAGGATAGCCTACATATGGCCTCCAAATGATGTCCATGCCGGAAAACCCCTCCAGTAATCACCTGTAATAGGCTACATCATGTGTATCTCTTACCGCTCGAACTCTCCCATTATCAACACCCATCTCTTATAGCCCACTCAAACAAAACCTAGCTCAAATGCATTGGCCTGGGGCATACTAACTAGGCACACACACACAATGTGCTCATAGGCCCAAAAATGTAACAAGAATGTGCAGCACAAGCTAAATCACTATCGACACCCATAAGCCCAAATCTCCCTATACAATTATATCAAGAATGCAGGTGCCCATGTAAATCAAGTCCTGCTCTCCACCATGTCATATAGAACCCCCATCAGTGACCATGGGAATCTCCCACCCTCTGCATATGGTAGTGCAAAAAAGTAGACTGCCTCCTTCAAAATCAGTACCAGCCTCATCTCCTTGGGGTAGGCTCAGTATATCGCCCTATAGCTCATACTGGCATTGTGGAATCCTAACAATGCCAACCCCTCTCCAAACACTGGTGACAGTAACTCCTCAGATGCCTCTAAGGAGATCAAATACACCTATGTACCTACTATAGGTAGTCGCAGGATCCTATAAACATCCTCTAGGGTGATCATGATCTAACGCATCAGTAAATGGAATGTATTGGTTGCTGAATCCCATTTATTGATGAGGGAAATCATCAAACTCTCCTCCTAGACTACATGCCAGTAATGTTTGACCCCAATCAGGCCCACATTTGTGACATGGATCCACTCCTCGCATGTCATGCTCCTACATATCTCCATGAGCAAGTGAGGTACCCTATCCCTTATCCGTAGCTGGTCCCTGGCCTGTATATAACCAATCATACTAATCAAACTTGACCATACCTGTATGCCACCTTGCCACACCCACTATAATGATTACCCTAACTAACTCAACCTTTCACCTATATCTATGCCCTAAATCAACACTACCTATCTACCCTATCGTGGTGAAAAAACTCGTGACACCTTGCCCTATTTCTACCTACACTTCTCTTTTCTACCTGTTTCCCCAACCAATGCATACCCAATACCTATCCCCACCCCTCACTTACCTAAACCTACCCTCCCTTGTTCCCCTTTTCTCATTACATTCCCTCCAGTCAAATTTTAAATATTTTTCCACCCCAAAAACCCATTTTCCTCCTACCTGATTTCTACCCTCCACCTCCTTAAAACAAATAAACAATCAAAATGGACTCTTACCTCATCACACTGCCATCTACATGGTGGCACCTCAGGCCATTGTGTAGGTCCACCCGATCCCTCTCCTACCTCTGCCATCACCAATTTCCTGCTGGCTCAATCAAATCAAATCAATCAACCAATCTAATCACACCATGCTCGTAGACCCACCTATCAACCAATGATCACTCACTCTATGGCTCGCCAACTCATCTCTCTATGTCATTTGGTCAATTTCCACCTCTTTATCTCTCTCCTTTTATTTTCTCCAATGTGGAAAATGAAAAATGATTTTAAAAAATGTGGCACTTTTTCTTTTTATAGCCTTCTTGACTTGACTAGAAATGGTTTAACCTTGACCGAAATTGGTCCTGTGCCCTAGCCTACTGTGGTCGGTCCATGGTGACCAACATAGGTTCATTATGACCATTGTCAGTTATTCTGCTTAGTCTTATTACTACCAATTACCCCTAATTTTCTAGCCTAATTCTTTTTCACCTCACCCACACCTGATTTGGAAACTTCACTTTACCCTCTTGACCTAATCCTTTCCACCTAACCTCTTCATCATTTGGGGACTCATTATTTTTCCCATACCTTGGCCGTACCCATGTCATGACCTAGCTAATTAGACCTAGAACATTGCTAGTGACTTGTGATCTCATGTGCTCGCTATACCTTGTGACACTGTTACCTATGTTGTTTGACCTAATGACCTCACCTTTCCTTTTTCTGTGACAGTTTATTCTGACCCAACTTTTTTTGTACTGGAACATACCTAAACATTCCTACACCTGACCTGTGATGTGTTTCTTGACCATATCCTATACCTTGGATACCGGAACCACCTCAACCTTGTTTAGATAAACCTATCGACCATAGATAATGTAGAGTTTTCATGCTCTTCAACCTAATATCGTGCTGCAATTTATACGTGTATGTGCATTTGACTGTTACTACCTTTAACCCTAACCCATTACCTAGATTCACTAATTGGACTTTTACCCCTATACCCTCGTTTCCCACCTTCCTCTTCATCACATTCACCTTTTATCAAACCACTCATAGATTCTCCTTTTGCCTCATCAGTTCTTGGTTTGAGGGGGATCACCTTCACCCACACATTGGGAAATCATATCCTATTTTTGCCAACATTGCTTACTAATACAATTTACTTAATAAAAAGGGGCAAAATGTAGACACCAAAATTGGGTCATACTCCTCTTGGTCCCTCGTCAAATAATCACCTTGAACACACTCACCTAACCATGGCCCCTTACACCCCACACTAATATTAATTTAATTAATTCAATTAAATTAATCCATGCTCTCATGGTATTTATTTATTAAAAATATCCTAATTAAGATAATTCTTACACCACCACCTCACCTAGCTAGCTCACCCCAAATCCATTCTTAATATGTTTCCATAACTAAATAAGACCTAGCTAAACCCTAAAAATCAAAGCCTACATTCCCTCTAACCACATTCTCACCTGTTACAAAAGAGGCTTCCGTTCTAATCCACGAAGGAAAGGGAACAAGATCCAAGAAATCAAGCAGATCTACCCATTTTTGTAAAACCTAGGAAATCCCACCCTAACCGATGTGAGTCACCCTTAACCAACATCAATCACCCTAAAACCATCGTCGGTTACCTTTTATTCCCTTTGGTAACCTTATTTCGAGGTAGACACAATGAGGGAGAAAAAAAATGAGACCAGAGTTGCATGCAAGTAGAACCAGCATTCACATACGCATCCAAACATCCAAAGCCAAATCATAAGTGATCATAGAGCCATTTTTCATTCACTGGAGCATTCAAGGATGTGCCATCACCACACCAAAATCCATCCATCTGATTAACTGCCATTTCGATCAAGCCATCAAGCTCATACAATATTAAGTATTTTGTTAACCAACATTCATCTACTTTAATTTTAGTAGGATTTGTTACCTCTATTATCAATTTATACTTGCACTCCCATTCTCCCACCATTTACCCTTATTTTAATAAGTTTCTGTCACTTGGTTGTACCAATACTAGTTACCCATGATTATTTCCGGTCTATCCTAAACCGTCATCAGTTACACTAGACTGACATCGTTCTTTTTGTTTTACCCTCAGACAAAGAATAGAACCTAAACTCTTCACAAAATACCTAAAACAACCCAAAACTAGACCATGACTAGTACCAGTACTCTGACAAAGACCTTTCCCTTCAGATTCAATCATAGCTTAGCCTGTTGTGAATGAATTTTCTTATTCTACTCGAATAAGATACCTAAATAATTTTAACCACAATAGTATTTCATTTATTGTTAACATTGAATTGTTTTAAACAATGGATTGATAGCCTTCTAAGGAGTATCACACTTCCCAGAACTAGAATACACTAGGCAGTCCACTGTCATATGCTATTTAATCTCTTTTGGTGGTCTAGTTGTTCATTTCAGGTAGTTCCTCCTAGACAAAAGGAATATCTCACGATCAGTTTTGGATCAAGAAGTCATATATGTGCAACAACCTTCAACCAACTTTAATAGGTATTCCTCCTAGCCCTTTACCCTTATCTATTTCGTCACATTCAAATAAACACTCTAAGAATCAGGTTAAACACAAGGAAACCCATTAACCATATCATGGTGTCTAAATTGTTGAAGGTAGAGATATTTGAAATGGAAAAAGGCTTGTGTCATAGCTTACTAGCCTCATCAGCATAAGTAAGTAAGGTAGTGGGTGAAGAATCAGAAGTAAAGTGGGAAAACGTGTACAACTGAGATTGATGATATACCTTTCTCTTAGCCATTGTAGTCTCACTATGAAGCTCTCTAAATATCACTGATATAGGAAAAAATTCCACTCACATTCATTCAACAATATGAGTAATTTGGTAAATTGATAGGAGATTGGTAGAGAGATTGAGGACACTTAGAACATTGTTAAATGTCTCACCATTTACTTCTATCAATCCACTACCAACAACCGACACATAAGTGTCATCACCCAAAGTGATTTGGGACATACCACACAGTTCAATGGAATAAAATTAAATATGTGAAGAACCCATTTGGTGCGAGGCACTAGAATCTATGACCAATTTCAATGACAAAGAAACTCCACCTGCAAGGGCTTTTCCTTTCTTCTACTCATATTTGGTTTCCTTTTCTTTGGAAGACTAAGGTTTTAGAGAATTTTGTTTGATAGAATCAAGAACACCAATATTATTTTTCTAAATTAATTGAGTTAGGTGGTTAACGTTTTTCTCATGCATTGATGATTGTTATGTCCTTAATTCTTGTAATAGAACACTTACACTTTTTCTTCTTTACTTTAGGCTCAAAACTAGAATCATTCGTGTTAGGTTTGGTTTGTGTCGTCTTAGATTATTTCTTAGGTTTTTCCTTTTTCTCTTTTTTCTTCTCCTTCTTCTTTTCCATTCCTTTACTGGTACTTATAACTATGGCATGTCACTTGAAATTGATTTCTTCCATTTGAATCAAATTTTCAAGTTCTCGAATGAGTTGGGAAGAAATTTTTCCAAATAAGGGAATCTTCCAAGTAATCCCTAAAGCTTCTTTCATGGTGTGAAAGGTATAAACAAAGACAAATTATTCGGGGAAAATATTAGAGAGAATGGATAAGATCAGTTGGGCACCCTTTTTTTCAACTCCACAATATTTTAATAATAGTCTAGAGAGAAAACACTTTTAAAATAAGGTGTATAGGTTATCAAGGTTACTAGGAGTTAATCCTAGCAATTATTTCTCAAACTCATAGGATCTGATGTGATATTGTTTTCAAAACATATCATCAATTTTTTTCCAAGATCCATCAAGTGATATAGAAGACTCAATGTGAAATAGAAATTTGTGAGAGATGGACATATAAAGAAGCCTTAAGGATTCATGACATCGATTGAAACTTATATTTTTTAGGTTCGGTTATTGGTTCTTTATCCACTCCCATAGTGATGTGGTATAACCCTTTACCACATAGTTTTATAATCATTTTATATATCGATTCAAATAAGTTAAATTTTTTGAGAAAAGGAACAACACTAGCATCCATCATGAGGAGAGAGAAAGTAAGAATGCAGAAAGAAAGGAAACACACACACACACACCCTAGAATAATATTTCCACCCCCTGTTTGTGGCACTTTACAGTTGAGTTTGTTGATTACAATCAAATTGCATTAATTTGACATGAAATAGTTGGCCAATCACCTTGACATTGGAATAATAAAGTGCAAGTGTGGAGACCAAAAAGAGTTTCAAGAGTTCGTAGTGAATTGACACCATAATAAACACAAAATAAGGTGGAAAAATATAGAAGGAAAAAACTAATTTTTATGTGAGAAAAAGAGTCTCACGTCGCTTTCAATATCCATTTCCATACGGTTTTGGAGGATGCTCTCACTAACCCCAATCAATAATATGAACGCAAAAAAATAAAAAAATGACTCCCAAAAGAGCCAATAACGTCCTGAAATGCAAAAAAAAACCTCCATAAAATGGCAATTACCTCCACAAAAACACATTAGATAAAAATCCCAGTTATGCTAAATTTTAGTAGTTTTCTCTATTATTTTAGTTAATCCAGAATTATTTGAAAGTAATAGGAATTAAAAATTAACTTACCCCTAGTACAAATTTGATCACCTAATTAATTAAATCTTCCCTTCTAAATAATTTAAACATTATAGTTTGGATTACAATACCTACAATAAAAATATAGGATTATAAATTTAAAAATATGGTTTAAATAGCTTATACAGAAGGGAGGGAAAGGTTTAATTTAAAAATTTGGTCAAAGAGGAGTGCAAAGTTACATGAGGATGAAGGGCTTGAGGCAGGGATGCTTTGGAATGTACGCAAAGTAGGTGGTTTGGTTGAACTAAGGGTTCCAAGTAGGGGTGGGGCCCAAGGATGACTCGAGAAAGCTAGAGATGAGGTTCCTATGCTCAAAAGAACTCAGATGTATAGAAAACACGGGCATAGGAATGGGTTAGGTTCAAACAGGGTTAAAATGACCTGGAATGGTAGACATAGTCGATCTAAGTAAAGAGATAAGGGAATCCAAGTCCAATAAAACACATTGGGAGGTAGGGATCTAAGTACAAAACACACTTAGCTTTAGGATTAAGAGATATCAAGAATAGATAATGAGCGTAAAATCTAAACCTAAGGTGTCTTGGTTGAGTTGGAAAGGATAAAAATGTCTATGTGAGATGATTATATAGGTTTGCAGAGAGGATAGGGGCCTAGCTCGATGTGGCTCAACTGATATGGCTAGGAATCCCAAAGAGAGATTAGTAGGAACTCGATTTGAGAGAAGGAAATTTGGGAGTTCCAAGATAAAATTAAGGAGAATAAGGGCCTAAGAGATTGGATGGGGGAAGGAGATGGAAGGGTAGGAAACAAAAAACCTAGAACAAAGACAAATGGAAAACTAGAAACCAAATTCCAATAAATATAAATAATACCAAGTCTAGTTGTGTTCCAAAGTTAGGTGTGGATAGCTATTTTTATTTTAAAAACACCTATTACACAAAAAACCACCAAAAAATAGAAAACACCAAAAAAATGAGATTAACCCAAATTAGTATCAAAATGCATAAAACAATAATGGATTAATAAAACTTACACAAGAATATGATACATCACAAAACCAAAAGTAATTAACAACAAGCCAATATAAGCTACACATTTATAGAAATAACACATCTCTGATACCATGTTCGAGTGTCCCAAAAGAATCAACAGAACCTGTTCACATCAAGATTGGTGCACTCTAATGGAAATAAGAAAATGGTTCAATTAATTAGCAAGAAAATTATACATAAGAAAATTATTCATTCAAATAAAATAGGTCTACTCATACTAATAGATAAAAAAGAAGAGTACATATGGAGAGTTATGTGTAACTCCCATGTATAAACATTTCATACTCCCACGATGGAGTGTGAGTAGTTACAATGCTAGGAATAACATGTCACTCCCATATGACAATGACACATGAAAAGTATGATAGATTCTATGACAAAATTTGTCATATGTTATATAACTCCATAAAATACCTATGAATCGCATAAGTAAGATAACTAACCATGTTTGAGGTGTTAAATTCTCAGTAACTAAATAAGAGGAAAAATAATTACCTCATACCAATAGGAAAAATCCATTTAGTTCTAATTTATGACCTTCACCAACTTTCTTATCTATCTTACTATCAAGTCTCATCACAAGGTCACCCACTTGAATTGGGTGCTCATAAACCTTGTTACACTGTCAACACATCTTCTCTACCTAAACTTGGTGATTTTTCTCATCTTTGAAACTTTTCTCATCTAGGTTTTTTAAATCTATTAATAACATGTTCATATACTTGTCTTCATCTAATCTTCCTTATAGGGACACATGAAGACTAGGGAGTTCCACATCTAAAGGTAGAATAGATTATGAACAAAAAATTAGGGAGAAAAGATTTACCCCTATCAGTGTGTGGATGGAAGTTCTATAGGCCCATAAGATTGGGAACAAATTAATATTCCAATCCCTCTTGTTCTCCTTGATCATTTTAAGGAGAATAGAATTAAACTTTTTAGGTGTAGCCTCACCTTGACCGTTGGCCCTAAGGTAGTTCAGAGAGGCAATGTGATGAGATATTTCAAATATCTTGCACATCTCAAGCACCTCATAATTTTTAAATGATGATCCATTATCATAGATAATGAACTATGGGAAACCATACATACAAATAATATAGTTTAGGATAAATTTATCTATGAAAGACCTCAACACCATGGTTTAAAGTATTTCCTCAACCAAATTTTTAAAATATTCAGTTTTCATAATGATGAAGGTATGGCCATCAGTAGAAGTATGAGAGAATTTTCCTATTATTTCTAAACTGCAAGTAGAGAAAAGCCATGGTGTAACTGTTAGTGCTCATTTTGAGCCAGTACCTGTAATTGGAGTGAACTTGTATTCTGAGACTCCGTTTCACATAGATTCAGTAACACTAGAGAGTTTTTTTATCCAAAAAAATTCCCCCTCCCATAATTTTGAAATAATTTATTAAATTAGCTTGGACATTATGCTCTAAGAAGTCTGTGGTACAAAAATCTAGTCATCCGTGAAGTTTAGAACTCATTGTTCTATGGGCTATTTCCGAATCTGTGGAACAATAGGAATCATCTCATGAATTAAGAATAATTTTGGCATGGTTGGATGCCATGGAATCAAATCAGTCTCATAGGCTAAGGAAAGTTAGGGTATAGTGGTGAAAAATTTGAAACTCGGATAAGGAAAAAAATTGTGAAACAAAGGAAGTAAGAAGATGGTGTTTTAAGTAAAATTGGTTAGATGATTAAGGGTCAGATACTGCAGGGCTACTTTTTGTAATGTATTTAGAGTGTGGGTATGTAAAAAATTTGTAGTACATTGATTTAATGTTCCACATGTATTTTAAAGGTTAGTATTCTTCAAACTCCAAAATCCCCAGGATACTCAAGGATCAATTGAAGAAGCCAAGAGGGTGCAGTGCATTCAATATATTAAAAATATTCACAAAGAAGATAAAATTTCAATGAAAATCCACATAATGAGTGATGGATAATTTTCACCGATAATTCTCATTGTGGGTAGCCAAGTCATGCAAGATTGATCTTATTGAGAAAATAATTATTCTACCATCTATAGGTATGGTCATTTGAGAAGAAAAATAGTTGAATTAAAAAATAAAGTGAAAAATAATATACATGTATACTAGAAACAAAATGAGGATCCTATGGGGGCCTTGACCCTTGAAATTCACATAATTTTTTCTATACATATACAAAAAGGATGTTTTTGTAGCTAAGTACATTGTCAATTTATAATTACAAAATCCTCCACAAAGGAGGGGATACGATCTAACATATTTTTCATCCTAAACTCAAGTTCCTTATGGTTCTAAGCACCATAAGAATATTGAATATCTCTTGCTAAACTATGAGACATGCCCTATTTCATAACCTCTTTCATTCTTGTCCTTGTACCTTCTAAAATATTATTCAATTCCTAATTTTTCCTTTAATAAGAAACCCATTCAAGTATATTAAGCCCTCCTGCTAGATATTCCTTAGTACCCTATCAAGTAAGAGTTTTAGAGGTTGGGTATGGCCTAGGTAAATCAACTGGAATACTAACATGTGCCTTAAGTACACTAATCTGATTAGTAGAGAATGTCTTGGATGCACTTACTGGATTAACTAGACCCCTTTTACATATCTTCAATGGTGATAGAGGCACTTCAAGATATTTCTTAGAACTAGATTTCATTGAATATTTTTTAATTTCGGTGAGCCTTTGCTCTATTGTGGATATTATGTGGGAAATTGAGGATATTTCCTCTTTAGGCTCTTCATCATACACTATATAGAAATGAAATTAGATTTCCTTCTCTTCTAATTACTCAGTGAATAATGCAATGGATATACGAATGGTGTTCTCCTCAACAGTTGTCCTGTAATGGACCTGAAACTTCTTTAAATCCTGAAGAACCACGTAGTCTTATGGGTGAAACAAAATCTAGAACATGAAGAAGAAGGGAGTCAATTTGATGAGCTTCCTCATCAAATCCATTCAAACTGTGCAGGGAGTTAATGGTCATATGGGCTCCACTTGGTCTTCAATTGTGAAAAAATTTCTAACAAAGGTTTCATTTGGGCCAAAAATATTGAAGATCGCGTGCAAATATTATGAAGAAATGTCCTTCAAATTATTTTCCAATTCCATCTCTACCATTGCTAGAAAAGGGATAGCACTATTTTTCCATAAGAAACTTCACTTATAATACCAAAGGGAAGTTGTGAATTCATAAAATAATTAGTGAGAATTTATAAATGATGAATTCTGGAAAGATTGACATGAATTATCATGTCATGATTGAATGTGAGATCAATTTTGGATTCTTACAGGGATTTTAAAATGGGGAAGGTGGGATGATGTTTGTCAAAAAATTTTGTTTTGGCTTGATTAAATATTTTACACAAGGGAAGCATCAAATTCAAATGAATATCCATGGTTACTCATTTTCCCAAACATAGCTTCTAAAAAAGATAAGTGTTAAATCAGTCTAAATAACGTAATCAAGGAAAAATGGTTTATGAATATGCACATGAGTGATTGCGACAAGATAAACAACACAAAAGAAGATTGGAAATGAAAATGGGAGATTTTACAAGTCCACATATGAAAATGAAAACATAATCAAGTTGGTGGCTAAAATATTTGGAACAAACAATTTTCACAACCAAAGGATAGGTCGTATGAATCTATTTCTCACTTTTACAATATAAGGAAGGATAATATATAGGCATTCGAATAGGAAAACCACTTCCTATAAAAGAGGAAGTGCAAACAATATAAAAATAGTATTGATATTTTTTTATACATTTTTATAACAATATATTAACTAACCAAATACGTTAGAAATAAACTTATAACCAAACTAACAAACTAGTAAGAACTAATTTACCAAATGGTAAATCACCCACAACCATGTGAACACTATATTTCCTAACATTCCCCCCTTAATGTTTACATGGCAGTAAAATAAATTTCACACTTCCTCTGTAGCTTGTCGCCCATTCTTTCTCATGATCTTGGTACAATACTCTAACTAAAGGTAAAAGAAAGAACACATCAACTTATTATCAATGATGCATTGTTGGGAACATATATGACCAAAGAGGATGGGAACATGCTTAAGAATCATCTGATTATCAATCAGTCACTAATGAGGCCATAAATTGGCCATAAATTACCATTATTTTAGCCTTCCTAGTTACCTTTGAAAGTGGATATAAATGTAATCTAGGAACTTATAGTTTTCTTAAGATAAGGATATATATCTTGTTCATTATTTAGAAACTTTTTGTTACTATTTTTTTGACTAATCCTATTGATTATTTGGGAAAAGATGCAATGTCTTATGTATGCAGGCAACAAAGAAAAGATAATGATAGTATTAAGAAAATTAGAATTGATCATGGATGGCATATATAAAATCAAATATGATTTCATATTCAGATTCCTCTCAAAAAATTATGCAAGTTCAAGAAAAGAATCATCTCAATCTGAGATTGTATGCAAAAGTTATAGTTGTTTTAAGTTCGCTCCGAAACACGTAAGCTTAGTTTCGGAACTCGTAGACTTAGTTCCAGAACTCTTAGGATTAGTTCCAGAACTCTTAGGATTAGTTCCAAAACTCACAAAGTTAGTTCTGAAACTCACATGCTTAGTTCCATAACTTGCAGGCTTAGTTCTAGAACTCACAAGCTTAGTTCCGAAACTAAGCAAATTTTGAAAGTTTTTGAGGAATTGTGAAAGATCAGATAATCCAATGGAAACTCTAAGAGAGGTTTTTGTTCATAGCAATGTGTTTAACAAAAAAATCATTCATATTTACTACATGTATTACAAATAAAGAGATATATAACTTTTAGTGAGTTGCAATCTGAGGAAAAGTGTATTAGACGAGCACTAAAATTTCTATAAATAGAAATAGAAAAATTCAAATGGAAACTCTAAGAGAGATTTTTGTTAAAACCAATGAATTTAAAAAAACCTCATTCATATTTGCAACAGGTTTTACCAATGAAGAGAGATATAACTTTTAGTGAGCTACAGTCCGAGGAAAAGTGTAACAGACGAGCTCTAAAAGTTCCATAAATAGAAACATAAAAGTCAAATAGAAAATCTGAGAGAGGTTTTTGTTCATAGCAATGTGTTTAACAAAAAAATCATTCATATTTGTAACAAGTTTTACCAATGAAGATAAATCTAACTTGTAGTAAACTGTAGTCTGAGGAAAAAGCGTATCAGACATTCCACAGTAAAAAACAACAAAGTCAAATGGAAAATCTAAGAAAGCTATTTGGTCAAAATAATATTTTGAGAAAAATCCTCCTTCCAATAATGTATAACAATAAAATCATTATGATTCTTGTTATCAAAAACCAAGGAGAATATTTGGGAGCAAATCTTCCTAAAATAAGTAAGATAAGATTTTGACTCCAATAATATATCTCTCTCCATATTTTGTGGAGATGGAGATCTTAGTTGTTAGGATTAGAATAAAGATAAGATCATATTGTATCTCCCAAAATAAGGAGTTGGTTCGATGCATAAATTATAAATGCAACCTTTCCCACTTAGATATGTAATTCTTTCTCCCAAGAGATAAAGATTTGTTCTTTCTTTCCAATTTTTTGAAGTAAAGTTATCCTGCAAGTTCTAAATTAAAAATGTGAATTAAGTCCTCTTCTAAGGAATGAGCTAGCCACTCATTCCAAGGAATATGGATCAATTTGTTAATGTTTGTTTCTTTATTTCTATAGTTTTCCTTTTTTTGTAAACTTCATATTTCATGTTATGTGATCATTCTTCAGTATAATTTTTGTTGTGACCCTGCATATGTCTTTTTATCTTTCTGTTATTTCCAATTCAACAATTTTAATTTATGCAAGTGTGTTTACATTTCTGCAAGTGTAATTTCCTCTATGCAAGTGTGCCTTTATATTACTACAAGTGTGTTTACATTTCTGTAACTGTGCCTTTAAATTTATGCATGTGTGATTTATTTTATGCAAGTTTGGTTAATGTTTCAAGGAGTTTTTTTCCAAGATATTCTTCTCTTCATGCATACAGCCTTCGGACACCAACCCGGATTGACATTATTAATGGTGAGGATTGATGTCCCTCATCATTTTGGCATCATTACCGAGGAACACTATGTTATTAGGAGATTTAGAGTTTTCTAAAAGAATATTCTAGTGACAATAGAATACCTTTTAGCAATTTTTTTGACAAGAAATATTTGGTAAGTAGTTTCTTTAGAATTTTATTTCCTACAAGTATATTAAAATTTCATTTTTGTAACTAGGAATATTAGATTGTAAATATTTATCTCCCCACAAACTAACTCTATGTATAATAAAATGACTGTGATATTTGATCAAGAAGGTACAATGGTAGAATATGATATTGAATATGAAAGTAGATCCAGTTGATGAAATATCATATGCCATTCTTTATGACTACCACCATTTTCCCTTGTATCAACTAACAACTCAGTGATCTTATTACACATAACCTTAGTAAAAAAATAGCTTATTCAATTTGTAATAATGAAGTGGTAGCATTTCTAGTTAACTCCATCTATATTTAGGGATTTCATTAGAGCCAAAATAAAAACTCACTCATAATAAAGCCACCCATCCAAATTAGTTTTCATCCCATGATAAAATTCAATCCCTTAACCATATCCATTAGGAAAAAAAAAATTCATGTCTTTCAATTTCTTCATTTTTGTATATGCTTGTATAACATTAAGAAGCAATTATGGTGAATATCAAGGAAAGAACTTTTTGTGTACTAACATTTGAGGAATAGATCTATAGGAATTTCTAGAGTTGTTCTTGATATCAGCATGCGGATTTTGGAGCACCAACAGTATCAACCAAGGATCATGCATATTTTAAAGGGAAACACATATACCTTAACTCTCTCTTTTAACAACTATCCATCTCCTGAGATCACTAGTCTGGGTTTTGAATATTACTATGGTGATTCCAATAATGCACAATTCAAGATGGGCTTTAAAGACCTAGAAATTGTCTACACAATTTTTGGAAATCTTCTTGGAGTTACCAAGTATGCAAAAAGGTTTCTATGAGATCTCAGACATTGCTTCCTATTTCACACAAGTTGTACTTTGATGAATAAAGTTTGATGATGGATGAAATTTTTATCTAATCCTTCTCATGCTGTCATTTCAGCAAAATAAAAATAAAAAGAAAAAAAATCAAAAAGCTTTGATTGGAAAACCATCTTGTTGGCCAATCAAAGGTAAAAAGAAAAAAATCAAAAACCTTTGATTGGAAAACTAGCTTGCTGGCCAATCAAAGGCAAAAAAAACAACTTTGATTGGAAAACCAACTTCCTGGCCAATTAAAGACAAAAAAGGTGGCTCTTCTTCGAAAGTAATCAACTGTTATCTGGTGGCTTCTTTCTCGACACTATTTGACCATGTTAAGAATAGGATGACAAGGACAACTAGAGGTATGATCAAGTTATTTTGTTCTACTAATTTATTTTAAAGATTTATTGTAAGTTTTTTTTATTACAGCTAGATCCACTTTTAAAATCTCCAAGGAAGAAAAAATAAAATTCATATCTCCCCTACTTATATAAAAATATGTGCACCTCTTTGCAATCAAAATTTTAGATTCTAATTTATGGGAAGCCATGAATAAACAACATGTATGAAGACATGTATGAGCTTAAGTGTGGGAGAGAAGGAGAATCACGAGGTACGCATTTTGATTTCAGATATGAGACACAATAAAAGGAGATCCATACAAGAACCTGTTGTACAAGAAAGGAAATCAAAAGAAGCAAAATGATATCCCCACAAGAACCTGCTGTACAAGAAAGGAAATAAAAAGCAACAAAAGGATCTTCACACAAGAACCTGCTGCAAAAGAAAGAAAATCAAAAATAGGAGAATGAGATCCACACAAGAACCTATTGTACAAGAAAGAAAATCAAAAATAGTAGAAGTATCTTCACACATGAACTTGTTGCAAAAGAAATAAAATCAAAAATAGTAGAAGGAGATCCACACAAGAACCTACTACACAAGAAGAAAATCAAAAATAGAAGAAGGAGATCCACACAACAACCTATTATACAAGAAAGAAAATAAAAAACAACAAAAGGAAATCCACATAAGAACCTGCTACAAAAGAAAGGAAATTAAAAATAGCAGAAAGAGATCCACAAGAACCTGTCTTTGAACTATATATGGAATGCATACATGCATAAGCTCAATGTGGAGAAGACTCTAAGAAGAGGAGATAAAATATAACGCATGAGGACATGCATAAGATTAAGTGTGGGGAAATGATGAGGCCATAAATTGGACATAAATTACCATTATTTTGTTGTTCCAAGTTACCTTTGAAAGTGGATTTAAATGTAATCTAGGAACTTATAGTTTTCTTAAGATAGAATATAGGATATATATCTTATTCATTCTTTAGAAATATTTTGTTACTATTTTGTTGACTAATCCTATTGATTATTTGGGAAAAGATGCAATGTCTTATGTATAAAGGCCATAAAGAAAAGATAACGACAGTATTTAGAAAATTGGAATTGATCATGGATAGTATATCTAAACTCAAATTTTATTTTATATTCAGATTCCTCTCGAAAAATTATGCAAGTTTAGAAAAATAATCATCTCAATCCAAGATCGTATACAAAATTTATAGTTGTTTTAATTTCACTCTAGAACTCGCAGAATTAGTTCTGGAACTTGCAGGATTAGTTCCGGAACTCACAAAGTTAGTTCCAGAACTCACATGATTAGTTCTAGAACTAAGCAAACTTTCACAGTTTTTGTAGAATTGTGAAGGATCATAGAATCCAATGGAAACTCTGAGAGAGGTTTTTGTTCCTAACAATGTGTTTAAAAAAAACCTCATTCAGATTTTCTACAGCTATTACCAATAAAGAGATATCTAACTTTTAGTGAGCTATATTCTGAGGAAAAGTGTATCAGACAAACACTAAAAGTTACATAACTAGAAACAAAAAATTCAAATGGAAACTCTGAGAGAGTGTTTTTTTAAAGCAATGTGTTTAACAAAAACCTCCTTTAGATTTGCATCAGGTTTTACCAATGAAGAGAGATCTAACTTTTAGTTAGATGCAATCCAAGGAAACGTGTAACAGACAAGTGCTAAAAGTTCCATGAATGGAAATATAAAAGTCAAACAAAAATATCTGAGAGATACTTTTGTTCATAGCAATGTGTTTAACAAAAACCTCATTCATATTTGTAACAGATTTTACCAATGAAGATAAATATAACTTTAAATGAACTACAGTCTGAGGAAAAAGCGTATCAGACAAGCGTCAAAAGTTCCACTGTCAAAAACAACAAAGTCAAATGGAAAATCCAAGAAAGGTATTCGGTAAAAATAATATTTTGAGAAAAATCCTCCTTCCAATAATATAGAAGAATAAAATCATTATGATTCTTATTACCGAAAATTAAGGAGAAGAGTTGGGAGAAAAACTTCCTAAAATAAGTAAGATAAGACTTTGACTCCAATAATATATCTCTCTCCATATTTTATGGAGATGGAGATCTTAGTTATTAGGATTAGAATAAAGATAAGATCATATTGTATCTCCCAAAATAATGAGTTGGTTCGACGCATAATTTATACATGCAACTTTCCCCACTTAGATATGTAATTCTTTCTCCCAAGAAATAAAAATTTGTTCTTTCTTTCCAATCTTTTGAAGTAAATTTATCTTGCAAGTTCTGAATTTAAAATATGAATTAAGTCCTCTTCCAAGGAATGAGCTAGCCACTCATTCCAAGGAATATGGATCAATGTGTTAATGTTGTTTCTTTATTTTTGTAGTTTTCCTTTTGTTGTAAATTTTTGATTTCATGTTATGTGATCATTCTTCAGTACAATTTTTGTTGTGAACCTACAGATGTCTTTTTATCTTTCAGTTATTTCCAATTCAAAAATTTTAATTTATACAAGTGTGTTTACATTTCTGCAAGTGTGATTTCCTTTATACAAGCATGCCTTTATATTATTGCAAGTGTGTTTACATTTCTGCAAGTGTGCCTTTAAATTTCTGCATGTGTGATTTATTTTATGCATGTTTGGTTTGTGTTTAAAGGAGTTATTTTCCAAGATCTTCTTCTCTTAATACATGCAACCTTCAGACACCAAACTAGATTGACATTATTAATGATGAGGATTGATGACCCTAATTGGTCACTTTAGGGAATACATCTGACCTAGTAGTGTGGGAACTCAAGTAGGAACACATCTGAGCATCCTTCAATGGTTTTCCAGAGGCTAACCAAAAACCTAGGTATGAATAGGAACACATTTGATTGTTAAACCTCATCAAGACTCATGATGTTGCATTTCATTATGCTATATGATATTCACTATGTTT
This sequence comes from Taxus chinensis, assembly GCA_019776745.2. Lineage (NCBI taxonomy): Eukaryota > Viridiplantae > Streptophyta > Pinopsida > Cupressales > Taxaceae > Taxus > Taxus chinensis. Next base: position 314,717,616 of record CM034147.1, on the reverse strand, counting down.
TTTCATAGGGGAATTATGTAGGAATACTTACATACACACGTGAACAAGAATGAAAAATTGTTCTTATTTTTCACAGCACACTAGAAATCTCAACAAAATGAAATGCTGAAATCAAACACACTACATGCTAAAATAAGGCACACCACTCTAAATCAAAAGCACACATGTTCTACCAAACTAGTGAAGTGGCCCCATTATTGGAGATTGATGAGATGTCAATGATCAACCTCTAGCCTTCAATTCCTCCATCCTCCATTAACATGCTGCTAGCTCAGATAGATATGACTTGGGCACTCAATATTTTCCACATTGGGTTTATTTTATCTTCCCCTGAAATAGTGAACTAGATTATTTTCTAGACATTGGGTAACACTAAAAATGCATTCATAAGGATTTTTTTAATTTTGTGAACTTATCATAGTGACATGACTTTTGATGATAACTCAAAAGTTTGAAAAATTGAATTAGCAATGAAAAGACAAAATTATAAAATTTATCAATGATGGCATTAAATAGATATGACCACTAAAAAATATTGACAAGAAATAATGACCTATTATAGAAACTATTGACTCACTTTGACATAATGATTATTCAACTTACAAATAACGTTTCCTCTAGATCACTCTCAAAATTCCATTAGAGGAAGAAAAATAATAATGCTTCGATACAAAATCTTTGGAAAGAACAATTTTCATAGAAAAATGATAGTTCATATTAATCTATTGTTCACTTTTATAGTACAAACAAGGATAATATAAATCCATATAAATTGGAAAACCACATTCTATAAAATAGGAAGTGCAAACAATAAAAAACTCGTATTAATATATTGTTATGTATTTTTTATAACAATATATTAACTAACCAAATATGTTACGAATAAACTTGTAACCAAACTAACAAACTAGTAAGAACTAATGTACCAAACGGTAAATCACCCACAAACATGTGAAAATTATATTTCCTAACATAAAAAAAAATGTTTGCAGTTTAAAGACAATTTCTAAAGATGAAGTTCATTTCCACACCTTATAGGATTGCTCGCGTATGCTTTTATGGGGAAACTAGAGGGAGTTCAAAAAAAAATTTATATAAATATTAGGGTCTATCCTAATATGAAAGAGAGGAGAGTTTTTTATTTTGAAAAATTGAAAGAAAGTATTGTTTCCATTTTCTTGTATGGAATACATATGAACTTTGAGGTTTCAAGATTTTTTGTCAAGGTGGTTGCACTGTACAACCATTACTGAATATTGAGGGAATATAACTCATGTACCCTTGTGAAGAAATTTAAAATTTGAATGACATATACCTACTTATGATTCTAGTTTTTTGTTTTAGACCTTGTATGTTGAAATTTAATTAATGAGTTATAATTTTTACTACAATTTTGTGTTTATTTGTTATATGTTTCATACATTAGATCATATTTCTAGTAAGTTACATATTTTTTATCACTAAATTAGTATTTATTTATATCATTTACTCTATAATATCTAAGATGGTTATAAAACCCTGTTGCAACCTACTGGTTAAATTATTTGTGTCAGTCTTTGAGTATATCTTTGGCGTATGAGGATAGAAACAATAAGTACTTTTTGGATTATGGTACAAAGTGATGGTTTTGATAGGACCCAAATCTTTATTACAAAAGGCCCCAACCAACGAGATAAACTTGATATAACATAAGAGTAGCTAGTCTATCGACAATACATAAACCATAATCCAAACATATCTCAAAGAGTCCACACCGAGCTACATAGGTATATTATTTTTAAGAACATTAATAGCTTCCAATAGAGAATAATCCTCAATTTTGTTAGAAAATTTTTTAGAAAAATTTAATAGATTCTTGCAACCATTTTAAAGGTAAAGCCAGGTTGCATCTGTAAAATTTTTCCAATTCTTAATGACACTAAGAACATTGGTGATGGTACCATAACTACCATGAATCATCTCCATGACAACTTTATCACTCTTGACACCATCAGCATTAGGGTCAAAATTATCATCCTGGAAGGCCACATCCTTAGCATAGTCTTCCACATATTTCTCCTCAGCCATATCCTTAGAAACTTCCTCAGTAACATCCTCAGCGACATCCTCCTCAGCTTCAATACCAGAATCTTCTTTGATCTCATCAGAAACATCCAATTTTCCCTTAGATTTAAAATGAGTCAGGGATTCTGGGTAGGCATTGGTAATTCAAAGAAAAATATTGGGAATTGGGTCATCTTTCACATAATCAAAAGTACCCAACATAGGAGGAAAAACACTCATAGAACCATGAGAGGGGAAGAAAGGAGAGGAAGGGTGAGCCACCTCTGGTGTGGAGGAATCTAGGAGTGGGGGTAGAGAATGAGCATGGGGAGAAGAGGCAGCATCCCGGTGACCAATAATTTCAACATCCATGTCAAATTAAGGTGGGGGATTCAAGCGGTAGTGGAGGTGTGAGTGGCAGGGCTAAGAGAAGGTGGAGGAGGGGGGTGACGATGAGATGAGCTAATAATAGTGGGAAAATGGTTTAGGGCATGAGCATCCACAACATGCTTATAGAGGAGATAAATAAGCCCTTGGTGAAGTAGATTACCTTCACCAGATCTATCCTTTGAGATACATAAAATCAAATTCTAATAAGGAAGTTGGCAAGGTTCACCTTACCACCATTACAGAAGTGTGCTAGTATGAATAGTTAGGCTCCATAAACCATCTTGTATCTTCCCTCCAAAGTAATGTACCTCATAATATGTTCTGTAACTCGATCCCAAGGATTCTTAAGAGAGGTTCTTTCATAACCTGACTTGTAGAAATAAAATTTCTCTTTTCCTTTAGCCAAAAAATCCACCATTTCCACATTTAGTGATCTCTAATAATAGATATCCCCATCGTTTGAGAGCCATGTAGCTTCAACAATGCTTTCCATAGAGATTTCAAACTTAGTTTTTCCCACACGAATATGGCCCTACTTCTGGGAAGACAAAACACTACTAGAAACCACAACAGAGTTCCCTGAGAGTCTTTCAATGAAATTTGAAACTCCCTTCTCCACAATTATATTCCAGACTGCTTCATCCTTTTTAAGTTCATTGTAATTCGCAGGCTCTAATTAAACCAGGGACCCCCAATTTTTTTTACAGTCGACAAGAAGAGAGAACTAATGGCTTGAAATGAAGTAATAACATGGGTATAAATAATTAAACTTGAAACCCTTTTGACATGTGCCCACAAGAAGACGGGACTTCTTAGAATAATATTTAAAAATCTTCATTAATGATTCAAAATTTTCTTTCTTGGCTTCCCACGTGTGTATAAGGAAATCAAGAAAATAATCTTTCAAATCATCATAAACGGGATCATTTCCGACGATGAGGGAAGCATACGGCCAAAAAAATCTAACTCCCAAGTAATTATGAGAAGTAGTACACACCTTATACATGAAAAAATTAGAAATTTTTAGAGTATTCATCCTTAATGTATTTTAAAAGTATTTCAAGAAGATTCCCGATCCATATTTGTTGTTTCTACTAAGAGAATACAATATTAGCAAGCAGATTAACCACTTTGTTTCCTTCCCTAAAAACATGTTGATATTGACTGTTGTTAAATTAAGATTGGAGGAGTATGATATCTAATATGATATTGTTGATAGTCCAACTAGTGACACCCTTGTTAAGGAGACTAATCAAATTTAGGGAGACACCTTCCACAATTATGCTAATCTTGCAAAAATTAGTGGCTAGTTCAAGACCCTTTAAAATGACTAGAGCTTCTACTCTGTGGTTTGTGCCTGAGTCAAAGAAGGAATAAGAAGCTACCATCAATTGTACCATATCATCCCTTATAGTAGCACCCCCACCAGAGAGGCCCAGATTACCTTCTGCAGCTCCGTCGGTATTGACTTAAGCCATCCAACTGGGGGAGGGGTTTAGGTACTAATATCTCTTAAAGAAGTTGAATTATGAGGCTAGAGGGGTGCCTGGAGTTGTTGTGGCCACTCTCTTCCCATGATTATAAAAATTTACATTTTTTTTGTTTCCAAATACAAAAATTCATATTTTCTTGAAGACCAGTTGTTAGTAAAGTGGATACCTATTGGGGATTACTATGTTGATCCTTAAATATTATCGTGTTATGTTATTTCCATATGTTTCATAGAGTATGTGGAAAGAGAAATTTCTAAGCAATATTTACTCTTTGATGTCGAAAGGGTGGAACCCATTGACCAATAAATTTTGAGATGGACTTAGGAAAGACCTAAGACACTCCAAAAAAATGAAGTAGAAGAATCCAAACAGTGGAGTAGTAATTATAGTGAAAGAGTAAATGGGATGGAAATTCAATAGTGTTAAAACAAAGCATGCACCTGGTAGGTAGTGAGTATCCCCTTCTCTTAATATTCTCTCCCAAGAGAAAGGCATCTTTGGAAGAAAACCAAGTGAAAAATCCTAGTTTACGAATAATCTGAGGAAACCAGACTTGATGTAATGTAGGGCCCTCTGGGCTGTGAGGAAGGGAAAGTTAGGTAGCCTTGACAAAAAAGGATTCCAAAATATAAAGAGGATAGATCCTAACATCCTCCACAAAAGAAGAGGGAAAGAAGTGTTGTGCCGATAAAAGCCACATAATTTCTAACAATTACAACTAAATACAACTCACTTCTTCCCAAACGGGTATGAACTATCTTGGGTATAAGGAGGATCATTCAATATAATTTGATACATAAAAACCACAAGTTATAATTAGCCTCAATATTATAGGATCCCATAAGGATTCGGCAGATAAAACCTTATCTCCAATCCATATGTCTATCCAGAAGGCAATCTTATGAACATTTCCAAGTTTCCATCTAGTGCCTTCTTGAATCAAGTTTCTAGTGCTCTTAATGGAATTCTAGATAGCTGAGTGATTTTGGTGTTTTCATCGTAGAAATCCTCCACTGATGAAAGGTATTTAGATATCATCATCTGTGTCCAAGAGGCTCTTCCATTTCTATCAAATCCCCAACCAATTTTTGTGTGCATGGAAACATTCATATCAACAATTCTATGCAAACCCAAACCTCCTAAAGCAGTAGTTTTACAAACCACTTTCCATGAAACTAAGTGAATTCACTTTCTTTCTTCTGATCCTGACCATAGGAAATCTTTTTGGATTTTCTCAATATCAGCAACTATAGAGGCAGACATTTTAATTAAGGACATAAATTAAATCAACAAATTTTGGAGTGTGGCCTTCAATAGCTAAATATTTCAAACTTGACAAACAAGAGAGCCTTTCCAGCTAAAAATTTTCTTTTTGAATCTGTCAATAACTGAATCTCAAATGCTCTTAGTTTTTCTTCCCAAAAAAAATTGGAAGCCCAAGATAAGAAGAGGGGAGATCCATAATCTTGTAGCCAAAGATGTTAGCAATCTTTCTTTATCTGTTGGCAGGGGTATTAATAAATTCCATACTACTCTTCCCAAAATTAATCTTTTGACCTGAAGTTATTTGATAGTAATCTAATATACATTTCAAAACTTTAGCTTCCTGGAATGAAGTTAAACCCAATAGAAGAGTATCATCAATGAATTATCTATGTGAATTTTTTGGAGTCCTAGAGGTAATAGTGATACCTTTGATGTTACCTTAGCTTCTAGCTTCTTCTAATACACTACTGAGAGTTTCGGCCATGAGTATAAACAAGAAGGGTGATAAAGGATCCCCTTGTCTGATTCTCTGAATTGAGTGAAAATAGTTTGGAGGAATACCATTTATGAGTATGGATAATTTAGGAGTTGAAATAAAATTATAAATCTAGGATCTCAATTTCTCCCCAAAACCAAATTTCTCCAGGACTTGAAGTAAATAGGGCCAGCTAACTATATTGAACGCCTTTTGCATATCGATTTTGATGATCATGTATAGTAATGTTGCCTTCTTGGATGAATCTTCCTCCAATCAACTCATTTTTTTGTTCCAAAATAAGTTTATCCATAAATGGTTTTAGCCTATATGTAAGCATTTTTGTTATAATATTGTAGGAGGTGATGCACAAGCTAGTGGGCTTATAGTTAGTGATAAATTTGGATCCTATAGACTTAGGTGCAAGGAAAATAAATGTATTATTCCATTTCATTAACAAAAGGTTTTTTTAATGAAAATTAAAATAGCAACATGTAGATCATAATTTACAATATGCTAGAAAGATTGAAAAAAATCCATAGGGAATCCATCAGGGCCAGGTGATTTATCACTCTTCAAATTGAAGACAATTTTTTTGATTTCATCAAATGAGAAGGGTTGTGTGAGTTTGGAATTCATATCCTCATTAATTAAATTAGGTATATGTCAAATCATTTCCTGAAAATCCTCTTCATTTGAGGGAGGGATATCATGCAAAATATTAGCATAGTAATTGATTAATTCAGCCGCAATTTCATCATCTTTATTCATGTAGGCATCATCCATAGTAACTAACTATTTGATTTTATCCCTACTCTTTTGTTTTGTAGCAGTCACATCAAATAATTTCGTATTTTGATCTCCCTGTTGTAGCCATATTTCTCTAGACCTTTGACACTAATAGATTTATTCCTCAACAAGAATCTTGTGGTAGTCACTAAGAAGGGAAAGTTTCTGATTATGAAGTTGAGGGGATATTACTTTCAATTCAATCTCCTCTAATATAGAAGCAAGCTGTAGAGTTAGAAAATATATTCTTCTACGGATATCTCCAAAAACCTGATTTTTCCAATTCTAAAGCTTATTCTTGACAAAACTAAGCCTCTTCACAAACCTGTACATAGCTGACCCTTGGATATCAATCTACCACTAGTCCTTGATAAGATTCTCTAGCTGATGATTTTTTAACCAAGTCAACTCACAAAAAAAATGGGGATGTTTCAAACATTGATCTTATAAGTCAGTGAGGAGAAAACGACAATGGTTAGAGGATATCTTAAGTAGATTCTACATGTAGAATTACTTATAGTGATCCATCCAATCCATAGAAACAAGGAATCTATCTAATTTAATTTTAATGTGATTGATTCCCAGCCATCTATTAGACCAAGTATAGTTAGCTCCATGTAGATCAATATAAAAAAACTCCCTCATTCTGATAAATTCAACAAGGGCTTCAAAGATATTAGTGCTGACAATAGTTCCACCTTGTTTCTCAGATAGATATAAAGGAGTATTAAAATCTCTAGCTATAATCCATGGAAGGTACTTATAGGTATAGCAAAAATCTAACAAATCTTTTCAAAGTTTTTCTCTCTAAGTTTTAGTCTTAGGAGCATAGATATTAACATTAATCCAACTCAAATTAGACCCAATCTCTAGGAAGAACATTCCCAAAAATGGGGGGTTTTAATGATACATTCCCCAAAGAGAATCTTCAGGTTCCATAAAATGCACAAACCTCCAGTATTACTAGCAGACTCCTCTGAAGAAACATAAGCATTGGGATAGATCTTATTAAGCATAGTCTCCTCTTCCAATTTTGTTTCTTGTAGCATCAAGATATTAGGAAAATGTTTGAGTCTAAAATCCTTGAGGATTCCTTTTTTCTGGTGAGTGTTCAATACCCAAACATTCCAAGAGAAAATTTTCATTTCTTTGATTTTGGCTTACCTCCACTTGGGATGGAAAGCAATCGCTATGTTCTTTGAGATATATTGAGAAATGCTTCTTCCCAAAAAAATTCTCGATTTGTGTGTCTCGCTTTTGTTTTCTTAGATCCCACATCAAAATTTTCCTTAGTTTTGTTTCTATTATTCTTTATAGGACTACTATCAGTTGAAAGTGAAGCCAAAGGAGATATGATGACATTCTCCTGAATATGGGAACAAGTAGCAGTAGATGGAACATGGAGGATACAATGCAGGATAGGCTCCAAACAATCACAAAGAGAAGGGGAGGAGAGGAGGAGAGGAGAAAAAAGGGGAAGAATTGAAAAGAGGGAAGGTAAGAGGAAAGTCTAAAGAAGGAGAGGAGGACAGTGACATAGTAGATGAAGAAGGAAAAAAAGAAGAGGGAAGGGAAGGAGAGACACAAGAAGGGGAGGAAGAAGTGGAGGGAAGATAATCAAACACAATATATGGGAAAGACGAAACGACCAACGGGGAGGAAAAATTAGTAAGGGGTGGAGAAGAGAGAAACAGAGCCACCAAAGGGGACGAGGAAGGAGGGGGAGGCAGAGAAGAAACAGCATGGAGAACACTCTCCTCTAAAATAACATTAAAAGGGTTAGAAGTATTAACAATATTTGTATTTTTGGGAATAAAAATTTCATTTGTTCAAGCAAATTACCGAGCCCTTTCTGTTAGTAGCTTGGGTTGGCTTGGGTGGGAAATCCTGTGTCCTAGTGTCCAATGCTTTTGTTAGTTAGAGACAAGCTTAAGGAATATATTCATATTCAATGGGTTGAACCCAGGTTCCTAGCTCAAAGTGAAGATCAATAAAAGATGGTAGAGGAAAACTTATGTCAGCATTGACAAAGAATTTGGCATGAATGAATCTATATTGTTCCTTGGTAGCTTGATCTAAAGTCTATTAGAGAACCAGTGGAGTGGGTGATGCCTTCAATTACAATAGAGTGCAAAAATATCTAAGGGGAGGTTAGGAAAGATGAAACCAGATTAGAGCTTGGGAAATTATTTTAGTTTTAACAGGTGAATCTGGGAGTCCAACATCAGATATAGAAGCCTATCCTTCCAAAAAACCAAGGTAAACCCAGCAAGAGCATGGGACAAAATCTTCCTGTTATGTGAGAAAGTAAACCAACATAAAACCATTGGAAAGGGAAGAAATATCAAAAGGACCATAAGAAATCCCATTTAATATGTAATCAACTTGAAAAATATATTCCAGAGGGTGGTCTGGGACCCATGAGTTTTCCTATCATCAAAAATTCCCTAGAGGCTTCTGTAGCTTCAGTGATTGAGGAAGGGATTTGTAAGGACAAAGTACCATCAATACTCTGAGGGTGGAGTTTTCTAAGGTCCATAGATTTTGATGAGCTGGTAGCAATGTCCTTCTAGGAGCTGTCTGATATGTCAATAGAGTTAGGAGGTGGGTCAGGAGCTAGCCCAAACATATCTTCCATTGATGTAGGAGTCATTCACAAAAAAGTTCAAAAAGTTGTAATGCGGGAAAAAAATTACGATTGGCCTTTATTAAAATTTGGATGATAAATTTTTTTATTATACCATAGCTATGAACTAGAGTGGTGGAGGAGCACTTTCTCATAAACAATAAGTACTTCATTAGAGATCTTACATAAGCTTTTATTTTAGGTGTTTTAAAGATTATCTTGAAAAATATTTTCAGCTATTGAGTATAAATGAATGAAAATATTTTTTTTAAAGAATTTTTCACTAATTAATCATATGTTCTTTACTTTCAAGGATAACATGCTATTATGGTTGTTCATGATTTGTTTTAGGAAAAAAATAATAATTTACCTGTCCCCCCTCTTTTACAATTCAAACCTACTATACTTTTCCCCACACCATCATACTTCTCTCTAAAGAACTATTTACCACTCTTTTGTTCCATATCCAAGCTTAGTTAAAGAAAAATCTTCATGACTAGATTCCGATAAAAAGTGATGCAAGGAAAACTTTTTTTTGTCTCTAGTAACATGTCTCTTATTCCTAGATTCCCATCAAAAGGGTATTATCTCTACAATTCATAGGAATACAAGCTATCAGAGGGTTGTTGGAAGGTCTGCAGGCGGTTGCTTTCAGATCAACCTTTCACATTTATAGGTGGAAATTCCAATTGGTGGAGCTCCATGTAGATTTTAAATCAACTTCGACCCACAATGACAAAAATAGATTGAACTTTGGGAAACCATCCACACAGGAGGTTTCACAAATTTCATCCAAATAATTAAATGGCATGACCAACATATTTCTTTACAGTTTTTGGAGAATTGGAAAGACCAAACCATTACCTTCGATGGAAAATATTTTAATATCACTGATGAATTCATCTTGTTTATCACTAGCTTAAGCATAGAGGGAAACAAAATCTTCAGAAATAAATTCGATAAGGAAGTAGAGGAAAACGTATTTATGGATGAAGGGGAAAGTATTAAAATTAAGAAGGAAGGTATTTTATTCTCCTCCATCCTGCATCCTTTTAATGAGGTTGTAAGAATGATGGTTCATTTTGTTACTCTCGAGGGAAGATTCTCCTCCATTCCACTACATCACTTGGTTCTACTAAATCCTTTCAAGCTTGAGGTGAAGGTAAGTATTTCCCACTATATTTTTCACTCTATGGAAAATTCTATATTATAATTTCAGAGTCATAAGAGGACTGTTCCTCTTCACCAGGGTGTCATTTTCCTCATCAATCAATACATTTATGATGTTGTGGCCCATGACCCCACCCTACCCTATTCTCTCCTCTTCCTCATCATCCCACATTTTCTCTAAAAACCCCATATACCATGACTTCACCTCTAAGACACATCCTAAAAGGATCCTTCAAGGTATTAGGAAGGACAAGGAAATTCTCGACATTAGACAGAAGGATAAAAATATTTATGTGGAAGATAGCCCTCCCGATGTTCTTCCTACCATGACATAATAATTATCCTCATTTTTGGAGAATAAATTTAGCATGCAAGTTGAGACTATGAAAAACCTCGAGGAAAATGTAGAAATTCTAATTAAGTCTATTGTTAAGGAACAAACTCTTGGTCCTATTCCTGACCTCAAAGAGGAAATTACCACTCTAAAATCTAATCTCAAAAACCATGAGGGAAAGCATAACAACTATCTATCCATACATAGTGCTACTCTGGATCTCATGCAATTCCACATTTGCTAGTATGTGACTCTAGCAGTATTTAGGCCTCTGTATGGAAGAATGGAAAAATTACCAAAAGTTTTAAAGCCTCAAATTGGAACCCCACCATTTCTATTTCTCTAAATATCCATCAAGATCTTAGAGTTACTTTAAAAGTTTTTTATAAATATTCATGATGGTGTTGATGTCGCTCTTTTTTTGGTGTAGCTGTTTAGTCATTATTTTTTCACTGCAGTTTTGTTGTTGTTGGTTTGTTTTAGGGCTCTATATAGGTAGATGGCCCCTGCCTTTAATTTTTCTTGTTCTTTATCTTATTATTGGCATGTGTCCCCCATAGATCAAAAAACCACCTTGTATTTCTTTGAATATCTTGGCTTTTGATCCTTTTGGATGTACTCTCAGTAAGGTTCCTCAAAAACCTTTTAGCAATAATAAAAAAACATGTCTCTGATGCACTAGGTATATATTATATTCTTATGACAAATTTTGCAATTGAATGTTATATTAATGGCCATGCTTAGCTCAGATTGACCCACCATTTGAAATATCAAGTGGAATCAAGTGCAAATTATTCCCTCTCCATTCAGGTTACCTTGTGGGTTCTCTCACCCTAGTTTAAGGTAGAGCGAAATGTAGTAGGATCAATTTTTCCCCTTTATATGTGCCTCTCAATCATATCAAGAGCTTGGTTCTAAATAGAATTTCATACATATCCCTAGATGAAAATGACATGTATCACACAATATTTCATTATCTAATCCTTCCTATTCTTTGAAATCACTTTCTAGACCCCACGAGGTGTAAAATTAGGAACCAACATGCTTCTTGTGTTTTTACCAGGGACCATTTACTCCAAGAAAGTTTAAAAATACTTATCTTAAAAAAAATTGCTAACATTCTCCAAATAGAGACCAATTTTCTAGTATTATCTATGATTTTCCAATTATAAGTTGGCTTTGTATAAAACTTGTGTTTTTAAGGGTATAGGAAGTTGATTATCAATACTATTTTGAATTAAAAAAAAGGTCTGCAAATTCTTTTCCATTCTGGATTGTGAATTAGTATTTTCTGAACATTTTGAGTTAATATATATCTCTAGGGTGTAAGGACCTAGTGGTGGCTGCACATTTTAAAGAAATTATGGGTTGTCCGAATGCAATTTTTTCAACCTACCCACCTTGCTGATTAAATCTCCACTTTCTAAAAATAGAAAGACAAAAATCCCTTTTAAAATCTGACCCTACTAGAAGGTTATTCTCTGAATTAGAAAGTGCACATTTAAGAAGGAAATAAATTTGGAAACCTATGGGTGGTAAATTTTTAGGAGGTAATGGTGTTTTATACTCTTAATTTAATCCTTCTTGGTAGAAGATTACTCTAGTTCATCTCATAGTTCTGATACAAGTAGTCCTCAAGAATATTTACATTATTTGTTTTAAGAAGGTTCAGTTCCTTGAAATAACAAAGTTATTCCTTAGCTTCCACATTTTTTATCTGAGAAAAAATAGTTATCTATGAAAATGAATCTCCCAAATACTTTCATTGTTTGTACCATACCCCAAATACTTCTATTTCCCCACTGTTTTAATCCACCACCAAATAATATGGATCACCCTCCAACTAGAGCTCCTTTCTTACTCACTACATATAGACCGATTGATTTCAATGGTATGGTGGGCTATCCTAATGAAGTACCAAATGTAATTAGAAATATATTGCCTTGGTTTTAGGGGAGCAATGTTATTAGTGGAGATCAACATCTCAAATTAATCCAAAATATCATGGATTATTATGAATTTGATTTTGAATATGTTTATTTAAATTTTAGATACATACATTAGAAAAAGATGCTAAAGAGTGGTAAATTTTATTCCCTAAAAATTTAACTGACTCTTGGGTTGAAATAAAAAAATGATTTTAGATTACAATATGGTGATATAATTGATCCTAGGTTTCTTCTATCATAATTTGAAAACATCAAGAATAATCCTAATGAATGTGTACAAGATTTCAACACCAGGTTCTATAAGATGTTGACTAGATTAACAAATAATATAAGGTCCACTAATGAGTCTTGTTTAATTAAATAATCTGATGATTTTGAAAAAAAATAGATTATTATTTTGGAGACAAAGCCCCTTGAACTCTAAGGAAATATTTCTATATGAAAATCCTAATAGATAATAATATCAAAGTAGCTGGGAAGCATCCCAAGAGAGAAGGTGTCAAGTTGGTAAATCTAAAAATGCCTAAAGCAAGTAAATTTGTTGATTTAGAAGAGGTAGTTAAAACCTTGACTAGGGCAGTCACGTAGATTTCATAAAAATTGATAGAGATGAGAAGGGATTGACCCCAAATCCTCAAGTTAAACATCAAGAAACTAGACATAATAGGTTTGGGAATCATCCCAAACGATATCACCAAGAAGAGGACAAAGGAAAAGGTCCTATGGGTTTAAGGAAAAAAAATCCTTTAGTGAAAATAAGACAATACAAAATCCATTGATGGAAAGAGTTTTATGGTAGAGGAAGAGAGTACTATTGATTGATGTGATAAATGTATTTTTCCTCACCCTCCCTATGAGCATCCTACTGAAGATGATGACAACTATGATGAAGTCGATTATGGTGATATATATATGATGTGATGTAAAAAATATTCAATAGAAGGGGCCAATTCTACTAACCTCCTATATGATAAAATTGTGGAATAATTTTGGGATTACACTAATCAGGTATTCTCCCTCCCTTATGTAGTTAATGTTGATGTTGATATGGCTCAATTGTTTGAGTTACCAAATCATGACATTGAATATATAAGATTATTAATGATTAAAAAGTATGATGGAAGAATCCCCTTAGAAGAGGATATGAAGGTATTGATGAACGTTTTTTTCTGAAGAGAATAATATAACCTTCGTAATAGAAAAATTAAGGGATGTATCATAGCTCCCAAGACAAATATTCCTCTCTTGACTAATATCCCTAAAGATACTTCCAATAGAAGCATGCTAGAAAAAGGCCCTATCATTACCTCAAGACAAATCACTTCTTTTGATTCATGTTAATTACCTTTATAAACAACTCATCTTCTATATTTTGATCAAGTCATTGTAGTTATGTATATGTATTTTCCATGTACAGTGCTGAAAATTACCATTACAACCTTGAACCCCTGGCACAATTACTAATTGATATTGTGATATATATTTATCTTTATTCTAAGGTATTTTGTGTGCATTTATTGTTATTACTTCAATAAGTTGTTTAAATTTCCATATGCAACAACTTGTATGAAGTAAAGGAACCATCTGCAATAACTCATTTGCAACCAAAGAACATGTCTGTAGTAACCCATCCACAACCAAAGGAGATCATATAAAATAAAGATCCCACATTATGAAGATATTTTGAAAGGCATGAAGAATGACAATTAAGTATGTACATGCCAAATAAGGATTAGTAACAACTGGAACATGTAGAACTGGGAGATAAATCAATCTTTGATCTAATAATTTATTCCAAACTATTAAACAATGGATTGATTGCATTAAGACGTGATTGAAGGAATTGGTCGATTAACTAAACACATGTTAAGTATATGTAGCATGTTTTTAATCTCTTGATGTTCTATTAATGATATGTCACTTATCCTATTGAAGATATTTCACTTAATTGAAACTCTTAGTTGAAATATTCTTCTTCTAATGTCTTACTGTAAGATGAGAAGTATAAAAGAAAGGGTTATTATTGGTAACATGGTCATTCATAAATAAATTCATTATCCGAGAAATTCATAAAAGAGAATGCTTTTTTCCTAGATGTAATATTCATGATAATTCAATTAAGATCTGAGTTTTGTTTATTACTCTCTAGTTATATAATTTAGGAAGGTTTAACACCCAAGTCAGGTCCCACTTCTAGTCTACTAAACCCCTTCATTGATTTCTTGTTTCATTACATGTATACTTACCTAGGAGCCATTTTCATTCTATATATTCATTATGAATTTATACCTTTGTCTTAGTACTAGCATCTAGAAACCATTCATTTCCAATTATTAGTTTTGTTTACCTTACAAGTATTTTTGTGACAGTTATCTATTTTCCAACCTCCTATATCTAATGTAACTATGTATACAACACTAACAATGTTTCAAGTTTACATCACCTAGTTGGATAATTAAATGATTGTGATTCAATGAACAACATATTAATTGTTACAAGTTGATTTGCATCACCATTTTTGGCACCATTGTCGAGGACATTGCCAAGTTATAGGAATTTTTGTGAGGTTTTTGCATCTTTTAATTTATTAGAGAAATTCAGTTTTTACAAATTCCACCTCTAAAGCCCCCTCACTAACTAATGTTGATTGAGTTGAGCTAGTTGATGCATGCACCATCTAAGAGATGCGCATGGTAGATTCTTACTGAATCCTCAAATAGTAGAAATTGATTATGATTCTGATGAAGACCCATCTTCCTCTATTCAAGGTTCACTATTAGAAAACTCCCCTCTAAGTGGGAATTTTGAGGTCTCTCATGATCATTCAGTCATGGAAGAAGAAGTGAAACAAAATGTTGAAAAAGAGGCAAGTAAATTTGAGTTACCACTATCTAATAATAATTAGCCTAATGTAATGAATAACATTTATCCCTCAGCCCTTCCTAGATTTCATGGATCTATAACTGAAGACCCAAAAACTTTCTTGTTTGAATTGTATATTTTACGTAGAAGTTATGATTACATAACTAATGCAAACAAGTTGAACTTGTTCCCTTCTACACTAATGGATGCAAAATTGAGATGGTTTATGGGTTTAGGAAGAGAAACTAGTTCTACCTGGTGGTAGATGAAGGATTTTTTTTTACCAAGTACCAAGAATACTGCAAGCCATGTAACAGATGAGGAGATGAACTCTTTTGGATGACACAAAAGTAAGATGATCCATTAGAAGATTACCTGGAAAGATTCCTTTTTTGCATTTAGGAGTTAGGAACACAAGGTTACCTCCTAATTCTCTCAAGTTACTTTTCTTAAAAGGAATCAGTGATGATGATATGGATGCTTTTGACCTAATAGGATATGGATATATCTCAAAATCTACCTTTGACGAGGTTTTTGAGGCCTGCAAGAAATATTCTAAAGCTCGACCATGAAGAAAATAAGAAGTGTTATATTAAAGGGTGGATCAACTACCAAATAAATTAGGGACATATATAAATCAAAGATTGTAAACATGTTCTAGAGCATGAAATAGGAAATAATTAATGACATGGCCACCCAACTTGATGCTCTATATGAAAAGAAGAATAGATAAGATGCATAGGTGACACTTACAAAATTCTTCCACTCTTGTAGAAGGAAAAAAGTTGATTACAGATGTAGAGGATTAGATAATATTGTTGAAGAAAAGGAGGCTTCACAATAATTAAAGATGATAGAAATGGAGGATGGACAAGTATTTTACATTTCTCAAAGAAATCCTTCACTACCAAGATAGGGAGTTATGTCACAAGATCGAATGCCAGATTTTCAAAATTAGGCTAGTAATTCATATATGCAACCCCCACCTTGGGCTAATACTCAGAAAGGTTGGGCTCCATACCCTAGCCAATACCAATAACCATGAAATCCTCAATTCAAAGGCTAGCAATAGAAACAACCCCCTTCCTCATGGAATCAACATTGGAGATGAGGAAAATAATGGAGAAATCAACATCCTAACTACTAGAAATCCTACCATCAACCTCCTTACCCATAACAATAAGATTTAATGCCAAATTCATAATCTAGCTCAAAACCAAAGCCTAACCAACTACCATCTCAACCATCACCTAACCCAAATAATAAAGTTGGTCAGCCAACCTACACCACCGAACTAACTCAATACTCTACCTATTCATTTGATTTCAATGATATACATCTCCATTCAAGAAGAGAAATTCTCCCACCAAGTAAACCCACCATCACAGATATTGACAATGAACCACAATTACTACTTACTTATCGGAAGCAAGGCCAAAACATTTTGTAAGATGATCCACAACAACATAAAAAAATTTCTAGCAAGGATAAGACACAATTTAATGAACCTTCATTTCCAGAGAGATTATAGGAAAGAAAGAATGACCCTAAATCATATTCTTATTCATATTTTGTAAATTAGTTGAATGATATTTGCATGAAGATTGCACTTATTCAAGCCATTAAGTATGTTCCCATATATAACAAGTTGGTTAAGGATCTATGCATTAAAAATATAGGAACAAAAATGAAAGATCCATCCACTGTGCGAGTAATTAGATAGTTGACGGATATTATTCTTAGAAATTAAGTGTTACCCAAATACATAGATCTAGACAGTCCTTTAGTAAATATTACTAAAAATGGAACAAACTTAAAGAATACTCTTATTGAATTAGGGGCAGAAATAAATTTCATGACCAAGAAAATCATGGATGACCTGAAGTTGAAAGGACTAAGGCTAACAACTGACAGATAGATCAACGATGAGAAATGAAGGAGTCCTTGAGGACATTGTTGAGTTGGTAAACTCTTTGGAATACCCTACTAATTTTATTTTCCTTCACCTTATTTTTTTTAGGAGGTTATCCAATTATACTAGGAAGACCATGGTTTTCCACTACTTATGCATTCATAGGTTACATATCTGACAAATTTATTATCTCAAATTGAAATGGTATAAAAAATCTTATGCTTTATCCTCCTTCCAAACCATTGAATGATTAAGATCAAAAACATTTGTTTAAAGAACCAGAAGTTGATCAAAAATTTGTATGACAACTCATTATGTTGGAGAAGTCTTGTATAATTGAATAATAAGAAGAAGATGTAGTTCCTTCCAATGTCTTGCAAAATAACTATGGAATAAATGAAGAAGTGGATGATAGATTAAGGTTCTTAAGATATCCCTTGAACCAAGTTCTTCCGTAACAAATCACCATGGATATTCTAGGTAATAATTGTATTCTTCATCAACTTCTTCCCCATGAATAGATACTAATTTTTTTTAGCAATAATGTATGTTCAATGATGGGCCTCCCTAATGAAGTATAAATAAAACCAGGGAGGCCACTCAATGTAAGCAAGATGATGGATGTAAAACAAGAGAAATTGTTTATTTATCTTACTCAAAACCATAAAATAGCATTTTATGAGTACTATGGTGATATGCGTGGGATTCATCTTGGGATTTACACTCACAAAATATACATCAAAGAAGATTATAAAATATTCAAAAAAACTAAAAGGAGAATGAACCCAATAGTAAGAGAGATTGTGAAAGTTGAACTAAAAAATTTGTTGGATTGAGGATTCATATACCCCATATCAGACAGTTAGTGGGTATCACATCTCATCATTGTTCCAAAGAACAATGGGAAATAGAGGATCTCCATAGATTACAAGGAGTTGATTTCATCAACAAAGAAACATCACTTCCCATTCCCCTTCATTGATCAAGTTCTTGATACTCTAGTTAGTAAGAAATACTTATTTTTTCTTAATGGATATAGTGGCTATAATCAGATCTAGATTACACTAGAGGAAGAATACAAAATGACCTTAACATGTCCATGGGGAACATTTTCTTATTCAGTTCTTCTATATTGCTTGTGTGATGCACCTTATACATTCCAAAGGATAGTTTTGAGTATCTTTTCAGATTTGATAAATGACCATATGGAAGTCTATATGGATGACTACATTATACATGGAATTTTTTTTGAAGAAGCTATGCAAAATTTGGTTAAGGTCTTGAAAACATGCAAAGAGCACAACTTGTCCTTGAGTAATTAAAAGTGATACATGATGATGTATGAAGGTATAGTTTTTGGGCACTAAATTTCCTTTGAAGTAATTCAAGTTGATCCAGCAAAGGTATTTGTTATAATCAACATGCCAAAACCAAGGAAACAAAATGATGTTAGAATATTTTTAGGCCATGTTGGATATTATAGAAGGTTCAAACAAGATTTTAGCAAAATTACAACACCATTTTTTACATTAATAGGAAAGGATGTTGAGTTTATATTGACTGAAAACTGTGAAGGTGCTTTTAAAACTTTGGAACATATGTTAAATATTGCTCTTGTGTTGAGAGGACTAGATTTGAACCTACCTTTTCACATCCACACAGATGCAACAGATCATGCTATTGGATCTGTCTTAGGAAAATAATATGGAATTTTGAATTATGCAATATATAATGTTAGCAAGAACTTGTGGCATGCATAATGAAATTACACAGTATCATAGAAGGATTTATTAGAAGTTTTATATACTATCAAAAAATTCATAAACTACATCACAACATATACAATGTTATCTTGCAAGAATTTGATGTCACCATAGTGGACAAGCCTGACAAGGCTAATGTGGTAGTTGATTTCCTTTGAAGGATGGAGACCAATAATTAAGAGAAAGTAGTTTATGATTCCATTCTAGATTATCACTTATTTTTTATTTTTACAAAAACACCATGATATACAAACATAACCAACTACTTGTTCACAAATAAAACACCACATTAATTCTACTCCTGAGAAAAAAATAGAGTTGAAAAGATTTTATATTTTTCTTGGATAGCTAGATTTATGTTTCATAAGGGACAAGATCAAATAATGAGAAGGTGTATAGATGATAAGGAGATAATTGATATCCTCAGAGCCTGCCATAGCGAATCTTGTGGAGGGAATTTTGATGCAAAAATAATAACACAGAAGGTGATGAATATTGGTTATTATTGTCCAACATTACATAATGATGCAGCATTATACACCAAGAGGTGTGATAAATGTCAAAGAATGCATAAGCCAACTAGATCTAATGAGATTCGATTACAAAATAAATAGGTCTTACAACCTTCTGAAAAGTGGGGCTTAGATTTTATTGGTCCATTAGACCCTCTATCTTAGCAAAAGGAATACATATTGGTATGCATAGATTACCTAACCAAGTTGAAAGAAGTTAAGGCATTTACGAATCAGAAAAGTGATAAAGTAGCCAAGTTACTTTATGATCACATTTTCACCAGGTATGGATTCCTAAGGGATATTGTTATATATTAAGGTACACATTTTACTGTTGATCTAATTTTTGATCTGGTTAAATAATACGAATCCAATAATATGAAGTCTAAACCATATCATCCCCAGTCTAATGGCCAAGCTGAAGTTAGAAATAGAGAGATAGAGGCCATATTGACCAAAACCATTTCACTCCACATGAAATAATAATAAATCAGGATTTTAGAAGCAATCTATGCATTCAAAACAACATGGAAGACAACAACTAGCTTTACACCATTTGAACTCTTATATGGAAATATTTTTGTCTTGCTAATTGAATTTGAGCACAAAACATTGAAGACTTCACTTGAGATGGGCATATATTTATTAAAAGATCAAAGATAAAGGATTCTCCAAATTAATGAGTTGGATGAATTAAGAATACATGCAATACATAACCCAAAGGTGGTGTAGAAGAAATGAGTTAAATGGCATGACAGGTACATCAAGACAAGAAAATACCAACAAGGAGATCGAGCACTCTTGTTTGATTCAAAATACAAGTATCATAAAGGAAATCTCAGGAAAAGGTTGCTAGGTCCCTATTAAATTAAGAAAATGTTCCCCAATGGATATGTAAAGCTCACTTCCATAGATCTTGTGAGGCTCAAACTATTGGTGAATGGCCATAAGTTGAGACTATACAAACATCTAGTTGACACAGATTCATTCATGAAACTATTTAGAGGAGGTCAAGGGAGTATGGAAATAAGGACATCAGAGTTACCTTAGAGGTTGAGAGAATTGGATAACCTTTTGATATTTCAAAGGATTGAAGATATTTTGGTGGCCTTCATGCATTCAACCTATTGGATATTCCGAGGTCAAATAAAAGTGTTGTGAACTACCTTTTCGGGTGATCAACAACACTCTGCTAATGTTTATTTTATAAATTTTTTTTGTAGGGTTTTATGTCAAGTAATTGTAGGAGGGTATGATATCCATCACAATAAAATCATGTAATGAATGAGAGTTCTACTTGCATCTACTTGAAACAATTCATTGTTTTATCTTTTTCATTTGGAAGAACTTATGATTGGTTGCATGATAGAAATAAAGGATGAAAACACATGTGGGTGATGAATAAGAAATTATTAGCACCCCAAATGATCGGAGTTCCCTCTCCAGGAATTATCTGTTTACAATAAGGAGTACCAATAGTAGTTAACACACATTTATAACATCCACAATAATTTACATGTATCCAAGACTAAAGTTTAAATAAGAATGAACAACCATCATTATATGGAAACAATGAGATAAGTGCACTCATTATATCAATTCAATAAAGTATAATTTGTTTAATTATATTTAATTAGAAGATTTGTTGAATTATTACACACATGCATCATTTAAATACCACCACATAAACCAATGTTGTCACATCACTTTGATTCATTTGCTTCATATCATCAAATCTATTAATCATTGATTAAATTGTAACTATGTCACTTGTCCTCTCAGTAATAAAAGTTTTAAAAAGTTTAAAACAATCAATACAACTCAATTATGCAAAATGTTTTAAAAATAATAATTTGTTTGCATATTGAATATAGAGGAAGATGCATATCTACCATGGGTGGTGATTTGATAAAGCGAGAGCCCATTGTGCATTTGTCACTTCTAAGGCACCTTCAGATTGTGCATTATTTTTAGAACCATGGTTACATGGATTATATTAATAAGTTTTAGGGTTTTGATGAGATCATTTTAAGAGATTTTTCCAACACACTCAACAATGGAGAGGTAAGGGTGAAAGGCTTAACAATTAGAATAAATGATGAAATTATTGCTAAAGTTACTGGTCTACCACCATAAGGAGAATTGTTCTTAGAAAAGGAAAATCTAGAAGCAACCAGTAGAGAATTCACAAAAGATGATGACGATCTCATTTCAGATAAACAAGGTACATTTAGAATCTCTCTTAAACCATTATGGGCATAGGCTACCACTTTTTTTATTTAATACTTTATTTGTGAAGGGAGGTATTCTAGATTAGATACAATACATTTTAAGTTATTGAATCATCTAAAGAACAACCATCAAGTGAATTAAAAAAATTCTTGCATGAAATGTTAAAGAAAATGAGCCAAGAATTATAGAGGGGTATGGCAATATTATCACATCATTTTTTTATAACCCTAGTTTTTATACACACCCTACAAAGAGATCATCCACACATATAATGGGAAGAAGTTTATAGGGCAAAAAGTCTTGAGACATTGATGGGAAATAGGAGAAATAGAAGAGGAAACACTTAAAAGCTCTTCTGCACATGTAGATGATCCTGTAACATTCATATCCTAGCCTCAAGAACCCCTTATTTATGAAGTACTACCTCCTACTAAATAACACCCTCTACCTATCTCTCCTCAGCATATTTTTATAGCAAAAACCATCTTAGATTTTTCCACTCCTAAAACCTCCACTTCTAAGGGTAAACATGAGTCTTATCATTCTACTCCTACACCACCTAAGTGCTCCCATAGGATTAAAAAAAAATTCAAACACCTCTAAACCAACATAGTCACAATCCATATCACTAGACAATGATTTGGAATTTACTAAAGGGAGCCTTGAGCCCTAACAATTGGAGGCAGAGAAGTGAGATATTGATGCCGTAGTTCATGAGCAAGAATTCCCTGAACAATTTATAAAGGAGAAATAAGATCCAATAAATGAGGATGAATCTCATGAAGTGGAATGTCATGCAGAGGGATAAAAAGAGGAAGTTAGAGGAGAAATTGAACTAAGAAAGATGCATGTGGTAGTTGAACAAGTCATTGAGCCACAACCAAAAAAACATGAACTAATTCTTGTAAATGTTGAGAAAGTAATTGAGCAAGTGGTTGAGCAAGCACTACATGCTAATGTGTAACATGTAAATGTATCACCAATTACACCTCAAATTTTTATTCAAGAAATTATAATGGAACCTGTAAAACCACCTTGTAAGGAGATGAAAAGAGAGAATATGGCACCGTTTATTGACTATTTGATACTGCAGTTAGAAACATGTGTTAACAAGCTCAAATGAAAATGGGAAAATTAGAAAGAAGTCCTTATCTCTAAGCATAAGTAAAAACTTGAGAAAAAGGATAGAGAGATTAAGAGGTTGGATAATAAATAGGAAGAAACATTTCAAGTAACATGTGAAATATTTAAATGCAGGCCCTCATCAAATTTTTATGCTATCTTCTTGAAAGAAAAGATGATACAACATAAACTTACCTGTATTAATTCTAACATGTTATATGATATCATCTTGGGTAGAAGATTTTTCACTTTATATCATAACAATACACATGAATTCTAGCTCTTTTTATATAATATTTATTTACAGAATTATGCCCTTTAATATGAAAGGGATTGGATTCCAATTCTATACATTGGATATGTTCAAGTTAAGGCCCTATACTCTTATTTTTCAAATAAGTTGGATAAAGAAAGGGAAATGGAAGAGTATAGACATTTGGAAAACTTCCTACCATTTTTTGCTATGGTTTAGGCTACAAAATGAGAAGACGTTGTAGAGAAATATGAAAAGTATGTAAAGAAGAATGTGATCAAGAAGAGAGAGTTGAAAATGAGGATTGTAAGCCATGTGGAAGTAAGGACAATGCTCACAGAACATGGGATTTAGGTAGTACAAGCATGAAGAATGATATGGAATGAGCTATCCCCATAACTACAAAGGAAATAAATGCACTCTTATCCCAACATAATTCCAACATGGAAAATAGTGAACACATACATTGAGATAGATAAGTAATGTGAAGACAACTAGTTTCCTATATACTACCACCCACCAATCTTTCATTTTCTGATACCATTATGGATAGGTGAATTTCTTCTTAATAAGAGGATATAGGATAGATTTTGGATTGCATTCATGAGGAACAGTGGCTATTTATTATCAAAAGAAGAAAGAAAACATACCCCAATTGATTTCAGGCGTGAATGCAGTTTATAGAAGCAAATATATGAAGTCCTTGAATGAGGAAATTCAAGAGATTAATCTTGGGGGTGTGATGATTCATGTTTATTACCTTTATAAATAACTCATATTTTTTTATTTGATCATGCCATTATAGTTATGTCCATTTATTTTCCATGTTCACTGCTAAACATTACCATTACAATGTTGAACTAGTGGCATGATTACTAATGAATATATTTATATCTAACTATCTTCATTCTATTTTATTTTGTGTATATTTATTCTTATTACTTAAATAATTTGTTTTATTGATGATATGTGTGATGTCACTCTTGGTTGTAATAATTTTTCCATATGCAGCAACTCGTATGCAGTAAAGGAACCATCTCTAGGAACTCATATGTAGCCAAAGACCATGTCCACAACTAAAGGAGATAATTTGTAACAAACATCCCACGTTATGAATTTATTTTGGAAGGCATAAAGAATGGAACTCAAATCTATATGCTCCACTAAATGAGTAGTTACAATAGGAACATGTATAACTGGGAGATAAATCAATCTTTAATCTCATCATTTATTTCAAACTATTGAGGAATTGGTCGATTGAGTTAATACGGGATTGAAGGAAATGGTCGATTAATTGAAGATTAACTGAACACCTATTCAAGTTCCATAACATGTGTTGAATATATTTATCTTATATTAATGTCCTTTCACTTATCCTATTGAATTTATTTCACTTATTTGAAACTCTTAGTTGAACTAATCAACCCATGTCTTTGGCCACATTTCTTTTCTTTATAGTTATAATTTCGGTCTTACACTTCTATTTTCTCAGTATGTCCTTTCATACTTCAACATTTTTCATCCTAGACACCGGTGCCCATACGAGGACTCCATCACTAGGAGCCCTTGTCCTCTTTGTACTTTGGGTCACACTTTTTGGGTCCTTTCTAGCATTTGAGAATCTTATTATTTTCATAGTCATCCTTTTCTAGATTAATTATGAAGCTCAAGAAAGGGAATCATATAAATATAAAGTTATGTAGTCATAATAAGGGACCAAGCACTAAGCATTTACTATCTCAACCTAAGGTTGCATTTGTTAAATGCATCTAGAGATCCATTTGCATCCATCTATCTCCATCACAAGGGAAAAAATGATGGTTCATATGCATCACACTTCATATGAGGGAAGTCTATTGTTTCCATGCACACATTTATTACATTCTACATCTATCTACTTTCTCGTTATCCACATATGAATGGCAGAGGATAAACCTAGGGCACAATTTCACACACACAGGACTACATTGGGTCTGAGATCGCACAATAAGTATATCATTTTTGAATCCAAGGACAGTCTAAAAACTTCATTTTAATCTTTCATTTTTAGGGTTTAATGATTTATTTTGGGTTTTACAGGTGATCCATTCATTCCATATCTACAGAGACATTCGACATAATCCAACCACATATACATGACAAAAAAGTGAACAAGTGCAAACCTCTTGTGACACCTTGGAGGAGGTTTTAAGCATCTACGTAGACCAAGGCAACCAAAATCAATACTAGGGTACCCATGGGTTCCCTTATGATTCTTGAGGAACCCTAGTCAAGTCAAATCTGCCATATCTACATTTTTCTAGGTTTCTGTGTGAAACTTCTCCATCTTTTTTCAGTCAGTCTCTAATGTGATATAGTCCAGCAACCTCTGTGAATCATCTAAGGCTCTTCTATCCTTCTTTGAAAATTAGGGTTTCATATTTTCTATCTTATTTTTCTTAGGTATTATTTCAGTATTAATTTATTTACTAAAAAATTGCATTAGATTAGGCTATTATATTACATTTTAGCATAATCATTTTGGTGAACCTGTCTCAACCGAATGTACTTGGACACTCATCTTTATTCTCTCATGGGTCAGAAATTTCCTCAAGATCCTTTGTTTGATTTACTTAAAATATATCACAATTGCCAATTTGTTCTAAAAATGACCTTATACTCCATGTGTCTTCCTAAAGATACATCACCACACAAAATAAGTCTTATTTTCCATTTTCTATGTGATGACCCTATCCTTTATGATCCTCAATCCAATCAACCCATATTAGAGAAATTCAAGCTTTGCATTATTTATTTTAGGAAAAATTTTAGGGTATGGAATCCACGATTGCATCTCTTAAATATGAAATCCAACAGCTTAAAGATGCTTCTCAGGCTCATGATATTTCTTCTTCTCATTTTCATTCTATGTTTTCTACATGTTCTCATATAATTGATCCCCAATTCATACCATTAATGGATCCTCTCACCTTTGACCATAAGATTAAGAACCATGTAATTCTTGTTGAGCTCCTTCGTCATCAATTGATCACTTTACTATCTACTCCAGGCTATCCTCCATACCGACTTGCAAAAGATCAAGGTCTCCCATATTGCAATCATCATAGAATCAATGGACATAATGAAAATGATTGTTACTCTTTACAACGTAGAATCAAACATATTGAGTGTTAAGGTTTTATCTCATTCACTATACAACATCATGTTTCATCATCCTTTCCAATTTTTACATCTCAATAGGTTCCTAAATATGATTCATCTATGTCTAATGAGAATCATGCCATCGTTACTTAGGTTCCTTCTATAATAATTCAATAACCTCCTAAGAAATCACCTCTCAAAATCAATATAACACCTCCTCCTCTCAAGTCATATGTGGCATGACCAAGTCAAATTACGCAACCACTTCTCAAAATCAGTCCACCTTCTCATATCAAGTCTTCTACAACATCATGAATAGCACTAAATTTACCACCATTTAAGATTCCTCCACATCCTACTCCACTTTCATTTCCAATTCATTTTTTAAAATCAACTACTCCTATCGATTGTCAGAGAACATTTCAAACTTCTCCACCGTTTTATGGTCCTAATATTTCCTCCGCCACTACATAACCACTTAATCTTTGGTAGGTTATTTTTCTCACCTCATTACCCTATGATACACTCTTGTGCTTTATTTCACACTTGACTATTGAGGGCATCCTACACACATGAACCTCAAACACTACACAATACACTACACATCACACATTTTCCAACATCTTACATACATACATCCCACATCCTATATCTTACATCTTATTTCTTACATGTATCTACACATCTTACAAATAACATTACATATTACAGAATATACACATGATGATTTCTCATCCTCATATTTACTACACATATTACGTATTTAACACATCTAATTTTATGCGATAAAATCTCTACCCTATGATGCACTCTAGTTTCATGGTCCAAAATAGACTATTGATGTTACAAAAATCAAATGGACCTCACCACACTCCCATGTTCAGCATTTAATATTTCTATCATGTGACATTCCTAGGTTAGTGATATACATTATAGGCTACATCATCACTTCTTCCAACATCCTTTAGTGATATATGTTATATGTTAAATCATCACTTCTTCCGTTATCTTGTTTTGATATACGTTTTAGGCTAAATCATCACACATTATTGCACCTCATCTTTATGTTGCATATCATAACTACACACTCATCACACCATGCAGAACATATAGTTTGACCATTTCCTAATGATGCACTCTCGTTTATGGTTTGTTCCTGACTATTGAGGGGGAATAAATAAAACATACAATTCTATCCACTTGAGGGCATGTTGCTCCTATCATTCACATTACATTTCATTCTATCTCATCCACATCATTATGACTATCATGGTTGCATTTACTCATATTTAATTTTTCTTACATATTCATCTTATTACGCATGCAAGATAGATATCTTGTATTTCATTATCTTTATCATACACACATACATGTTCACTTGTTTTCCAGTTGTAACAAAAAATTATACAAGTCTATTATACACAATATGTATTCTTGGTGCAGTACCTAGTACCAGCCCCACAACGGATCTTGGTGGCATTCACTTTCATACATTACATGTAATTTTGATGTATTTCATACTTAGCACTTTACATTATCATTTTATACATGATTTGACAAAAAAAAAAAATTTCTAACATGCTAACAAGTTCTTCATGTGTAAAATTTGTTATGTAGGACTATTTTTACCATGGTTATCGGTTATATTGCTTGTACTTTCTTATCATTGTATGTAATTATTTGTGGGATTTTCCCTTTGTCTTGTGTGCATGCTTGTATGCTTTTTTATTCATTGGAATTGATTATCTTGAAACATCACGTGTGATGTCCCATGTTTATAACCCTCTTTTCAAGGTCTACATTTCCTTCTTGGGTGTTTACATTATCTACTTACACCTTATCTAGATAGCTCATATTTCATCTTATACATGAGTGTTTATCTTTGGTTGTAGTAACACTAGTTTTTTATAGCCATGTGTTTGTGTGTGCCTTGGTTTCTACCAAACACATCCCCTTTCCCTTGCAAGGAAGAGTTTCAATGGTTGGTCCTATTTTAGGCTACATGCTCCAAAATCGATGACACATGGACCCCAAAAGAGGGTGAAATCATTTGCGTGAATCAGTCACCCCATAATACAATTTACACACAATATACAACATAACACAATATCACTACAATATAGTTCAGGGCTCAAAATCATACTTGGGTCCTTAGTATAGTGATGCCTTTCCTAGAGCACCTATAACCATGGGGTAGTTACATAGTGATTGGGTTCAAAAAATTCTATAGAACTCATACATAACGGATTTTACAGGGAAGTTTTTCCTTAGAACATCCATTGGTACACATCATTTGCAATGGTGTTTTAGTCCAGGGAGCAGTTGAAGGTTATATGATAACACCAAACCTTCCTCTCTACACTACTTCCATTGTGGCATCAGATAACCTAAAAAAAGACAATACAAAGATCTCTATAGTTTCAGAAGGTGGTTAAATTTTGGAGGATATTTCCTCCCTACAATTCTTCTGCAAGTGGCGTGAGATAGCCTGAAAAACTCATGCATGTTGAAATTATCTACAGGATTCTTTCTACACTCTTTCCTCATCACAGATAGGGTGCATATGTTCCTTTCTCACATTTTCAGCATTTTTTTACATACTTCCTTACATGATTATATATATATATATACATTCATATTTGACTACTTGATCATCTTCTATTTTGTAGGTCTTTCTATATGGGAATAAATTATTCAACATCAACAACAATGCCAACATGATACTAACAATAGGTACATCACACACACATCGACATCTACACACGCATTTCCTCCCAAGGTTCATTTTCATCACCTTTTACACTTTTGCATCTTTAGTCTCCACGCTACATCTTCTTATCACTCCACACATTTTCTAGTCCCGTGGAAAGTTTTCTACATCAATCTACATGGATATCAGGTATGCATCTCTATTTTCTTTATATTACCAAGATTTCCGCTCAAAAACATAAAGTGAGGGTAAATGTAGAGAAAAAATTATGCACTTTGAGTCATTATCTAGTCTCGATTACATACTACTATTTACTTGATTCATAAGTAAGAACGATACTAATCAACCCATGCCTTTGGCCACATTTATTTACTATATAATTATTATTTTGGTCTTACAATTTTGTTTTCTTAGTCTATCCTTTCATAGTTTGTCATTTTTCACGCTGGAAACTGATGCCCAAACCAGGATGCTAGTGCCTGGCACCCTCATCTAATCTGGGTGCCCTTTTCCTCCTTATACTTTGCTCACACATTTTAAGTCCTTTCTAGTTGTTTGACAATATTATATTTTTTATAGTCATCCTTTTCAGGGTTAATTATGAAGTTTAAGAAATGGAATCATATAAATATATAGTTATGTAGTTATAATAAGGGACCAAGCACTAAGAATATACTATCTCCACCTAAGGTTAGAACCATAAAAGGTATCTATAGCTCCATTTACATCCATCTAGCTCCACCACAAGGGGAAAAAGGTTGGTTCATCTACATCACGCTTCATAGGAGGGCAGTCTATTATTTCCATGCACACATTTATTACATTCTACATCTAGCTACTTTCTCATTATCCATGAGTGACTGACACAAGAGCAACCTAGGGCATAATTTCACACAAACACATAAACACAACTATATTTGGTATGATATGTAGTGTAGTGATCAGTGATACATCCATCATTTTGTAATTTGAGGAGATTCTGACCCCTTCATTTGAACCTTTCTTTTTTAGGGTTTGATGCTTTGTTTTGGGTTTTGCAGGTGATTCATTAATTCTATATTTAAAAAGACATTTAGAAGAATCCAAGGACATATACGTGAAAAAAAGAGAACAAGTGTGAACCTCTTTCGACACATTAGAGGAGTTTTTTAATAATTTACATAGACCAGGGAGCACAAACTCCAAACCAGGTTACCCACGGGTGCCCCTATCCTTCTCTAGGAACCCCAGTCTAGTCAACTATGTAGGATCTACATTTTTATAGGATTTTGTATGACAGTCCTCCATCTCTATCCAACTGATTTCTACTACAACACAGTCCAACAACCTCTACAAATAATATAAGGCTCATCTAACCCTCTTTGCACATTAGGGTTTCATATTTTCTAGCTTATTTTACTTTGGTATTATTTCATTATTAATTTATTTACCATAAAATTACATTAGATTAGGATATTATATTAAATTTTAGTATAATCACCCTTTACCAAACATGGATAATATGCTACAAAAGGTAACAAGATCTGAGCTACTATCTACATTAGATGTCTTCTTAGGTTATAATCAAGTTGTTTGAAATAGTCAGACCAATTTAAAACTACTTTCATCACCCCTTGGGGAATATATGTTTATGTTACGATGCCTTTTGGAATAATTAATGATGGAGCAACTTTTCAAATAACTATAGATGTGGCCTTCTCAAGTTTTATGAATGATTTCGTTGTGGTTTATTAAGATAATATATGTGTATTCTCTAGGAAAAGAGGTGAAAATTTGGAGCACCTCAAAAATATATTGATTAGATGCAAATAATATGGGATCTCATTAAACCCAAATAAGTGTCATTTTGGGTTACAAAAGGCAAAGTTTTTGGGACATATAGTGTCATAAGAAGGAGTTATGATAGACCCTGAAAGGGTGGATGCAATTTATAAAGACCACATCCCCATGTCTAAAAAGGATATCTAATATTTATTTGGACAAATAAATTTTGTAAGAAGTTTTATCTCTAACTTTGTTAAGATCACTCTCCCCATCACAAGCATATTAAAGAAATATCAAGTCATGAAATGTGAAGAAGGATTTGTTCAAGAATTTTAAGGAATAAATGAGACACTCAAAACTGCTCCCATATTAACTAACCCTGATTATAAAAAGGAGTTTCAGATGTTTTCTTTTTCCTCATATAATAAAATTACTTTTGTATTATTGTAGAAGGATGAATAACGACATGAGAAACCCATTTCCTTTTTTAGTAAAGCCTTGTAGCAATCTGAGTTGAAATACTCTAATATGGAGAAATAAACGTTTACCTTGGTAAAATATACTAAAATTTTCATACCCTATATTATGAGTTACAAAAATAATATCCTATGCACCTCATACAATGGTGAAAAATATCCTATCCAAAATGGATATGTCAAGAAAGAAGTGTAAGTGGGTAAACAAGCTTCAAGAGTATGATATGGAGATTCAAAACATAAAATTTGTTAGATGATTGGGGTTAGTAAGGCTAATGGAATAAATCAATTTACATATATTTGAGTTAAATAATGTATATGAGGATGAGTAACACCCTCAGGAAAAATTAAGTACCTCATCTTGGTACAAAGACATAGTGTATTACCTAAGAAAATTGAATTGTCCTACTCACCTAGGCTAGATAAAAATAAAAGGAGGACACTCAATATGGTTTCCCAAAAATGAATTTTAATTGATCATGGATTGGTTTTGAAAATCCCAAAGGAATCCTATTGAGATTTATTACAAAATATGAGGCCCCTAAGGTAGTTGCCGAGTTTCATGGAGGATTTTGTGGTAGCCATTTTTCTGTAAGATTTACTGCCCATAAAATCTTAAGAGAAGACTATTAGTTTCCTTCCCTTTTCAAATATGTAGATCTTCTAGTTCAAAAATGTGACATTTTCTAACAATTCTCTAGAAGGATGAAAGCTTCTATATCCCTTCTCCTACAACCTATTTTAGTATAGGCTCCATTCAAACAATACGGATTGGATTTTATAGGTGAGATATCATATTCCTCAAGTGTTGCCCATAAATGGATATTGGTGGCCACTTATTATTTCACCAAATGGATTGAAGTTATCCTTACCAAGAAGGAAACTCATCAAGTGTTTATATAATTCATCCTTAATTACATAATTTGTAGGTTTAGGGTCCCCACCAAGTTGGTTTCTAATAATGCTATGAATTTCAAAGAAAAACCTTTGGCTATAATGTTCTATGAGTATGGAATAACCTTGACCTATGCATGAAAATAAAATCCCCAAGGAAATGGGAAATAATAATCAAGCAACGAGAACCTTCTCAAAATCCTCAGGAGAACATTATAAATGAATAACAGGAATTGGGGTGAGTAGATCAAGGTTTACTATGGGTAGATAGAGCTACCACTAAAAGATCAACTGGTAAGATCCCCTTTGAATTGGTTTATATGGTTCAAGATATTTTCCCCCTTCACTTGAAATTATTTTATCATTAGTTCATGCAACAATTAGAGGATGGGGAAGGATTAAATCCTTATAAATCCAAAATCAACCAAATTGTGGAGTTAGATTAAGTAAGTGTAGACACCAAATTCGTGTCTTACGACCCCTTGTGACCCGCATCCCATTTCGCAACCTAACCTCATTACCTAAACTTTACACAATTATTTATTAATTACCTTGTAATTGATAAATCCACATACCTTACCCGCCACCTCACTTTGCCACCTCATCATGACCTAGCCCTAACCCTAAACTAACCTAATTAAGACTTATGGCTTGGTCTAGACTCACATCCATAACTAATTCCTCCTTACTTGCACCCGAAGCCAACCTTCTAGCCACTTGACCAAGCCCGCAATTGATCTCTCGGGAGAAAAGTAGGGAAGGTGGGCTATTTTACTAAAAATAGCCTACTTTTTCCTTACCGATGCCAGTTCCTACTCGACCGCCGTCGGTTACGCAACCGCCATCGGTTCCCTGTAAATGGGCTCCCCAAACCAAAACAACGGATCGGAATTTCATTTTGGAGATCAGTCAAAGGATTTCTGGATCAACAGAGAGCATTGCGAGCGAGGAACAGAGTCCAGATCTTCACTTGACAGAGCAGAGACGAGTGGAAATACCAGAAGTGTTTACAACCAAGGAGATCAACTTGCATCTGTGCCAAAACCAGTAAGTCACATCTTGCATGTCCTTTGTTATAACATTTCTTATGCTTCTTGAATCTCAGTGCTCCTAAATCTGTTTCTGAATCCACTACCCAACGTGCCATTGCATCTAACTGTCATTCTTTGCTTCTAACCATCCCATTTCCTAATACCATCCAAAAACCAGCCATTACAAACACCATAGCTGCCAAGAAGATCGTAGAACCCACCGCTATCGGTTATCAGTAACCGCCATCGGTTATCAGTGACCGGCATCGGTTATTAGTAACCGGCATCGGTTCCTCTGATCAAAAACCAGAAAACCAGCCTTTCCCCCTACCCAGTTTAACGAAATAATTTAATTAATATTTTGCAGTCTTTTTTGTTAATTCATATTAGCAGGGGAACTGACCACCTTCGAAAGGAAGTTTTATATTTCCTGGGCCCAAGGCAGTTTCCTCATTTATTGTTTAATCGAAATCTTGCGGTCTTGTGTTCTTATTTGCAGGTAGTCCTTCCAAGACAAAAAGGAGTCTCTGCAGTCAGCCTGATCTTTCTCTACGGTACGCGCACACCATCTCGACATTCAACAGGTATTCCTCCTAACCCTAACCTCATCTATTTCTAAAAGGAATGAAAGGATAGAAGCAACTCTATTCCCAGAAGCCGAAACATTCCGAGTGAAACATTTTGGCACGCCCGGTGGGACCCATTTTGGGTTTCTTTCTCTTGCTTATTTTTTATTTTAGGAAGCATATTTGTTGTTGCTGCTTTTTGTTATATATTTCGTAAAAAGAATTTGTCTTGCTTTCCTAGTTTCGCATTAGTGAAAGTCATCTCTCTTGCTTCATCGAATATAATTTTTGATTTGGGTTTAAAACACGTGCATTGCATTCCTGCTTGTTGTTCTTCAATTCTAGTGAACATAGATTAAGTAACAGGTCGTACACATGGGGGTGATATCCACGGTATTGAAAGGAAATTAACCTTAGTTTCACTGCACAACACATACCGAATCACTTCACAATTAACACAATAGCTCAAACATCCCCCCTTTTCCGTGGTATTCCTCCGCCCGATTGAGGTAACCTTATAAGCCAAAACAAACTTGACATTTCCCCTTGGTCTTGTTGTTTAGGATTCTGACATCATCTTACGTCTAAAGGCATAAGCCCACGATAACTAAAATTAACCCTAGGATTAATCTCTAGATTTGCGTGTGCCTCTTGCTTGTTTCCAAATTCTGTTTTCTCTGTCATACTTTGTCTTCTATGATCAATAAGTTGATAAATATACTCAACGTTGCTAAAAATCAAATTAGCAGCCTTTTATATCTTCTTATCCTAGACTTTTGACACCGGCATCGGTTAAGGGACCGGCGTCGTTTTCTCTGTGACCGACACCGGTTAGTAAACCGATATCGGTTACTGTCTTCATCAGCCCCTGACAAACCAGCAACTTGCCAAATTCATCATTCTGAGGTTGTTTTTGTTCTTGATAGATTAAAAATTTCCTGTGTGTTCTTGTCTATGGTTTTCATCACTCAGAAGCAAGCCGCCGCCATGGTTTCACATGCCTGCTCTGTGTCTTTGCCTGAATCACCCCCTTCAAATTCTATAGGGAACCCTACGGACACTAGTGAGATCCCCCAAATTCCTGTAGGAGACAAGGACTTTGCCAAATTTTTGGATGCTAATCCTAGCACTATACAATACTATTTGTCTCATGCCCCCGACCATACGCCTGATGGTCAGCTCCTTATTGGCATGCCTATTAGTATAGCTGCTCATTTAGCTCCCACTCCTCCTGATAACAATGCCTTACTTCCTACATCTCTAGCCCCGTCTCCCAATCCGACAGCTTCAGAGGTTCATACGACCCCGATTAGCTTTCCTTTGGTTAACCTTGGACCCCACGTATCGTTACCACCAACTGCCCCTATCTCATCTCTCTTTCAGACCACTCCATTCATGACTTACTCTCTGCCACCTATTCACACGAGCTTTCCTTCTCAAGCTCCGCCTACCTTTTCATTCCCATACACATATCCAGTAACCTCAACACCTTATATGGGACATCCCTATTCTGTGGCATCATCATCTCATCCAACCACAGATTTCATCAAACAAATGATGGACAAAATGCAAAACCTGGAGGCTTCCGTTTCAGGAAGTCGTAGCGCCTTGACATACGAGCAAGTTTTTTGGGAGCCCATTCACCCTTCTGTCCCCTTTCATTCATACCCTCCTCAATGGGAGTTGCCAAAGTTTACTCATTTCAAAAGTAAAGAGGATCCTCAACAACACTTGCGATCATTTAGACATGCTTGTTATTTGATTGCCCATGATGATGCCTTGTTACTCCGCACCTTCCCCATGTCCTTATCAGGACCCGCCTTGGAGTGGTACAGTGCTTTAACCCAGCATTCGATCTTCTCTTTTAACCAACTAGCCCAATCTTTCTTGGATCATTTCTCCATTAACATTGCCAAGAAAGTATCTATCACTGACCTCTATGCCATCCGACAATTTGAAGACGAATCTATCGCAGATTTCGTTGGACGATGGCGGGGCCTTATCAACCAACTTACGTATGCCTTGCCTCAAACCGAACTCATTGAACTATTTACGCGGGCCTACACTAAGCACATCTCCCCTACCCTCCAAATTCAAACTTTCCGCACATTCGACGAGGCCTTTACCATGGCTCGGAAACTTGAAATTTGAGCCTTAGAAGAAGAGAAATTGCGGTTGCATAACAAAAACCCCAATTTCTGAACTCCTGATTCTACCAACAAGCCAAACACCACCACTCCTCACGCGTCCACTTCTTCTAAATCAAAAGGAGCTGTCCATGCGGTAATGGTCAAATCTCAAACACCATCCAATACTCCGCCGAAAACCACTTATAAGTACAAAGCCGAGCCCACCAATTACACTCCCTTGGGAGAAACTTATGGCGTCATCCTGGAGAAATTGCTCAAAGCTGGGGCTATCACCTTGCCCCCTATTAAACCTCACTCTGGGTTTGACTCCACCCGCGCAATACCTTCCTGGTACAAAGAAAATGACTTTTGTAACTTTCACCGCGTAAAAGGACATAGTCATGAAAACTGCAAGATGTTGAAAAATATAGTACAGGAAATGGTTGACGCAGGGGATATAACCCTCGATAATCCTAACGCCCCTGCTAACCGAAAATCTGGAAATTTTCAACAAGCCATTCCCGAATCACTCGTCCAACGGTAACGTGAACCAAGATATCTTAGCCGAGGAGAGTGTTCATGAGATCCATACAGTCTTCGATTCTCAGCCAAAAGCCTCTATTGAAAAAATTTTAAATCAAGCCTCTCCACCAACACAGGAGTTTGAACCTCCTTCACCACCATCAAGCCAAAGTGAAATCATTCCTTTACCCATAGAAGAGTTAACTATCTGGACTTCTCTTCTCATCGACAAGTCTTCTTACACCACATCCCTACAAGACTGTGAGCGGATGCTATCTAATTTATCTATTTCCCAAACGTCCCCTTCTACCACTCTTGCTACACAAGAGGAAGGCTCGCCACTCCTTTTGACATCCTTAGCCGAGAAATCTCTTACACTAACATCACCACATTCTTTAAACGTGATAGATCCCCTCGAACATGCCCTCCTACCTATTAGTCCCTCATCACCTAAATCTTTTCAATGACCGGTTGACCTCTTAACATCTATTGATACAGTGCCTCATCTACCTCCTGTGTCACACCCGCAGTGGACTGGAATTACAACCCACCTTTCCTCCGTACAAAAATTACAAATCACACCTGGAGACTGTCATTCCACAGAAGATAGACAGGCCCTATGGGAACGTTTGAGTACCCCTTTTTCTACTCAAATGCAAATGACTGATCCTGATGTCTCCACCATATACCCGAAGTGCTTACAGAAGCTTAAAATGCCCCTGTTCTCACCTTCACCCCCCTCACCTCTACCAAATGCCCCGTCCACTTCTATCAACTTAACCAGATCTTCCCCTACGCTTGGGACCTCACCAATGCCCAGTCTAACGCACCCGCCTAAGCGACTTGATCTATCCAAAAATAAATCCGTTCCGCCACCTAGGAGACAAACTCAATCCGTGCCCCTATCACAATCAAAACCATCGTCATCATACCTACCTTCCATATTGGGACCCCATCCCTCTACCTTACATCAATATATCATACCTCCTACGTTTTCTTCAAAACAACCTATGCCTTCCACACCTATACAGAAATTCCAGGGTATAGCAACACCGTCACTCTGCGTATCCTGTCCACCTATCAACCCTAAACAAATTCCATCATCAAAAGATTTGTTTTCAGTCACTCCTATTTCCCCGTGGTTGTTTTCTGATACCACGTCATCTGTGGCCTCATCATCCGACATAGCTTTTGTGCCAAAGAAATCACGTTTAGTAAAAACCATGTATCAACACCCCTCGGCTAAACCACCACGAACCAATCATGCCCAAACATTACCAAAACCCGCATAACCAATACCCTCATCCTCTTCCGATTTTGACCCACTCAAAGGATCTTACGCCAAAATCCTTGCTATGTTGGTGGAGAATGCGACCATTTCCCTACCCCCACTTAGACCTTATGACCCGTCTAAACCTCGACCGATAAGTTATGATGAGTCTAAAATCTGCGCCTATCACCGTACACCAGGACATGATGTAGAGGGATGCCAAGCTTTAAAAACCATCCTTCGTCAGTCACCTCTCCCAACTACGAAAGTTAAGAAAGACAACTTATGAAGGGAGAGACCTTTAGTTTCCATTCCCTCTCCTATACCATCTGTCCCCGCCTCACCAAGATCTGTCATTATTACAACCCCACCTCTTGAAGACCATGAGTTATCCCAACCATCTTCCTCATCTCAGGTCTACGAGATTAATATGATTAGTGTCGCTACTCGAGGGCAGAAAAAACAATGGGAAAGCAAAAGAAAACACACCTGCGGCATCTCTTTCTCCGTCAAACATCCCGATTGCACCACCACCTAAAGTGGTCATTCGCAGACCCGCCTATCCCGTCTCTAATGGCATTGCCCACCGAAATATGATTAAACAGCTTCACCAATCACCCGTAAAAATGACACTGTATGATCTCATTCAGACTTCTGAATCTCATCGACAAGCTCTCATTGAGATCCTTCAAGGGATAGAGGTTTTACCTAATGAAACCCTGCCTGTCGCCTCCATTCTAACACCCAATCACGTTGCCTGTCTCACTAAACAGCCCACTACTCCAATCACTTCTGTCTCTATACCACAAGCTGCTGCAGTTAGTTTCTCTGAAGATGAAATTGTTGACTTTGGTACAGAAGACCCTGACCCTGCCCTTTTCATTTCCGCTTACGTCCGAGACATTCGAGTACGTCGGGTTATGATTGATGGGGGCGCTAGCCTAAACATCATCTCTTCAAAAGCCTTCCAACAGATGAACATCCCTTCTAGTTGCATGTGTGCCAACCCCATCATGTTGCGGTCATTCAATGACGCTATTACTTCTACCTTAGGCACCGTGATCCTCAACATTCACGTAGGACCACGTACTTTACCCAAACTCTTCTATGTCCTTAAGGGAGAGTTCCAATATAATATATTGCTGGGTCGTCCTTGGATCCAAGCCATGGGATGCGTTCCCTCAACATTACATAGATGCATAAAATTTGAGTACGAGGGGAGGTCTTACACCGTAAAAGCTGACCCTCCCCCCTTTAAAATCTGCAATATGTTATACCGCCCTAACGATGTGCTTATACCAATCAAGACACCCATACATTCAACCCAACCATCCTCCTCAAATGTACCTCAACCATCCACCTCAACCGCGCCTACGCCTTCAATTGATGAAACCACCATCGCAAAATCCACTTCCCTTCCCGCAGCTAACATTCCAACCTCCGACCCCTTAGTAGATGTTTTTCAGTGCCTTACACTGGGGGGAGTACCGCCTATATAACGTTAGTTCTTTCCCTACCCCGCAGGAGTACGGACAATTACATGCACATCCCACCTACGACCGTCGCGTGGGGGAGATAATCTCTTACGGACCACCCCATTGCCGCACTAACCTAACATATGGGGGTGTTGACACATCCTCCATTACCCCTGAACCTCCTCTTGGTGTGGTTCCTTTCCAATCTGATTTTCAATACTTGACAAATCGTCGTTTCACCCTCACCTTCTTGACTCGTTGTGAGTGGAAAGGCTTTGGTTTTGGCCTTTACGAACAAGGCCGACATACACTCATTCCCGTGACTACCCGTAAACATAATGATCGCAGTGGTCTCGGTTTTTCCGAAACACCTACACAGGAGACACCTCCTGTCAGTTGTATCCTGGAAGAAGAAGACGTCGCCCCTACAAAATCATCATCACCCACTTTGCCATCATCACCCGTAGAATCTATAGACCCTGAATCCATCCCTCCTAACTTTTTTTTTTCATAAATGCTATCTTCATAGGTCCTCTCACGTATCAATGCGATAATGACGACCCATCTTCTTTGCCCCTTCTTTATCCAGACATGATCGAAGAGGATTCGCCTTTGATTAATGTTGTTGAATGCCAGGATGACGACTCCATCCTCACTTACCTTGGCGCGGATGATTCTTATATTCAACGAGCCTTACCATCTGAAACCCAAACTATGTTGAATGAATCTACCATAGAAATCAATATCCACACGGAGGAGGATCCTCACATTGTGAAGATTGGACAATCCCTTAACACATCAGAACAAGCCGCCTTTACTACCTTTCTCCGTGCTTGCAACCAAGCTTTCGCATGGTCTTACGCTGACATGCCAGGAATTGATCCTACCATTGCCGTCCATAACATCACCCTAAACCCCGATTCCAAACCAGTCAAATAGAAATTGAGAAAAATGCATCCACGCATTGCTCTCTTGGTCAAAGAGGAGCTCCAACGACTCCTTTCTGTTTCATTCATCTTGCCTATTGACTATCCTCAATGGATTTCTAACATCGTACCTGTCACTAAAGCGACAGGGGGACTTCGGATATGCACAGATTTCCAGGATCTTAACCTCGCTTGCCCTAAGGATGACTTCCCCTTACCTAGCATTGACCAACTTGTTGATCTAACTGCAGGTCATGAGATGCTCTCTCTCATGGATGGCTTTTCAGGATACAACCAAATTTTGGTTGCCCCTGCCGATCAACACAAAACTGCCTTCATAACTCCTTGGGGAACCTTCTGTTATCATGTCATGCCATTTGGCCTTAAGAATGCTGGTGCTACCTATCAGCGGGCTATGACCTACATTTTCCATGACATTATGCACACTATCCTTGAAGACTATGTCGACGATCTTCTCGGCAAGTCTAAACATTGTAGTGAACATCTCGATGTTTTAACCATTATTTTTGATCGCCTGTTACAATATTCTGTCTGCCTTCAACCGAAGAAATGTGTCTTTGGTGTTCTTTCGGGAAAACTTCTTGGCTTTATCGTCTCTTTGCGTGGCATTGAGGTCGACCCATCTAAAGTCAAAGCTATCCTAGAAATGCCCCCACCCAAAAATCTCAAACAATTGCGTAGTTTACAAGGTAAGCTCCAATCTATCTGACGTTTCATCTCCCAACTCTCGGATCGGTGTCAACCTTTCCATCACCCTCCTTAAAAAGGATATTGCATTCCAATGGAGCGAAGAATGTCACCAAGCCTTCGAAGCTCTCAAATCCTATCTCTTGCAGCCACCCGTGCTTATCCCACCCCAAGACGACCGCCCTTTCTACCTTTACCTTTCCGCCACCGACCACGCTGTAGGAGCCATGCTTGCACATCGTGACTCTGAGAATCACGAACAAGCCGTTTATATATATAAAGCTCATACTTTGGTGGACTATGAGACTAGGTACACACATGTAGAAAAATTGTGCCTTGCCCTATCTATTCGTGGCCCACCAAACTCCGACACTACCTTATAAATCACAAGACTTTCGTCATCACCAATACAGACCCCATCCATTACATGTATGCCAAACCTCATCTGAACCAACGCATTGCTAGATGGCTCATGCTTCTCACTGACCTCGACCTTGAGTTTGTCCACCAGAAATCAATCAAAGGACAAACCATCGCAGACCAACTTGCAGAAGCTCCTTTACCGGGGGAACAATTTACCAATTTCACATTTCCCGACGAACTCATCGCTACTTTTTCCCTCACGGAGGAGTCGTACCCAATGACCCTCTTCTTCGATGGATCTAAATGCCAGCGCAGCGGAGGAGCCAGCGTTGTTCTCATTCCTCTCAATGCTGAACCTATGCCTCTTTCATTCCGACTTGATTTCCCTTGCACTAATAATACAACGGAATACGAGGCCCTTGTTCTGGGTCTCCAAGTTGCATTACACTTAGGTATCAAATCTATCAACATTTTTGGCGACTCTCAATTGGTAGTCAATCAGGTTATGGGCGTCTACCAATGCAAAAACGAGGAACTTCAAAAATACAAACACTACGTGGATTCACTTCTAGCCTTATTTACCCACTATTCTATACAAACCATTCCCCGCTCCACTAACAACTTTGTGGATACTATGGCTTGCTTAGCCTCGCAAATTCCCGCCGCGCCAACTGACTCTAAATTATTCGTCGTGGTCCAACAACTTTTTGCCCCATCCTATTCAACCCCGGTAGTTTGTATGATAAATATTGTGTCTACTAATTCATAGGATACCTGGTACCACCAATTTCACGACTACCTTACAATCTCTGTCCTCCCGCCTGACATTACTAGTAACGGCAAACGTGCTTTTCTTAAAAGTGTTTCACGTTATGTTGTCATGGGGGGACTCCTCTATAAACGTGGCTTTGATGGCATCCTCCTTCGCTGTCTAACTGGCGCGGAGGCCACTCATACCATCCAACAGGTCCATGACGGTATTTGTGGTGGACATTTTAGCGGCCTTGTTGTGGCCAAACGAATCCTTCGCCTTGGTTATTATTGGCCTACTCTCAATAATGACTGCTACGAATATGTTAAGTGTTGTGTTATGTGTCAGCAACATGCCAACCTTCAACATACTCCTAGCCACCCGCTCTAGATCGCTCGAGATCTTTGGCCCTTCTCACAATGGGGTTTAGACCTTATTGGTGAGATTCATCCAACCTCTTCAGAACGTCACCGTTGGATAATCACAGCGACCGAATATTACACAAAATGGGTGGAGGCTATTCCACTCATTTCAATCAAAAAATAAAAAATTGTCGAGTTCATTAACCACCACATTATCTGTCGTTTTGGTGTTCCTCATCGCCTGATAACAGATAATGGAAAATCTTTCAAAAACAAGTTGTTGCAAGACCTTTGTGACAACTTTGGTATCAAACTTAGTTTCTCATCACCTTACTATCCACAAGCCAATGGGCAAGCCGAGTCCTCTAATAAAACACTAACCAAAATCCTCATGAAAGTTGTCAATGAATCCGGAAGAAATTGGCACGATCACATTCCCTTTGCCCTTTGGGCTTATCATACTAGCATTCGTACCTCTACTAATGCCACACCTTTTTCTTTGGTATACGGTACCGAGGCTGTTTTGCCTCTCGAAATACAAATACCCTCCCTTAGAATATCTCTTCAGGATATTCTCACCAACGATGATTTCCGCCAAGAGTGGTTAGCCTAATTGGAGCTTCTTGACGAACGCCGTCTTACAGCTCTTGATCACCTTCAAATCTATCAAAAACGCATTAAACGTGCTTATGATAAGCGACTTCATGAGCGTACCTTTAAGGTTGGTGATCTTGTTCTCAAAGAGAATCAACATGTAACCAAACTAGAAAAGAGCAAACGTGGAAAATTTGCTCCCAATTGGATTGGGCCTTATATAATCACTCATACCTATGGATCTGGTACTTATCGTTTAGCTTCGCTTAATGGTAAACCTGAGCCTGAACCCCTTAATG
This sequence comes from Taxus chinensis, assembly GCA_019776745.2. Classification (NCBI taxonomy): domain Eukaryota; kingdom Viridiplantae; phylum Streptophyta; class Pinopsida; order Cupressales; family Taxaceae; genus Taxus; species Taxus chinensis. Next base: position 314,674,444 of record CM034147.1, on the reverse strand, counting down.
CCTTGCATCTTCGACCATTCTACTATTTAAATTAGTGTTATATCACTTCTTATCTACCTTCCGCTCGTCCCTTGAGCTCACTTACCACTACACACACTCTGTTTCCTACACTTCATAATAACAATCAAGCTCACATAGTTTGATCCTCACCTCCCCTTGATGATGCCTTCCCCTTTTTAGTCTAGTCCATGACTTCAAAATATTAAAATAAGCCGTATCCTTATTGGATTTTCTTGAGTCAAACTTCCTACTAAACTAGATGCTTCACGCCAAATGAACATCTAGTCATCTAAATTAAATATAGACTGCTCCCTCGAAGGACAGCTATATGTTGAACTATTGCTGCTATTATATATAGACTACTCCCCCGAAGGACAGCTATGCATTACAATCATATCTGCTACTATAAATAGACTGCTCCCTCGAAGGACAGCTATACACAGTCAACTTTTATCAGAAGCTTCTCGCATTGATCAGCTTCGTGAAGACCTCAAGAGTAACACAATACATATCCCTTGTAGACTTCCCGCATCGATCAGTCTATATTCAGCAAAAAAAAAGAAACCGCATTCAAAAGGACTTTTGAGTCATGGACTTGTTTATTTAGGGTAGGTTCTCCTTCGTCAGAACACTCACTTTGTAATAATTTCTCCGTACCTCAGCTATATCATCCACCTCACCTCACCATTTGTTTCAACTCAAGGGACGTGACGTATATCCGATATATTGTGATTATACAACTCTTTTCACCTATCGACTTCTCGCCTATGTAAGGTACCTAGGGATTCAAGCTCATCCTATGTTAATATGTGGTTTGTTTAGCTCTTCTCAACTACGGGACACTTTTGCCTCTTTTTCTCGACTCTAGGATTGTGTGTTGACCTTAATCAGGATACGGTTCCCTACTATTTGGGTAAGCTAACTTTCGCTTTACCTATACCTACATCAACATCACCCATACCTTACCAACACCAACAACATTACCCTATCAACATCAAATTCTTATCAACCAACAAATTTCCTAACCATACCCAAATTGCCTGAATTCACCTCTCCCTGGTCCTAAGGGAGAACTACATCGGTTTGAGGCCCCTCCTTACTTTGTGCAATGGGCTATGTAGGCAGCACTTCGGAGACATGGGGTCTCCCAAGGTTAGCTCGACCATCCCCTACCATAACCTATCATGTGTGGTAAATATAAATATTTTTGTGTATTTCTATTTAATCACAGTCCTCTTTATCCTTTTTCAAAACACCAAAAATCAAAACACAAACAATCTTATTATTATCGTAACTCAAATCAACATACATATTCAGTTTTATTTAGATGTTAAACAAATACATCTTCTCTATCATTGACACGCAGGTCGGCATCCTTATTTATTCTTATACCTTGCTAACATTTACTCGGACCCTCACGCCTCATCCCGAACTAGGTGATGATCGTGATCGTCGACCCCTCTCGCCAGGCCTCTCTGTCCTCAAGGGTACCACGGCTATTGGTACCGCCCACTGATCTGCTAATCTCTCCTGTAACATATGAATACGCCCTCTCGCATGGAGGACTCCAGCCTCTAGTCTCCCCGCCCGTGACTCCGCAACCACTAACAATCCTCTTGTCTCATTCACCTGCGTTTGGAGCTGCTGAACCAAACGCTACAGACGATCCCTCTCTGATGCAATCACCGCTATGTCAGGACGCTCACATACACCTCGCAGTTCTGCTACCCACCATAATCTATAGGCCTCTATCATTCCCGCATCCATTACCCTGCGATTGGCTGCTACCTCTTCAGGCCCTTCTGGAGGTGTTGGCCGGGGAGGTGAGAATGCTGCCTCGGCGTCGATCCTCATATATGGTCTATAAGCCAGGGGTATATCCTGCACAAATCCAAATTGTCACCGCACACGATCTATAGGAATCCTCTCATACTCACCCGGCCTGTGCCCTGTGATCCACCTCAATCACTCTACACCCCTCAACTCCTCAGTTATGCTCTCTGTCACCATATAGTTCCCGTATGGCCTCCAACAGATATCCGCAACCGTCACTCTCTCCCATACCTGCCTGTAATACTCAATATCACCCGTCACGGCCTGGGATCTGGCCTCTTGTTCTGTCTGGACCCATCGTCTGAATCCCAATCTCTGCACTCCGGTTTCTCCTGACTGGCTGGGTAGGCCTATTGGTCGCACACAAACAATGTGCTCATAGGCCCAACAGTGTAATAAGTATGAACTATCCAGTGTCGTCCTGTGATTTCACCTACAAGCCCATAAACCCCTGTATAGCTCCGCCAAATATGCAGGTGCCCATGCAAAAGTCACGTTCCTTTCTATCATCTCCCAAATAACACACATCAATGCCTTTGGAAATCTTCCCCCTTCCACCCTCGGTAACGCATAATACCCTACCGCTATCATTAATATCACTGCTAACCTTGTCTCCTCAGGGTGTGCTGCATACATTACCCCATATGTAAAAGATAAACCTCGCTGTGTCAAATCTCGTGCGTATGGACCAAATACTGCTATTATCGCTCCCCGTGCCGCACTAGGTAGTGCCTGATATACTAGTTCTCCTGTAATAGGGAGTCTCAAAATCTGAAACACATCTTCCAATGTTACTGTTATCTCCCCTGTTGGCAGATAAAAGGTATTTGTCTCGGGATTCCATCTCTCAATCAATGCCTGCAACATAGCATGATTACGTGCGATTCGTGAATAATAGCAGATTCCACTTAACCCCAAACGATTTATCAATGTCCATTTAGCTAGTGTTACATCCGCTCGGATTCGTGACAACAGCGCTGGCACACTATCATTCATCCTCAATCCTGCCTCTGCCTGCATACACCAAAACAACAAACAAACATTCAATCCGTCAGGGTTTTTTCAAATATTCTGGAAATTCCTCCAGTAACCGGTATCGGTTATACATAACCGATATCGGTTGAGTAACCGATACCGGTTCTCCCTAACCGCTACCGGTCACTGTCAATTACATACATCTTGCCTAAAACAACCACCTACGACAATAAATTGATTGTTTCTTCCTTTCTATATACACAGCCATACCAACAATCCCGAATTACCTACCCCATAACACTCACCTCATTTATACCCCCGACTATCATGTTGTCTTTCTCATATCTACTTCCTTATTCTTTTCCAGCTTATTCCCAAAAACATGCAGTAGTTAAATCACAAACAAAATGATACCTCTTGGGTTGCAGCAGCTTGAGGTGGCCCTTGTCTTCCCTCCTGTCCTTGCCTGCTGGATGCTTCTCCTCGTTCTTCCATGATCACCACCCTTTTCAACTTTGTCTTTCTACCTTCTGAATCTCGGATCACATTCACTTTCCTTGTCTATTTTCTCCTTCTCACCCAAATCTCTCATGCAAATACCTGTCTCAGTCGTCAAAAAGCGTCGCGTTCACGTATTTAACCTCTTGCATGGCTCTAAAATTAAAACTCAAGTTGCCACCCTAGCTTTTCTATTTTTAGAAAAGCTCATACCTAAATAACCGGTATCGGTCCTATAACCGATATCGGTCATATAACTACCGACATCGGTTACCTAACGATACCGGTTACACACCTGCCTTTTTGAAACAGGTTTCTTTTCTTCATTCTTTCATAAATTTTTGTCACGCCCGCCTCTTTTCCTGCATAACCACACCATTTACCACATTTTTTCATCCACCACACATCATATCATTACAATTTCATTAAACATCATTTATTTTATACAAATACACAACCATAAACTACGAATTTCAAGAAACTAGCAATCTCTACATCATTTGGATCCAACTCATCAGTTACATATATCACAATGTCACAAAACCAACAATTCATCACATCACATGTCATTCATATATACGTACAAAAAAACAAAAACAAAACCATCAACATCATCCATCTATCAACATGCCCACTAAACTTATCATACATTATATATTACCAAACCATTAACAAAATATTTAAACACATTTTTGAACACTACATATGGATCACAACATCATCTATATATATATATACCAGTTTTCAAAAATACAATGTGCCCTACATCGGGGCCTCTGTGATCTCATAATATACCAAAGCCGGCACGCAGGCCATAATACCTACCAAAAATCTCGACTCGGCTCGCAGGCCTGTCTCTCATATCAAAAATATACTCGGCTCGCAGGCCGGTATCAAATGTACAACCCGTACTTGGCTCGCAGGCCGGTATATAATAAATAAATGAATCAATACAATGAATAAGTGTCGGCACGCAGGCCTCTATCAATACAACCGGTTCACAGACCGGTGCCCGTGTCCCTATACAAAACCATGTCGGGGATCTATCAGCTCTCCCCACTGCCCTCGGCACCTCTCCCCGCTGGTCCCTGTGGTGCCTCTCGCCTCCTGCCCGTCACGGACACGCCAGCTGTGGCTACCCCTCCCTGAGATCTCTGGCTGTGCGAGGTCTCTGCCCTATGCGCTGCATACGCTTGATACTCGACTCCGGTACTATCAAGAATATCCTGATAATATCGGGCCTCTGATCTAACCTCCATATAGCGATCTCGCGCCACTGAAGGAGCTGGGGCTGGTCCCCTGGCACCTAACACCAATACCCCCTGAGCCTGTACCTGCACCTGTGGCCGCGGTGGTGCTGCCTGTGCTACTGCCTGTACCCACACCTGTGGCTGTGGTGCTGGTGGTGGTGCTACCTGTGCTACTGCCTGTACTTGCACCTGTGGCTGTGGTGCTGGTGGTGGTGCTGCCTGTGCCTATACCTGCACCTGTGGCTGTGGTGTTGGTGGTGGTGCTACCTATGCCTGTGCCTGAGCCTGGGCTAGCTGCACCTGTAAGGCCCCTATCTGTGCCTGTGCAGCAGCTAGCTGCCCCTGTAAGAGCTGCACCTGACCCCTAAGCTGATCCCTCTCTCCTATAACTGCAGCCAAGTCTGGCTGCGCAGGCGGTACTATCCTCACTGCTCTCTGCCCAGCCCACCACACCCTGTATGCTCCCATGCACCCGGCATCATCCACACCCTCACCTGCTGGTCTCTCCGCTACCCAGTCTGGATCCAAAGGCTGTGGCGCTGGCAGTGGGGCCTCTACATCATCCCTCCTGTACTGAGGGAAGGGAGGTGGCTCGTCCTATCGTAACCCCATCTGCCTGCGTACCCTCTCTAGGGGTATCCGCTCGTACTCTCTCGGCCTCCGTCCTGCTATCCAGAATGTATATTGGATCAGGCGCAGCTGTACGCGGGCTCCTCTGCCAGGCTGGTGACCTCTGTAGGGTCTCCATACAATGTCTACTGTTGTAAGGCCCTCTAGCAAGTGTCTATAATAGGCCACATCCCGACCTGCAACAACTGCTCGCGGCTGGCCCACGACTCCCAACCACCTCTGAAAGCCATATCGGTATACAACCTGTGGCCCTGGCTACTGGGGTAGCCCTACTGGCCTGATGCATACGATGTGCTCGTATGCCCAATAGTGCAACAAAAATGTAGAACAAATACCAAATCGCCTCCTCCGGCGATAGCCCCATAACTCCCTGTATAATTGCACCAGATACACTGGTGCCCATGCGAAACAGGTGTGCTCCTCCACCATCTCCAGCAGCACCCCCATCAATGCTCATGGGAAGTGGCCTCCCTCTGAATCTGGGAGGGCGAAGCAGGTGATCCTTATCACCATCAACATGGCAAGCCGTGTCTCATGTCTGTGTGTGCGGTACATGTCACCATATCCAATGCTCGCGCTATGATACGTAAGAAGCGCGGCTGCATCCCCAAAAACCTATAGTATGCTGTCCATGGCAGTCTCTGAATCTACCTGGAAGACTGCCTCTCCCTCGATCGGTAGCCGCAGGATGCGATACACATCCTCTAATGTGACGGTCATCTCCCCGGTTGGAAGATGGAACACATTGGCTGCCGGATCCCATCTCTCGATAAGGGCGACCATCAGGCTGTGATCCCTCTCTATCGCTCTGTACCTCTGGACCCCGCCGAGTCCCACCTTGCGCATGATGGCCCAATGCGCCGCAGATACGTGTGGCCTCATCCGACTCAATAGTGGAGGCATCCTATCATGCATCGTCAACTGCTGACGTGCCTGCAAAACCAATCCACATTCTTAGACCTACTCTTTATTATAACATCTACTTTACCATCTAAACCCCCTTTTGTATCCCCCCGACCATACCTTGACTCTCTACCGCCCCCCTCTAACAACCTACCACCCCCACACACCCACACCAAACCCAAACCAACCCAAAAAACCCAAAACCTAACCCCACACCTAACCCTTCTCCACCCCTAACCGAACCCCCACACCGACCCGTAACCCAACCCAAAAACCCACAACCCAACCCAACCAAAAAAACCCAAAACCTAACCCCCACACCTAACCCTTCTCCACCCCTAACCCAACCCCACTCCCACTCCCACCCACAACCCAAAACAACCAACCCAACCCCACACCCACTCTCAACCCAACCCAACCCCTACATAAACCCACAACCGACGCTGGCCGATACATGACCGACGCCGGTCACCAACAACCCTCCCTTTCCCTAAAATTGTGCGACCGATGCCGGTCGCTTAGTGACCGACATCGGTCACTGTCTTCTCCCGGAGCCGAACCCCCGCGCGGCCCCCAAAACCCATTTTTTACCTATTTCTACCCATCTACCCACCCAAAAACCCTAAAACTTACTCACCTACCCACCTTAGCCTATCTAACCTATCTACCCTCTCCCTTTCTCAAATTACCTCCATTTACTCATTATTTCCTACAAAATACAAATTCCTACCCAAACCCCCCATTTAGCCTAATAACCCTTTCAATGCATAAAATCACGAGTTTAGAACCTACCGGTACGACGACACGTCATCGTGGTGGGATGGGTGGTGGCGGTCCAGCTGGTCCAGCCCCTCCAGTTCCTCCTGCCTGTGCCATGGCTCCAATCCTGATCTACTGGGTCCCTAGCCAATCACCTGCTACCTCCTCCTCAATCAGGCCCACTATCAACTCTCTCTGCCAATACAATAGCTCCACCTCACTCAATCAAACCTCTAATCCCAACTATCCACGTCAGACAAGTCGATTTGGTTTGCAAATAACAAAAGTGACAATGACAAGCCGTATTTTTCTTTTTATAGGTTTTTCGACCTTAACCGATGTCGGTTTCATTTCACCCTAAGGAACCGGTATCGGTCTCTTAACCGATGTCGGTCATGTAGAATCGACATCGGTTCGCTACCCAACTTTCACCCCATTCTTTGCCTTTATTTACTCCTTGCCTCTTTTTCACCAATATCGCCTCTATCCACCTTTGCTGCGCAACATTTGTTCACTTGTCCAGCCTGACCTACGGCCTCAACCTACCATTCGGCCCGACCTAAGGCCTCAACCTACCATTCGGCCCAACCTAAGGCCTCAACCTACCCATTGGCCTGACCCAAGGCCTCGCCCTACCTATTTGGCCCGACCCAAGGCCTCAACCTACCCATTTGGCCCGACCCAAAGCCGCAACCCTAACCATTTGGCCCGACCCAAAGCCGCAACCTACCTATTCGGCCCGACCCAAGGCCTCAACCTACCTATTCGGCCTGACCCAAGGCCTCAACCTACCTATTCGGCCCGACCCAAGGCCTCAACCTACCCATTTGGCCTGACCCAAGGCCTTGCCCTCACTATTTGGCCCGACCCAAGGCCTCCCTTTACACTTCTGGCCCGACCTAAGGCCGCCACCCAACAACTTGGCCCAACCCACGACCGTACCACTTCCATACCTTACCCAAAATCAACACCATACACTTTATCCACCCATCCGGTAGTTTTTGGTTCAATCGAGATCACCTGTTCGTGTTTTAGCATGATTAGGGTCCTTGACTTGATCTGTCGACCATCTTTGCCCAGACCTAGACCGTGACGTTTATCTCAACCAAACCAACCTTTTGGTACTACCAAACATGCCTAAACGTTCATGTACCTTACCTGTTATATACCCTGGAGCTACTTCCTATGCCTTGGATACCAGGATTATATCACCCTTGTTTGGATAAACTCTCGACCTTCGCCTATGCATTGCTGGTTTGCTCGTCAAATCATGTACCCTAGTCGTACTATTGCATTTCAACATGCATCTGCTTCCTTGGACCTACCCCACCACCTTACCATCCTCTCTACAACATATACCCTGTATCAACCCTATCCCTGATTTCCCGTTCACTCAATCTGTGATAGATTTGAGGGGGATTACCTATATCCTTAACATGAGAAACCACTTCATATTATTGTCCGCGCAGCTTTACAGAACAAGCTACACGACAATAAGGGGCTAATGTAGACACCAAATTCGTGTCTTACGACCCCTTGTGACCCCCATCCCATTTCGCAACCTAACCTCATTACCTAAACTTTACACAATTATTTATTAATTACCTTGTAATTGATAAATCCACATACCTTACCCGCCACCTCACTTTGCCACCTCATCATGACCTAGCCCTAACCCTAAACTAACCTAATTAAGACTTATGGCTTGGTCTAGACTCACATCCATAACTAATGCCTCCTTACTCGCACCCAAAGCCGACCTTCTAGCCACTTGACCGAGCCTGCAATTGATCTCTCGGGAGAAAAGTAGGGAAGGTGGGCTATTTTACTAAAAAATAGCCTACTTTTTCCTTACCGATGACGGTTCCTACTCAACCGTCGTCGGTTACGCAACCGCCATCGGTTCCCTATAAATGGGCTCCCCAAACCAAAACAATGGATCGGAATTTCATTTTGGAGATCAGTCAAAGGATTTCTGGATCAACAGAGAGCATTGCGAGCGAGGAACAGAGTCCAGATCTTCACTTGACAGAGCAGAGACGAATGGAAATACCAGAAGTGTTTACAACCAAGGAGATCAACTTGCATCTGTGCCAAAACCAGTAAGTCACATCTTGCATGTCCTTTGTTATAACATTTCTTATGCTTCTTGAATCTCAGTGCTCCTAAATCCGTTTCTGAATCCACTACCCAACGTGCCATTGCATCTAACTGTCATTCTTTGCTTCTAACCATCCCATTTCCTAATACCATCCAAAAACCAGCCATTACAAACACCATAGCTGCCAAGAAGATCGTAGAACCCACCGCTATTGGTTATTAGTGACCGGCATCGGTTATCAGTAACCGGCATTAGTTCCTCTGATCAAAAACCAGAAAACCAGCCTTTCCCCCTACCCAGTTTAACGAAATAATTTAATTAATATTTTGTAGTCTTTTGTGTTAATTCATATTAGCAGGGGAACTGACCACCTTCGAAAGGAAGTTTTATATTTCCTGGGCCCAAGGCAGTTTCCTCATTTATTGTTTAATCAAAATCTTGTGGTCTTGTGTTCTTATTTGCAAGTAGTCCTTCCAAGACAAAAAGGAGTCTCTGCAGTCAGCCTAATCTTTCTCTACGGTACGCGCACACCATCTCGACATTCAATAGGTATTCCTCCTAACCCTAACCTCATCTGTTTTTAAAAGGAATGAAAGGATAGAAGCAACTCTATTCCCAGAAGCCGAAACATTCTGAGCGAAACAGTAAGATTGGAATCCCATCAAAGGAATGTTAAGTTCAAGGAAACTCTCAAGAAAATATTTGATAAAAAAGGTTACCCCAAGAGATTTTCATATAGGATACCTAGTTTTGTCATGGGTTAACATGCATGAAGACAAAGGAAACCATGAAAAATTTAATTCTATGTGGACGGTACCTTACTCCATCGACATTAGGATTGTAGATAACAATTTGTTCTTGAGATACTTGGAGGGACACTTGTTAGATTTTCCTATCAATGGTCGCCATCTGAAGCACTTCTTGGAATAAATCAAACAGTCAGGTATATATTTTATAGTGTAAAGTTGTGTTGTTTTTCTATGTTATTTCATTTTTTTGTTTAGTCTACAATGATCAGGTTTCATTCATTTTCATTATACCCATGACATGTTATGTATCCAAAGGCCCATGTGTGTTTGTCCTCATAACTCCTTACCCAATGGATTAGGCACATTGTTTGTATTTTGTGATGTTTTATTTGTGGTTCTTATGCCACCCATGGGGGGTGGCCATTACTGATCTGGAGCCAATATTGGTGCTCATTTTGAGTTGATACCTATAAATGGAGTGAACTATTATTTTGAGACTACGCTTCACATAGATTCATGAACATCGGAGAGTTTTGTTATCCAAATAATTTCCCCTCCCATAATTTTGAAACATTTTATAAAATGGTCTTGGAAATTATTCTTTAAGGAGGCCATGATACATGAACATAATCATCCATAGAATTCAAAACTTACTTCTCTGTGGGTTGTTTCCCAATCCATGGAATAATAAGAATTAGTTCATGAATCAAACAAGATTTTGGCACAATTAGCTATCATGACATCAAATCAATCTCATAGGGTAAGGAAAGTTAGGGTACCACAGGTTTTGAAATCTTGAGAGATTTAAAACTTGGATAATGATAAAATCCATGAACAAAAGGAAGTAAGAAAATGGTATTTTAAGTAAAATTTATCAAAATGTGAAGGATCTGATACTATGAGGCTAATTTTTACATAGGTTTAGGAGTGTGGCTATGTAATAAATCCATGGTACTTTGATTCAATATTTTGTGGGAATTTTAGAATATAGTATTTTGTTGTCTCCAAAATCTATGGGATACTCAAGGATCCTCCAAAGAATAAAAGAGGATGTACAACATTCAATATATTCAAAAGACCCAAAAAGAAGAGAAAATTGCAAGGAAAATCCACAAAACATGTAGTATTTCTTCATATATCTTATTTCTACCCCAAGCATGCCAACCTATCACCCAATGTGTATTGGGTGCTCACCATAGGTGTGTTTAGATGTCAAGTTGTTCCTTTATGTGAGCTTCACAAGAATTTTCTTCCACTGGTAGAGAATGAGTTGTAAGAATGGAAATATAAACATTCACTCAAAAACAGAAGATACATATAACAGATCCGTGCACAAACGCATCATATATGGAAATGAACATTGTAAATAAGCATAATGAAACTAGATATTTCCTATGATAATATGAAGAACATTAGGTTTTACAGTTAATAACATGAATAACCAGAATCACACACATATATTGATTTATAAACACTTACGGTGGCCTCATTAAATCATAAGGGTCATATAGATCAAATACATCAAGGAATGTTATCTTAAACCATCCAAAAATACTCTGTAGAGAGATTTCTTATCTATTCTACCAATTACAACCCTTGTTCATACCCAAACCCATGAATATATGGTCAATAACATCCTTGCAAGTATTTCTAAAGTACCTTGTTACTACTTAAAACACTCTTTAACCCTTCATTTCCCCATCACCTCGTTATCACTCTCATATCCCCTATATTGGATCCAAGCACTCATTTAAATAGGATTTGGATCCACCTCCTTGGTTTCCTTCATGAACAGATCACATGCCAAGTGGAAGTGTGGTCCTCCATGGTCGAATGCCTATGCAAGCTTGCAAATTCCTCCACTACCTGTAATGATCATCCTCAGAATATTTCTTAAATGGAATATTATTTTCTTGACCTCCAATGCTCCAGGATGGAACCTTATCCATTTAGCATGCCTACTGGGCATTTTCACATGTTTCTCATGTGACAAATTCTTCAAAATATGTCTAAGTCCATAAACCTTCACACTCCCACGTGTGTCAACCTCTTCTCAAACATGCCTTTCCCTTGTGCACTTTTTCCTGAGTGCCTTCCTTCTTTACTTCCTCCCACATGCGCTGACTTCTTCCTTGTGACTTAGTCAATTCAAGGCCCAAAAAAATGAGCGATGGATAATTTTCACCTGTAACTCACATTGTGGGTATCCAAGTCATGAAATATTGATCTTATTGAGAAAATATTTACTCTACCCTCTATAGTTATGATCATTTGAGAATAATAATAATTGAATTAAAAAATAAAGTGAAAAAGAATATATGTATATGTATGCAATGAAAGATCACTGTAAGGAAAGAAATAAAAAAACCATGCGAACCTTTCCAGCAACATTGTGTACAAACCTCAAATAAGGGTCTCCTGTGAAACCTTGCAAGATGGATATTATATATGATTTATGGATTCTCTTGAGTACTTTCCAAACTTTGAATGTAAATGCTACAGATACAGTGAATTCAACAGAGTTTTGGTATGTCAAATTCAATATATGGTTTGAAAGGAAAGTAAGTTTGTAATTTATAGAGGAAAAAGGTAGTTGAAATCAGTTACACACAGATAAATGAGTATGTTAAAAATAACATTATAGGTAATTGCAATAGTGTCGGGGGCAGTAAATAAATTAGTTCCAAAAATCTTCATCTGGAAAGGTGATTGTACCTACATTTTAATTTCCTACACCTTTCTAGTATTCTAGAAGTGCAGTTAACTAGGGTAAGGATAGGGAGCCCAAGTGGAGTCTAAATGGAGTTAGATCAAGTGGAATATGACTAGGATGTGCACACACTTAATTAATTAATTATTTAATTAATAAATAACAATTAATTTAGCTAAAGGATTACACATGGTACATGGGATTAATTTAATTAATCCTAAGGGGTAAAATATGTATTAATTAATTAATTTAATCAATTAATTCCAAATGGGTGAATAACAGGGTGTACTAGGATAACACTGGGAAAAAGTGGAAATAGAAGTGTAATTTTGGGGTGTCTACATTTTCCCCTCTTTAAATTTGTATTGAAAATTAATGGTGCTTTAAAGATAGTACACACATGTAGTTTGGTGAGTAGAAAAGTGTGAAGCATTGAGATGCTCCAAAAAACAAAACAATAGAAGAATGCCCCCTCAATGGATCGGATGATGCAGCAAGGTGATAGACAATCATTTGATAAGAATAAAGTAAGGGATTAAAACAAGGGTGGGAAAGGACTGTGTTTGTAGCATGAGCATAATTTGGAGAGTAATTTTTTTAGAGAAACCTAATTTTTTTTGTTGCACAATAGAGTTGTCACCATGATTATGAAAGAATCAAGATGGTTAATCCATATGCACTTAAAAAAACACACACAACAAAGAAAAAATAAAAAGGAAAACAAACCCAATATACAAATTAGGTGCCAACATTAGGGTTATTATGTAACCAAGATGTAATCACACTACTTGTAAGTGGTCCAAACAGAATAAACATCAATAATGCAACACACAGTTGGAAAAGAAGAAAATCGTCCATGCCCCTAATGTGGCCACAATGATGATTAAGTAGATGCAAATACTCCCAAGTGGGAATAGGATTAGACTGGAAGAGCAGAGCTAAAGTGAATCCTTATGAAAATCTTGTTAAATTCATTGTGAAAATGATCAAAGTTGAAATTACCCCAGCTAAAGTTATATCACGAAGGAAAAACAATTTTGTGACTTTCCCCAAGCAGAGTTAGCATATCATGCAAAGGGAAGAAAGTGATAGTTGTAAGATTGACACAATCACTAGGGTAATTGATAAAATTATGATGTTTATCAAGATTGTATTGATATGTTGAAGGATTCACTTTAAGGGTTTTCCAATTGTTGGATTTCTACGACAAGTGAATATTTTTTCTAAAGTTTTATATTTTTTGATTTTTTAGGATTTTTGAAATATTTTATTTTTATTTTTATTTTCAAAATTTTGGAAATACAAATGTAAACAAAATTGAAGAAATTCCATGGTTTAAATAAACCAGGAGGAAAACACAACACTTGCAAATGACAAAAAGATATAAACAAGTAATAGAAAGAAAGCCACTATGAACAGGAAAGAACCACACCAAAGTTATATGTGAACTAGGATGTGAATAAATTTCTTGCAATTGGTCCATGAGCACATTCTAGATACATAGAGTACTGGTATATTAGAAGAAGAGAAAATGTAAACTAAACAACTTCCTAAAACTTATTTCAACTACAAACACCTGTATTGCTGCTCAAGTCAACTCTGAAAGCTTTAGACAAACAAGAAGGTTATTAGGAAATGAAGAACACTAGAACAAAGAAAGAAACCATAAATGAAATAAAAATGAGGTACGAGTCCCACCGGGAATGCCAAAATATATGCAATGAAAAATCATTGTAATGAAAGAAATAAACAAACCATACAAACTTTCCAGCAACATTTTGTGCAAACCTCAAATAAGGGTATCCTATGAAACTTGCAAGATGGATGTCAGAGATGATTTGTGGATGCTCTTAAGTACTCTCCAAGCTTTGAATGTAGGTGCTACAGACATAATGAATTCAACATATTTTTTGTATGTTAGATTCAATACATGGTTTGAAAGGAAAGTAAGCTTGTAATTTAGAGAGGCAAAAGGTAGTTGAAATCGGTTACACACGGATAAATGAGTATGCTAAAAGTAGCATTGTGGGTAGTTGCAATAGTGTCAGGGGTAGTAAATAAATTAATTGCAAAAAGCTGTATCCAGAAAGGTGGTTGTAGATGCATTTTAATTTCCCCCACCTTTCTAGAATTCTAGAAGTGCATTTAACTAGGGTAAGGATAGGGAGCCCAAGTGGAGTCTAAGTGAAGTTTGATCAAGTGTCTGATGACTAGGATGTGCACACACTTAATTAATTAATTATTTAATTAATAAATAACAGTTAATTTAGCCAAAGGGGTAAAAAGCGTACATGGAATTAATTTAATTAATCCAAAGGGGTACAATATCTATTAATTAATTAATTTAATCAATTAATAACAGATGGGTGAATAATAGGGTGTACTAGGATAACACTCGGAACAAGTGGAAACAAAAGTGTAATTTTGGGGTATCTACAGTATATACTAGGAATAAAATGGGGATTCTATAGGGGCCCCAACCGTTGAAATTCACATAAATTTTGGTATATATATAGAAAAAGGATGTTTTGTAGCTAAGTACATTGTCAATATATAATTATGAAATCCCGCGTAAATGTGGGGATATGATCTAACATCTTTTTCATCCTAAACTCAAGTTCCTTACAGTTTTGAGCATCATAAATATATTGAATATCTCTTTCTAAACTGCGAGACATACCCCGGTCCATAAGCTCCTTGAGTTTTGTCCTTAGGACTTAAAGAATCTTAATCAATTCAAATTTTTTCCTATAATAAGAAACCCATTCAAGGATATTAAGCCCTCATGTGAGATATGCTTTTGTACCATGTTGAGTAATAGTTTTGGAGGTTGAGGATGGCCGAGGTACATCAAATGGCATAGTAGAATCTGGCTCAGGTACGCTAATATGATAAGAAAATATAAGCTTGGATGAACCTATTGGATTAACAACACCCCTTTTACATCTCTTTAATGGTGGTAGTGGTACTTCAAGAGATTTCTTAGAAGTAGATTTCACCGAATCTTTTTCAAATTAGTGATCCTTTGCTATATTGTGGCTATTCTGCAGGAAATGTAAGATATGTCCTCTTTAGGCTCATCATTGGACATTGTGTGGACATTGATTGGGATTTCCTTCTTTTCCAATTCCTCAATGAAGAATGCAAGGGATATACATATGGTTTTTTTATTAATAGATGGCCTACAATGGACATAAAACTTATATAAAGTCTCAGGAACCACATAGTCTTTTGGGTAAAACAAATGGCAAAATCTCTAACATGGAGAAAAAAGGAGACATTTTTATGAGCTTTCTCATAAAATCTAGTCAAATTATGTAGAGATTTAGTGGTCCAGCGGCCTCCGCTTGGTCTTCAATTGCGAACTACATCCTGAAAAAATCTTCATTTGGGATATAAATATTCAATATCACACGTAGAACTTCTAAAGAATTTTTTTTCAAATTATTTCCCAATTCCATCTGTGCCATTGTTAGATAAGGGACAACATTGATTTTTTCACAAGAAAATTCACTTGTAATACCCCAAGGAAATTACGAATTCAGAAAAGAATAAGTGAGAATTTATAAAAGACAAATTATGGAAAGTTTCACCTAATTATCATGTCAGGAATGAATGTGAGATTTATTTTTGATTCTCATACAAATTTGAAGAAGGGGAAGGAGGAATGATGTTTATCAAAAAGTGTTCTTTTGGATTGATTAGTTGTTTTACGAAAGAGGAGCATCAAATTCAAATGAATATCCATGGTTACTCATTTCCCCAACACTATCTTATAAAAATTACAAGTTTCAAATCAATTGGAATAATGACATCAGGGATAAAATGGTTTATTACAAGGAACATGAGTGATTACGAAAAGATAAACAAGGAAAAAGAAGATTAGATAGCACAAATGGGATATTTTACACACGTCCACATTTGCAACCAAAAACAAAATCAAGTTGGTGGGTAACAAAATAATCTTTACAGTTAAAATATATTTTCCAAATATGGAGTTCATTATCGCGCCTTCTGGGATTTCTTGTGTATAAGTTTTTTGGGAAAATTAAAGGGAGTTCATATAAAATTTTATATAAATATGAGGGAATTTTCTCATATGAAAGAGAGTAGAGTTTTTTGTTTTGAAAAATTGAAAGAAAGTAGTGTAACTCTACATGTTTCCATTTTCTTGTATGGAATACATATGAAATTTGAGTTTTCAAGATATTGTGTCAAGGTGGCTGTACTTTACATCCATTGACGAACACTACGAGAGTTTAATTCATGTCCCCTTTTCAATAAATTCAAATTTTGAATTACATATGCCTACTTATGATTCTAGTTTTGTGTTCTATATCTTGTATATTGAAATTTTATTAATGAGTTATAATTCTTACTGTGATTTTGTGTTTATTGCTTCCATATGTCATACACAAGATTAGTTTTTAGTAAGTTGCATCTTTTTTCTCACTAAGTTAGTATTTCTTTATAGAATTTACTCTAAAATATCTGAGGTGGTTATAAAACTCTGTTGTAACCTACTAGTTAAATGATCTATGTCACCCTTTGATTGTATCTTTGGCGTAAAAGGATATAAACAATAGGTACTTCACTAAAGGTCTTGTATAATATTTTATCTTAGGTGTTTTAAATATTGTCCTAGAAAATATTTGCAGTTGTTGAGTATCAATGAATGCAATTTTTTTTGTTTAAAAATTTTTCGCTACGTAATCATATATTCTTTACTTTCCATTATAACATTATGTCATGGTATTTGTTGATGCTTTGTTATGGGAAATCAATCATCATTTACTCCCCCTCTTTACAAATCAAACCTACTATACATTTATCTATGCCATCATACTTTTATACAAAGATCCATTTACCACCCTATTATTCCATATCCAAGCATCATTGAAGAAACTTCTTTATAGATAGATTCCCATCAAAAGTGATGCAAGGAAAAGTGAACTTTATGTCTATGGTAACCTGTGTCTGATGCACTATGTATATATGACATTATTATGACAACTATTACAATTTACTGTTATATTCATGACTATGCTTAGCTCATATTGACACAATATTTTAAAAATAAAGAGGAATCGAGTGCAAATTATTCCCTCTTCATTCAAGTTACCTAATGGCTCCTCTCACCCTAGTATAAAGAAAAATGAAAAGTAGAAAGATCAGGCCATCCTCTTTGTATATGCCTCTCAATAATCTTAAGAGATTGGTTCTTAAGATACTGTTATATATCTCCCCAGTTGAAAATGACATGTTTTACATAGTATATCATCTTCTAAGCCTTCATATTCTCTAAAAATGCTTAACATGCCCCAAGGGGGTGTAAAATTGGGAACCAACAGTAGCTATATGTTAAAAATCCTGATCCAAGATGTATATTATGTGTGAAAACTCTTAACATTCTTGACACATCTGTACATATTCCACATCATCACATATTCCAAATCATCTTTCTTGAGGGTAGGCTATAAATATCCCATTTGGTGTATTTTTATGATGGTTGAATATCTACCAAAATATCCACCACAAAATCCACTATGGGACTCGAAGAGTATTTTCTTTACTTCTTCTTCATCTACACATATAGTTAATAAGACATCAAAGACCTTTTGATATAAGACTTCTTATATAATGACATATTTAGTAACTATAATGTGTAGTCTTCTCCTTTGCTATGATTTAGATGATTTGTGGTAATTTTGGTCCATGATATATTTTATTATGTCAAAATACCATGGGTATGATGAAATTGTGGGTTTTATATTAGATTTTCAGGATCTTTAATGAAAAACAAATGTATGAGCAATTAAAAAAATTGAAATAAATAACAAGAAGATTCTAAAACTCACAAGGCAAGAATGTCTCCAAATCAACTCAATGCTCCATATTCCATATGATAGACTGATGCAAGTCAAGTACATATAGGTATTTTATGTGCAACCTCCTCCTATATCAGTGGGAAATAAATCTCACTAATTGCTACTAAAATTTGATTTTACTCCACATAACTAGTAGGTTAACTTAACACAATGGATAAGGTAAATCAACAAAATTAACACCTTAGTAAGAATATCGCATAAGTGTAGGAAATATCCAAGTAAATAAAAAAATACAAGGAAAATAAATATCCTACACTAACACCCCCTATAAACATATCTTAGGTGGGAAGTGAAAAAGGAAAGTTGGTCTTGGCAACAAGGCCTAATGATGTACCCACATACAATTAAAATCTCTCATAAAGTGGAGAAATGATAAAACTCAATGGGAAAAAACTCTCCCCAAAAATAGAGAAATGAAGAAGTAAAGAAGGCTAGAAACTCCCCCCCCCCCCAAATATGATGAAGCTACTGATGTGGATAGATGAATTGGGTCCTAACAATAAGGCCATGTAACGTACCCAAGTACATAAAAAGATGAAATGGGAAGAAATAAGACAACCTGATAAGAATCCAAAATTTGATGAAGAACTGATAAATAGTCTCCATTAAGTAGAACTTGCTCCAAATATTACCCTCCAATAAGTAGAATTTGTGGAAAAAAATATGTCCAATATTGTTCTAAAACCATCGGTTGGCCAAGTGGGAACAAAAAAACAAAGGACAAATTTGACATTGCAGAGAAATGAAGAATTTGTGTGAACATGCCATACTAGAAGAGTACTACACGAATTCACAACTGCTACAAGGAAGTCAGAGTGATTCTCCATATGGCTTCTAATAATATGCACCATTTTAGATACCCAATTACAATTCATGTACAAAATTCTTCTCAAGAGAAACATATGCACTAAATTTTTTTATTGCAAAAATAAGAAATGAAACAAATAAGTGATAATGGGGTTTTGGTCTCCTACCAAGTTAGGGCCCATCCTATGGTCTTTAAAATAGTTTTCTGGAAAATGAACCAAGTGATCATCATCTTCTTCATCATCCATTGCAAGACCCCCCTTAAAAAGTGACACTTTATAAAGTGGTGCATTTACAAAATAAATAGGTCTAATACTTTAGGAAATGAAAAATATTTAACTTTTGCAAAAAATGGCACTCGATATAAAGCTACCAATAAATTTTTTTACAATAATTATTTCCTGCAAATAATCCCTATTTAAATGAATTCACACTAAAATAGAAATGTACTTTTTTTAATAAAATATAATCTAATTATAGTGAACATCTCTTCCATGGGACTAAAAAAAAGTGACTAAATATGGATTTGAAATGCATGTATGGGCCATTTAAAACCTTCATTGGAGAAAAGAAAGGCTGGAAAACATGTAAGGGTGAGAACAAATCTGTAAATCAACCGCTTAAATGGTGAGAATAGAACCAAATGTATCTACAAGGGTGCTAAAATAATGAGTCTGGATACACTCAGTAATAAACCTTACAAACTATATGGGACATCAAAACACCTTCAGAGGTCTGTAACATGCCAAGGAAATCCATATAACTCTTTTAAATTGCCTACAACAATGCTAAAGGGTATCTTAAACACTTTGGAAACATGTCATAAACTATATCCAAGAATTTATATGTAGTATTCATCCTTGTAACCCTAAAAATCCTACAAATAGGCTATATTCCCTCAAACCAAGAAAACTAGAAAATACAAGAAAACGCCTAAATATCATAGCCATAAAGAACCAAGATGGAGTCATATCTATTTTCCCCAAAACATGACCTGTTAGTTTCATAAACGAAGTATTCAAAAACTACTAATAACTCAGTAGTGGAAAACATATCACTAGAATTACTCTAATACCATATTAGGGTTTATGGATCTCCGATGAAAAATAAATGCATGAGTAATTACAAAAATTGAAATAACTAAAAATAAGATGTAATATGATCAAAAATCGCAAGGCAAGAATGACTTCAAATCAACTCTTTGCTCCCATATTCCATAGCATAGACAAATTCAAGTCAAGTAGACATAGGTGGTGAATTTACAACATCCTAGATCAGTGGTGAATAACTCTCACTAACTAATATTAGAAGTAGAGTTGACTCCACACAACTAGAAATATTACTTAACACAAATGATAAGCTAACTCAACATAACTGACACCTAAGCAACAATATCCCATGAGTGTAGGAAATATCCAAGTGAAAAAATAAATATAAGGAAAATAAATATCCTACACTAACATTTTCAAAGTGATTGATGCATTCATCGTGGAAGTCCAGATTGTCTGTATCATAAGAATATAAGATACTTTTCGTTTATCTAGTCGGTAATGATTTTCCCTTTGAATTACTTTTGATTTTTGTAAGTAATCTCAAATTCATTCATGAGTGTTATGAACCTACCAAATTTCTTAGACAAGGTTGGTTAAGCTAGGAAGTTACATAACTAATCATACATTACAATGAATATCATCTCCTAGTTGATCATGTAGTACCTCAATTGTTTAGTTATGAAAATAATGGAAAGACGCTCCTTCTCCACTTGAGTGTACAATGTATCATAATAGAGTAGGACACAAATAATTAAATATATAGCACACTCATGACCATCGTCATCTTGAAGTGCCAACATACATGCAATTGACACACTCATGGCCCTAGAATGAGGAATTAAAGGAATATCATACTTAGGTGTAATTAGAGTGGATGGGGAAAGAAGGAATAATTTTATAGATTAAAATGATTCATGTAATTCCTTCATCCAAGTATTGTAACATGTTTTCTATATAAAACCATTAATAAGATGTATAACATAGGTGAGGTTGAGGAAAAACCTTCAGATTACCCCAAGTTTTCCAAATAAATACCTAATGCTAGACTCATCCATGGGTGGATTCATATAAATAATTACACAAAATTTTACATGGTCTACATCTAACCATCATGAGGAGATGATGTAATGCAATAGCTTCCCTCCCATGACTCTGATGACACACTTTTTGAGGATTAAAATTGAAATCATATTCCATTAAGTGAGAGAGAATGATATGGAGGACTTATGAATGATCAACCCTCTTCATATCCTTCTCTAATTTTGTACGATAGAAAAGTGACATGTGAGCATGAGAATCTACAAGCAACTATTTTTCGTACCCAACCTCTCGAGATCGTGTCGAGACAACTGGTGAGAATGGAATTTATACGGATATGGAAAAAATAGTTGGGCAATCGTATATCCTCAACACGCAATACTGGAATCTGTAAATATAGGGCAAAGAAGGTCCTTTTAACTTGAATTGGTGTAATGGATCGTTCAGATATAATAGCTGTTTGGAGGCTCCAATCAATGTCGAGCTCTACTAAGATCCTATTTATTGGCTTTTGGATACATGGAAAATGACTTGTAGGTGTTTCATGTATATTTCCAGACAAGGTCATGAAAAAAATGACGATGAGAGGTGTAGTGGATCCTCCAGGGTTTTATGAATGATTCTCTGGTCTAGTCCAGAAATCCCTAGCCTGATTGGCTGTTACGTTTAATATGGAGAATTGTGTAATGATGTCTAGTGGAAGTGGTGATGATATGAATATTAGTGTGTGTAAACCAGTGTCAATGTCTGATTGATCAGTAGGCCCGTTAGGTTGTGGGACCTGTGGATCACAACCATAAGTTCATGGTTGTGGTGGACTTCCTATAGTCATATGAGGAGTCAATCTCTTCTCCCGAATATCCAATAGTCATAAGATTTTTTAGCCTCTATGTTTAGAACTAGAAGTTGTGTAATTTTATCAGAATACCTCACAGGTGTTTTGGCAACTTGAATACTTAAGCTAGTATCTATGTCGATGAGGAGGTCTCTTGCGTTGGGCTGTGGAACTAAAGGATCACAACCAAATGTTTGTTCTCTTTCGAAGTCCTTATACAATCATGAAAATATCCTATCAAGGTAGTCTATGTTAGGGTGATTTGACTAAAATGTGTATGCCTTGTCATCTTCAATATTTAATTCTCTCAATTTTTCACTAACTACTCGTAGGTTTACTGTTGTTCGAAAAACCTGGATCCTAAGGTCTTAATCTATATCAACTAGTGTTGTGGGGAGATTTGGTTGAGGTACTATCGGTTCAAATATGTATTCTCTGGGCTCTCTAGGTCCCGTGATTTTCATGCAAAAGATGATTCAATTTTAACTAAAATGTATAAACTAATTATGAAAGATGTATCTACACTATGTATATATTCTTTTTATTTTTTGTATTTTCGATGAAGTATTTTAATGAAATTAAAAGAACAGCTATTCTAATATATTCAGAAAATAGAACAATTAATCTAATGACAGAATCAAAACAAGCAAAGTAGCCCAATGTAGCTATTTACCTGTGGAATTGTGAGTTTATCCCAAATATCTAAGTAACTAACTAGTTTAATTGAAAAAATCTGAATCCTACCTCAGAAGTGAGGAATGAATCATAGTTTCTTAGAAACTATCATTCCCCACAACTTCCCTGGCAATATTAAAAGTGAACTTTTAACTGAAATGAAATAATTTACTACTCTATTTGATGTACTTGTAACTAGAATTTTGATAGCTCAAACAGGGAGTTTACAGAACGGTGGTAAATCCAGTTGTGTGTGAATTCATCCCCTCAGTTTGATCTCTTCTTTCCTTCGTGTTCTCATGAATCTAGAAAAGCGTGTATATGATAGCATCAATAGAAGATGGTATTCAAACAATGGCAGCTTTGGGTATAGAACAAATACAATGCAAGTAAGAGAGGGATAGTGCAAGTGAACAGAGCTTGACTATGCAATTCCTAGCAGGATTTATTATGGGAATACAACACAAATATGCTGAGAATTATGGAAACTATCTTTTGTGACAAAAAAAAACCTACAATTCTAAATGGATTCAAATTCTAAAATGAAATTATGCTTATTCTAAATTGATTGCATGGAAAATAATGAAGTAAGATGAAATAAGAAGATCAAAATATCGAAACAACAAAGGAAGGATGATAACTGACGCAAAACATGAAACTATTGGAACTCTAAGAAAGAACTTCAAACAAAATGAATATTTAAACAGATAAGGAGAGAGACCATTTGTTTCAAAGCAAGCTGGGTATTTATAGCAATTTACATTTACCAAAGGGTAACTCCCAATTGATCTCTTTTACTATAAACAAAGGGAAAATACTATTTATAGGGAAACTAAAACATAAATGCAATCCAAAGTGGTTGAAGAATGCGGGTAGAAATTTGAATTTTATGTTTGAAAAAATTGTCAAAAGATTCTAGAAAATGCACACAGGACCACCGCCTTGTGCAGGGCGGTAGTTACAGGACCGCCACCCTGTCCTGTGTGGCGGTCACGAGACCACCACCCAGGCAGGGTGGCGGTCTCATCACTTAAGACCAAAATGCAAGGAAAAAATGGGGTTGAGGGTAGAAAAAAGCACGTAAAGGCTGGATGAGGCACATGGGATGTAAACATATACTTGGCAAGCTTTTCTAGATTCTGAACACCTTGCGAGGAGACCTGTATCATCATTGGGGTTTTCGTAACCTCTTTCTGGTAGTACAGTACCTACAATTTTGGGTATGTACATATTTCCCCCTCAAAGAAGTTTTTTAGCCATAGAGAGGCATAAAACGGTGGGTCCAAGTATGGTGGTCCCAAAATGGGGAGTTAGAAGTTATACCTGACATGCCCATGTGTCGAAACGTCATCATCAAAATTCCCGCTACCTGCAAAATGAAAAAGAGGACTTAAGTGCAGATAGATAAAATAAATTGAGAGAAAAAACTAAATTAAGTTAATATGAAATGAAGAATTACCATTTGCACGGGGATTTAGAACTTACCTCCATCAATGCTCCATTTTTGTGAAGAAAAACATTCAAAACCAAATTAGAATACTATATATATTTAAAACTAGCTCATTTTACTATTCATTTATGCATGTCAATTTGGTGATTTTTGAGCTCTAGGACCCACGGTGACCATTTTTTATGAGAGTACAGTCAAAATGTCTATTACGAGATCATGATCATGCCTATGAGAGAAGGACATCATCTCATGAAGTCTCATGTTAGTTCTTCTCAATTTATCATTTTTAAACCTAAAAGATAGAAATGTAGAAATATTTGTCTTGGGGGAGTTATTTTTGAAAATGCTGGTTTTTTAAATGAGTCTCTAGGGGGGCACCCATAGGGTAGGTTTTTATTTCATCTAAAATGATGCATTTTTGCATTTTTTAAAGTGTTTTAGGGATTTTGAGCCGTTTGGTGATTCAGGACATTTGAGCCTTGCACAGGACCGGTCATGGGACCGTCACCCCATGAGGGCGGAAATTACAGGACCCATGCACCTATAAGCAGTTGTTGCAAAAATTCCGCCACTATGCATAGGGCGGCAGTTTCGAATAGAATTCAAAAGAAGACGTTTTACCTTGTTGTCTTTGCATTTTTAGCATTTTTATATGTTCCTGATGATTTTCCCAATTGGATTATGTTACTAGCTTACTCTTTTTCCTATGTTTTGGGTGGATGCAGAAGAAGGAGAAGTACATCAGATAGAGCAGAGAGAGGGAGTGTGATTGGCTCCCAGCAGTGTTGGATGCATTATCATAGGATGAGAGGGACACTTTGCAGAGGGCTGGGATCTTGTGGATCTCTCGGGTTGCTCATGTTGCTCCTTCTAGTCACATACTATGTGACTTATTTTCATATTGGGATGTAGATCAGAACACTTTCTGATTTCCAGGAGTTAGGGGTGAGTGGACCATCACCCTAGAGGACATTTACCATATATTGGTGGTTCCGATCCTTGGGAGGTGGTTGTCTTTCAAGACAATAGTATCCATATCTTAGTTTGTTCAGTGGGCCACATATATGGGAGATGTCGTTGTTTCCATGGGGTCAAAAAAGGGGGTGAAGGTTCATTCTATTGTTTCCTCTCCTATCCCTATGATCCATAAGGTGATTATGGGTATCCTTGCCTCGTGGTTGATTGGGGACAAGGGAGGGGATACTCTTCTATACTACTGGGGTCCCATCATTACACAGATTGAGGCCCATGGAAATTTTTACGCTTGGGGAGTAGACATCCTCAGGAAAACTTATCATGATTTATATAGGGTGGTTAGACTACAGGGATAGTCACTGAGCCACCCCACTCTAGTTATGAGTTGGGTGTATGAGCACATCATTCCTTACGGGAGAGGTATATAGGTGGAGGACCTGGGGGCTATCAAGGCATTGAGGTGGATAGGGATGACCATACTTAGGGCACCACACCAGCCAATGGATTCCTTGACTATTGTAGACATGGATGCCACTCCTTATTAGGACATGGCAGGGCTATGGGGGGAAGAGACACTTACATTGATTACTTGCTCTTCCACGGGTCAGCTGGTAGTTAGAACGAGGAAGCTAGAGACCCACCCCTTTGATAGAGTACCACAACAGTTTGACCTCTCTTATATTGATATGTTTCCTCCCATGGGGCTAATATACATATCTTTTTGCAAGGCCAGGGGAGGTCCTAGAGGCTGAGGTTGGACCATGATCACTCTTGGTGTTCCCATTACAGCTAGGAGGGTGGTTCATATCTGAGCGGTAGCTAGTGCTCCTCGAACACCTTTAATTTAGATTAGTGCCAGTCATACTCATAGTGGAGATGAGCCCATTGATGTGGACTTCGAGTCTGAGGAGTTCACTAGGGGGAGACAGAGGCGGGTGAGACTAGAACTAGCGAGATAGGTGAGGAGGATGATAACGATACTAAGTGGCATGACACTCAGGATATCTTGCAGGCTAAGAGGGTAGAGGAGAGCACAGAGAAGGTGACCTTGATTTGAGAGGAGTTTCCTTCTTAGGATTTAAGGGGAGATGATGAGTCTATGGCAGGCCATCACTTTGTTCCAGATGTGGGAGAGGCATGACAGTCAGTGGCAACATCAGTAGCAGGTGCAGATCCTAGAGATCCTACCTAGATGCCTAGAGATCTGAGTGAGTTACTACTCTTTTCTTGACTTTTGTTTTAGTTAGAAATTCTTAATTGATATTTCCCTTTCATTTTTTTGTTTTCCTTTGATCTTATTTTGGACAACTTTCTAACTTTGTTCATTTCTCCTCTTTTATTCGCATCGACTACTGAGGGATGGTGAGAATTGATTCACCAGGTGTGCACAGACACTCTATTATTCCCTTCAGAGGGTACTTAGGCCGAGTTGAATGAGGATGTTCAAGAGCCCTCAGTAGCTGGCCAACATAATAATGTCTTTTCCCCTATTTGGAAGGTGGCAAGGATCATTACCTCCCTTCACACTGAGCTAGCTAGAAATAGGACTGTTGATTTCTTGATGAGGAGGAGTCACTCTCATAGTGAGACCACAACTTCTGGCCATGATCGCGAGCCCTTAGTTCATTCAGAGTGTCATCGTAGAAGGAGTCCTAGACGAGGTTGTGCACCTTTTGAGGGATCTCACAGGGATTGAGAGATCATGGTGCCTATTTGTAGTGATATTTTGGTCAGATACTTATATGAGTATTTTTGTATTTTCTGTGCTCATTGAGCATTTTGACCATGCCTTAGTGCATGATGGAATTGTACATAAAACACCATATATATATATATCTTTTTGGACAAACTAGTGATAAAAACCAAACTTAGACCTACACACTTACTCTACTCAGAACTACCACCAAGGTCAGAAAGCAACTTACTTTTAGGTTTATCTAGACTTAGATCTATAAATGGAAACTTGGTTGACAAAATCTATTTTTGAGGATTTGATCTCTTTAGAATTTGGACACTTATTTTAACTTGATATAATTTGATTTGTATTTGTAAAATACCAAGATTTGTTAATTTGTATGAATGGATCCCCACACCTTGCCCCATGCCACTAGTAAGAAGCATGGGTTTTCCACCAAAGGCAAGATATAGGCTAGTAAGGGCACTTCTTTCCTTTCCCAACCTTGCACCACCAGTAAGAGATGTAGGCTTACCACCGAAGGTTGGTGGGGCAAAGAAGTGTGTAAAATAAAATATTTTGTTTATTTGGTATTTTTTATTCTATTTTATTTTGACACTTCTGAACTGTGATTTTGGAATATCCTTATTTCAAAGAGACATAAGAGGGATAGATGTGACACCAATAAGCTTATAGAATAGACTGTAGGTATGAACAACTTCATCTAGTAGAAAGAAAGAGAAAAACCAAGTATGCAGGCCTTGGTATGGTTTTTGTCAACATTTTCCTGTCAAACTTGATGAAAAGATTTTGAAACTACTTGATGATGTATGGAGTGTAACACCCTGAACTGTTGTTACTTTCTCCTAAGCATACAAGTGTTGATATGTGATTTCTTGTAAAAGGATGTGATCCTCGATTCAGAAATCATGCTTGATATGTATTGAATTTCTTGCAGATTGCAGATCTTGACTGAGTCAAAATATGAATAGACTCTTTTATTTATTTCATTTTGTGTCTGAATATTAATCTGATCACGGAATGAATTATAGAGATATTCATCTATAATATCTAGACTTGGATCAGTGGAATTGATCCAAGTAATGCTTTAAATCTGTTTGTGATGAATTAGATCACAGACCTTGAACAGGCTGCAAGGTATGGAAGCACTGATTAAGCAGGTCAGGAGTATGACTCAGGCTGATCTTGGGAAATGAAATGGTTCCCGATATCAAAGTATATCTGGAAGGTCTCGATTGTAGACCAGGTAATAATTCGTTGACATACAATTCTGCAATATGAACAGGAGCTACCTCTGTTCTAGAAGGTATGATACAGGTCTTTTCGAGTTTTCAGGACAAGGACCAAACTGAATTATTAAGGGTTAGTAACCTAAAACTAAAACCTAACCTAGGGGTTAGATTATTGTTAGTCTAACCTAGACCTAGGCTATTTGTTAATATCCTAAGTTAGTAGCTTTGTGTAAATTTGTTAATGTGGGTATTACCCTAAACTCTAACCTAAGATACTAACCTAACTATGAGGAGATTATGAAGGGGCCTATGAAGGGTGGCGAACCATGGGCGGTGTTTTCTATGGCAATAAATGTAAGGGATAAGGATGAAGGACAGGTCATGGCGGAGGCTTAGGCGACGGCTAACCGGTGAGGACGTGGCAGGTCGCTAAGTTTGGAAATGAACATGAGTTTTAGATGGACTGTCACCAAATCTGGCGGTCGGTGGAAGTTGAGTTTAAGCGGGAAAATTGGTTTAATGGCATTTAATTTTCTCGGAAAGCGAGCACGGAACTCGCGAGAAGGCATGCAAATGGGAAGTTTGTGGGTTTGTTTGGCTTATCGCGATTTTCGGTTTTTGCTCTGCTTGTTAACTGGTTCTTCGCACCAGTTCTCTTTGAGTTGCATGGCAAGAATGAATTTCTCTGGCTCTTTTCTCTATCATGGAGGATATATATGTGATGGAGACAGCGAAATTTTGTTGGTCACTTTATCGTGGAAAAAGAAAAGGAGGTTTGAGCTCTTCCTGTGGTCTGCTTCAGAAATTTGATCAATATACAGGCATGCTAGGCCCTAACCTTTAAATATCTTGCTGTCTTTCAAGTGCTTTCATTAAAACAACTCTGTTCAAATGTTTTGTGGAAATTAGATGAATTTTCTATGGAGATCTTGTTTGATTTATGGCACTGTATCTCTTCTGGTTCGATTTTTCAATTTCCTCTTGATGGGTGTTTGTCGAAATCGAACTTCGGCTCTATTTGCTTTGAGTATTCATTCTGGCTTATACATGTGAGGTATTTATTTATAAAGGTTTGAGTGTTCGGCCTGTTTGGCATGAGCCCTTAGAATATACCTGTGTGTAGTATATGACCACTGTATGTTTTTGATTGTGGTCGCTGTTTCTTGTTATGGAAACTGTATGGAATGATTCTGATGAATACTGTAAGACTGATCAGTATTATTGCTTCTTTTGAAACTCTGTCGTGGGATTTGTTGGCAGCGACTAATGGGACTTTCGGGTTTCATTTGTTTTTCAAATTTTTGGTTTAGAACAGGCAACTGTTGTGTTACCGTAGTCTTTGCGACCCAACGGAAGTG
Organism: Taxus chinensis; assembly: GCA_019776745.2. Taxonomy (NCBI): domain Eukaryota; kingdom Viridiplantae; phylum Streptophyta; class Pinopsida; order Cupressales; family Taxaceae; genus Taxus; species Taxus chinensis. Next base: position 314,645,030 of record CM034147.1, on the reverse strand, counting down.
TTTTTCCTTGTTTTCGTGGAAACGGGATTATTGTTGACTCTGTATAATATTGCTACATCTATACTTTATTATAACGACTCAGTGGAGTCCTTGATTGAATCATATATAAGCTATCTACTGTTGTGGATGTAGATTCATCCTTGTGTTTTGTTATTTGCTTTCGTGGAAGCCTTTTAGAGAAAGGAACAGGCCTTCTGACCACGGTTATTTGTAATAAATAATCAGTATAGATTTCCTGGGTATGCATTTTTATTTCTATGTGAAAGCTGTTCGAAAGTTCGAAGCGGCTCAGTTGATCTCCTTGCTTGAAATGGGTATTCGATTTGCTTCACTTGTTTCATTCTGAATGTTGCCATGAATGGCATAGATGGAATTATCAACCGACTTCTTAGTACGTTGCTGTAGGGTTCAGTGGTTATGTGTACAAAACCATTAACAGTTTACAGTATGAATTCATATGCATTTGCTTGAATTGTTACCTTCGTTTGAATCATTAGGAATTCTGGAAAGGTTGCTGGTACTTCTGTTTCTTTCTGAACTTGGCATTGGACACTGTCTTTGCCACTTTTTGAGATCCTTGAGTATGGATGACTATTTCGTGTTCTGACCTTGTTAGGGTAAGTCGCGAATACCACACTAAGACTTGCATGCGGCAAGGTAAGGATCGCTTGGTTGTTTTCCTTTCTTTTACTTCAGTCCGATTTTGACTGAGCAGGAATAGGTATGCTATGTTCTTTTCCATTTAATCTGTCCGATTGACTGTGCATGATTTGGAAATATTGTGTGGACAACGTAGCATAGTCCATAGGAAACCTTAGATTGTTTGATGCAATAAGGTTGTTGTTTTCAGCGATACGCTTGTAGTTTCTTGTTTTCAGCTGGTGTCAAAGCCCTACTGTGTAAAAGGAACTAGCATTGGGCTTAGGATTGATTCATGAATGGTTGATGTGTTAGTTGCTGTACAGGAGTTTCGCTGTGTTCTTTTTCGTGATTTAGAACAGTGATCTTGCTTGCGGCTTGTCTAACTTGTTCATTTTTATACTGGTTGAATGTTTTCATATGTGAAGACGGTACAGTGATGAACTTATGTGAAAGGAAGTATGAATGGTTTGGTTCTTCTCTTCCTTTATTTAATATTATTGATATTTGACTATCAGTGGGAAATTGTTTGTAACATATTGGTGGAATCCCGAATTGTTATGTGATTTCTTTTTTTTGGAGAATGAAACAATCTGACCAATGTTGTGATTTTGGATTCAATGATTGTTTGTGTACATTCGTTCCTTGTTTCTTAATATTTGATGAAATATTAGAAAGTGATTAAGACTATTCTGTAACAATGATAGAGTTACATATTTGTAATCATTTTGTATTACAAGGGCTTAGTCTGATTATGTTTACTTATGTGAATATCTGATCTCATTTAAACAGGGTGTTTAATGAAAACAATTGATGGATTGCAATTGTTTTAAAAGTTAGTGCTTATCATGCTCAGTTCATTGAACTGACTCATGTTGACTATTTTTGCAGATGGTTACCGTAAGAGGTAAAAGCAGTACAGATCTGACAAGCTGATCAGATTGTTTATTTGATTTGTGATGAATTTCAGCTTGATGTTATAGATGTACTATATGGGAAAAGATGTTTCTTTTCCGTTAGCATTGTATCAAGTATGCTGTTGCATAAAATGTAATTGTATAGTTTTGAAAGGAATGGAAATAAGTGTTTGATACTTATGTGTTGTATTCTATTTCTGAAAGATGACCTTCTTCGGTTTATGTAACGAAAGGGCATTGTTATTATTGTATAATATGGATGCTTTTGTGATTGACAATGAAAGCTTGCAAGTAAATGAGATTAAATTCTTATGAGTGTTTAGCAGTTCTAATTTGATCTAGCAAAAGCAATAGTGGAATTAAATAATTGTCTTTCTAGAAGATAGGTTAAAATTGAGCCTAAAAGAGAACGCTAAACAAACTGGATTAAATTACTAATCCCTAGTCCTAAGTATATCAGGACAATAGTAAATTGGATTCTTAATCATTTATATCTTTAAACTAAAAAGTATGATATAAATTCAGTTAAGAGAACTGATAGGCAATCAAATGGAGTTCAGATGGCTATCTCAAGTAAAGGTTATGAGATATTGTCCCATTCTGTTGCTTTAGAATCAGGTGTATTCTAATGACTCCTTGATGAGAGCTTGACCGTAATACCTCTACCATGTAATGAGTCTTTTAGAGGAGGGTCGTCTTAAGACAAAGAATCCAGGGATTTGGAAAGGCTAACCTTAGGGAAAAGTCTTTAAAAGTAATTTAAACTTAAGTGCGTAACGCTTGGTATTGGGTAGATCTTCTCGAGGCGGATTTAAAGGTTGACGACATAAAGTCGACTGCAGGGTTGTACCTCCGAGAAGATTAGGATCTTCTCGAAGTTACAACAATGCAGGTGACTTATGGCGACACCCTTTGCATTGATCGCTAAGATTTACACTTGATTTCGCACGAGTTACCCTGGGACCGATTAAGAACGTGGTCATGTTATAAGACTGCCTCGGAGATTTGGGGTATCACGACACACTGGTTGAACTGCAAGGTTGAACCAGTATGTCATCATATCCCTAATCCTCGTGGGCATCCATATAACATTATCACCTTGTTAATCTGCCTCCGAGTGATTCAGTTGTGAAAGGAAGGACTGACAGTAGTCAGTATAAGACATTCTATATAACATATGAATGGGGTGAAGGACGTATTCCAGATTGACGAGTATGCCGTTAAGGAATACGAGACATGAACAGTATGTTTCAAATCTTTGGCCAAAGTATCGCAAGCTGCTGATTGCGTTGTCCTAATTCACCTAGTCTAAGGGATGAGATGCCGATGAATAATGGTAACAGTTATTCAGTTAGATTCCTTGGACAGAGCATTCTGAATCCCAGATTAGGGAAGAGAACCGCAAGAGTGTTGTGTTAAAAAAAAACACTAACTCTTTTTAATCATGAATAGATCGGTAGGTTACCGAGTCATGGAATGAATAGATCGCAGGTATTCCGAGTCATTACAGCTGCATATGGTTGTCTGTTATATAAATGGTTATTTGAATTGTGAGTTCTAAATTATGTATTTAGAACCAGTTTGCAAAAAAAAAAAAAAATTGACTTGTTCTATTGTCTAAAATGAGGATGTTACATCTTGGTATCAGAGTGGAAGGTTGCAGCTCTTGGACCTATTGAGTCCATAATCTGATAAAAACCTGAATTTTCTTGTAGCAGAAAATGGTTAGAACAAGGGGAAACGTTGCGAGTAATGCTCCACCTGAAGGAGGAGCGGCAACAACCCAGAAACTTGATGAGATCCTTGCTGCCCTGTTGGACACAAGAGATCGCTTAGCTGTGCTTGAACAGCAGGTGACGGGAAATGAGGAGGATGAAGAAGCTGATAATAATAATCAGCAACCTCCTGAGGTCAATCCCGACACGGGTGTTGATGTTAATGCTGTGAATGCACCTGTGCAACCAGAAAACAAAAAGGCCAGATTGGCAGCAGAACTCACTAATGATATAAAAAGGATAAGTCCACCCAAGTATGATGGCACCACATTAGGAGATGGAGCTGAGAACTGGCTCAGCGAAATGGAGAAGTACTTTGCAATAAGGAACTTCTCAGAGGAAACTAAAGCTATATGGGGAGCCTATCAGCTTTCTCACGAAGCATCTTCGTGGTGGGATAGCCGAAAAGCTGAGCTAAACATTGATGAGACCAATATTACTTGGGATCAATTTAAAGGCTATTTTAGGCAACGTTGGCTGCCACAACTTTTCTATGATCAGAAAATGACAGAATTTCAGAACTTAACTCAAGGGAAGTTAACAGTAACTGAATTCTGGGAGCGGTTTACAAAACTCCTCAAGTATGTACCGCAGTATCAAACTGACGAAAAGTTCAGGATACGGAAATTCATCATGGGATTGAATCCCGTGATAGGGGGAGAGGTCGATGTTCACAGTCCAACCACTATGGAAGGAGTTGTTGAAAAGGCCATAAGGCAAGAACAGAAATTGAAGGCTATTTCTGCTCATAAGGAGGAAGTGCGGAAGAAGACTGCAAACCCTTCTTCAACCTCTCTCGCACCCAGAAAAGGACCGTGGAAAAAGTTTGGAAACAAGAGTAAGTTTCCGGGAAATAACGATAAGAAAGCAGCAGTAAATAAGCCTGCTGGAAATATAAGGGATAATTTTGTTAAAAACTATAATAATGGACAGAAGTCCTATGGAGGACAGCGTGACAATTACAAGGCTGGAGGTAATGCTGAGCCTAAGAAGGGACCTGTAGGAGGCTGCTACACTTGTGGTAAAGATCATTACGCAAATCAATGTCCTTTAAAGAAGGATGATCGTAATCAGCAGCATAAGATACATGCTGCGGTAGCAGACAAGCAAGCTGAAAAGCAAGCAACACCTATAGAAGTTCCGGGTAAGTTATTCGGCATACCTGTCACTATTCTTTTTGATACAGGAGCTACTGAATGCTTTATTTCTAATAAACTTGCTTCTAAACTTAAAAGAAAAGCTGGGAAAATGGATAAATCTTGGACTGTAGAGTATGGTAATAATTCTGTTCATACAGTGAGTATGTGTCTCTTTGGAGCAGTCCTTGATTTACCTAATTTCTCCACGGAAGTTGATCTCTATGTTACACCTTTGGGATCGTATGACATTATTATTGGTGTCAATTGGTTATCTGACCATAAAGCAAAGGTAGATTGCTATGAAAAGAACATAAAATGTTTAGATGATCAGCTGGAATCAGCAGAGATTCAAGGTGTGAAACGAGAAATTTCAGTTAGAAAACTGTCAGCTATGCAGCTTAAAAAGGCTAAGAATAAAGGATGTACTCTTTATGCAGTAAAGATATCTGAATCTTCAGAAGAAGATGGTGATTACATGAAGCAAATCCCACTGTTACAAAGTTTCAGGGATGTTTTTCCTGAGGAATTACCAGGGTTACCACCCAAGAGAGAATTTGACTTCACTATTGAAATCAAGCCTGGAACTGAACCTATTTCCAAAGCGCCTTATCGGATGACTACTACAGAGTTAGTCGAGCTTAAGGCACAGTTACAAGAGCTTTTGTCTAAAGGATTGATTAGACCAAGTGTTTCACCTTGGGGAGCACCTGTGATATTTGTGAAAAAGAAGGATGGAACACTAAGGCTGTGTATTGATTATCGGATGTTGAACAAAGCAACAATCAAGAACCGATATCCACTTCCTAGGATCGATGATCTGTTTGATCAGATGCGTGGAGCAGCGGTTTATTCTAAGATAGATCTTCGATCTGGTTATCATCAGCTAAGAATTAAAGAGGAAGATATTCATAAAACAGCTTTCCGAACAAGGTACAGACATTATGAATTCACAGTTCTAGCCTTTGGGTTAACTAATGCACCTGCAGCCTTTATGAATTTAATGAACAATATTTTTCAAGAATACCTGGACAAGTTTGTGCTTGTATTCTTGGATGATATTCTCATTTATTCTAAGAGCGTTGAGGAGCACAATGAGCATTTGAAGATAGTTTTGGGAATTTTGAGAAAGAGAAAGTTGTATGGTAAGTTATCCAAATGTTCTTTCTATGATTCAGAAGTTCACTATTTGGGTCATGTCATAAGTAAGGAAGGAATCGCTGTAGATCCTTCAAAAATAGTGGCAATAACTGAGTGGCCTGCACCAAAGAATGTGCATGAAGTAAGAAGCTTCATGGGTCTTGCGGGTTACTATAGAAAATTTGTAAAGGATTTTTCTAAGGTAGCTGCACCAATAACTTCATTGCAGAAGAAGGATAAGAAATTCATGTGGAATGACAAGTGCGAAGCGGCTTTCAAAAGTCTGAAAGACCAGTTGACTTCTGCACCTATATTGGCTGTACCAGACCCTAATGGGAATTTTACTGTTGTAACTGATGCTTCTAGGGAAGGCCTTGGAGGTGTTTTGCTACAAAATGATCAAGTCATTGCTTATGAGAGTAGAAAACTTAAGATTCATGAGCTGAATTATGCCCCTCATGATTTGGAACTTGCTGCCATTGTTCATGCACTTCAAGTCTGGAGACACTACTTACTAGGGAAACCTTTTGAGTTGAAAACTGATCACTTGGGACTGAAATATATTTTTACTCAGCCCAATCTGAATGCCAGACAAAGAAGGTGGTTAGAATTTTTATCACAATATGACTTTGATATTAGCTATATCAAAGGGAAGGAGAATAGAGTAGGTGATGCTCTAAGTCGTAGGAGGCACATTTCTGCTCTTATAACGTTGAGAACTCAGTTTAAAGACGAGGTAAAAAGTGCCTCAGAATCAGATGCATATTTTCAGCAAGTAAAAGCAGCGCTTGCTGCAGAACCTAAAGATAAAAGGTATGAAGGTTTTCATCTTGATAATGAAGGAATCTTGCGTTATGAAAATAGGGTATATGTACCTGTGCTGAATGATTTGAGAAAGAGATTGTTAGTTGAATTTCATAATTCACCTTTCTCTGGACACCCAGGTATCACAAAAATGCTAGCTGATTTGAAACAGCAATACTTCTGGAAAGGTATGAAAAAGGATGTGATAAATTTTGTGACTCATTGCCTGGAATGTCAGCGGGTGAAGGCAGAGCATATGCACCCTGCTGGACTGTTATATCCTCATAGCATACCGCAGTACAAATGGCAAGTAATAACCATGGATTTTGTGCAAGGACTACCTATGTCCAGGAATAAACATGATGTTATCCTGGTAGTTGTAGATAAACTGACTAAAGTAGCTCATTTCATCGCTGGAAATCTAAAGGATGATTCACCAGTGCTGGCCAAGAGGTTCGTACACGAAATTTTCAGATTGCATGGTGTACCAGAACTGATTATTTCTGACAGGGATCCTAGAATGACGTCAAGGTTTTGGCAAACGCTTAACGCAGCCCTAGGAACGAAACTAAACTTCAGTTCTGCATATCATCCAGAAACGGATGGGAAAACTGAGAGGGTAAATCAAGTGTTGGAGGACATGTTGCGAATGTATTGCATGGATCAACAGTATAAATGGGAAGAGTATCTTCCATTAGTTGAGTTCGCATACAACAACACTTATCACTCATCTCTTAAGATGGCACCTTTTGAAGCACTTTATGGAAGAAAGTGCAGAACCCCTGTAAGTTGGGACAGTGTAGAGGATAGAGTGGTAATTGGACCAGAGATTCTCACAGAGATGGAACAGCAAGTTAAGCTGATTTGTGAACGATTAAAGGAAGCAGCGGATAGACAGAAGAGCTATGCTGACCTTAAGCGGGTTGATAGAAAGTTTGAGCTTGGTGATAAGGTTTTTCTTCGTGTCAAACCCAGAAAGAGTTCTATAACTTTTGGCAAGGCTGCCAAGTTGTCACCACGATTTGTGGGACCTTTCGAAATTGTCGAAATAATCAATCCTGTAGCTTATCGTTTAGCATTGCCACCTGCTTTATCTCGCATGCATGATGTTTTCCATATTTCTTTGCTTAAGAAGTACGTTTCAGATCTGTCACATGTTTTAAATTGGAATTCCTTGCAGGTCCAAGACCCAGGAATAATCGTGGTTAAACCCACACGAGTACTGGAAACTCGCCAATTGCACTTGAGAAATCGTGATATTCAGCAATGTAAGGTCCAGTGGGACCAGTTTAATGAAGAAAGTGCAACTTGGGAAAACCTGGAAGAGATGAAAATTGCTTTTCCTTCTCTTTTTGCAACAGAATGAAAACTGTTGACAAAGATATACTTTTATGAACTGATTGTTTTAAGTATTTATGAAAGCCAGATTAAGGCAGACTTTATTCAGGTTGAATAAATGTGTTGTGACATTGATTTCTGAAACTATTTAATATGGAGGTAGTCACATTGTTTGTGTACTAATAAATTGATTGACCTGAAGGTTAATTTAATATGAAATTCATCGGGACGATGAATCTTTTTAGGAGGGAAGCATGTAACACCCTGAACTGTTGTTACTTTCTCCTAAGCATACAAGTGTTGATATGTGATTTCTTGTAAAAGGATGTGATCCTCGATTCAGAAATCATGCTTGATATGTATTGAATTTCTTGCAGATTGCAGATCTTGACTGAGTCAAAATATGAATAGACTCTTTTATTTATTTCATTTTGTGTCTGAATATTAATCTGATCACGGAATGAATTATAGAGATATTCATCTATAATATCTAGACTTGGATCAGTGGAATTGATCCAAGTAATGCTTTAAATCTGTTTGTGATGAATTAGATCACAGACCTTGAACAGGCTGCAAGGTATGGAAGCACTGATTAAGCAGGTCAGGAGTATGACTCAGGCTGATCTTGGGAAATGAAATGGTTCCCGATATCAAAGTATATCTGGAAGGTCTCGATTGTAGACCAGGTAATAATTCGTTGACATACAATTCTGCAATATGAACAGGAGCTACCTCTGTTCTAGAAGGTATGATACAGGTCTTTTCGAGTTTTCAGGACAAGGACCAAACTGAATTATTAAGGGTTAGTAACCTAAAACTAAAACCTAACCTAGGGGTTAGATTATTGTTAGTCTAACCTAGACCTAGGCTATTTGTTAATATCCTAAGTTAGTAGCTTTGTGTAAATTTGTTAATGTGGGTATTACCCTAAACTCTAACCTAAGATACTAACCTAACTATGAGGAGATTATGAAGGGGCCTATGAAGGGTGGCGAACCATGGGCGGTGTTTTCTATGGCAATAAATGTAAGGGATAAGGATGAAGGACAGGTCATGGCGGAGGCTTAGGCGACGGCTAACCGGTGAGGACGTGGCAGGTCGCTAAGTTTGGAAATGAAGATGAGTTTTAGATGGACTGTCACCAAATCTGGCGGTCGGTGGAAGTTGAGTTTAAGCGGGAAAATTGGTTTAATGGCATTTAATTTTCTCGGAAAGCGAGCACGGAACTCGCGAGAAGGCATGCAAACGGGAAGTTTGTGGGTTTGTTTGGCTTATCGCGATTTTCGGTTTTTGCTCTGCTTGTTAACTGGTTCTTCGCACCAGTTCTCTTTGAGTTGCATGGCAAGAATGAATTTCTCTGGCTCTTTTCTCTGTCATGGAGGATATATATGTGATGGAGACAGCGAAATTTTGTTGGTCGCTTTATCGTGGAAAAAGAAAAGGAGGTTTGAGCTCTTCCTGTGGTCTGCTTCGGAAATTTGATCAAAATACAGGCATGCTAGGCCCTAACCTTTAAATATCTTGTTGTCTTTCAAGTGCTTTCATTAAAACAACTCTGTTCAAATGTTTTGTGGAAATTAGATGAATTTTCTATGGAGATCTTGTTTGATTTATGGCACTGTATCTCTTCTGGTTCGATTTTTTCAATTTCCTCTTGATGGGTGTTTGTCGAAATCGAACTTCGGCTCTATTTGCTTTGAGTATTCATTCTGGCTTATACATGTGAGGTATTTATTTATAAAGGTTTGAGTGTTCGGCCTGTTTGGCATGAGCCCTTAGAATATACCTGTGTGTAGTATATGACCACTGTATGTTTTTGATTGTGGTCGCTGTTTCTTGTTATGGAAACTGTATGGAATGATTCTGATGAATACTGTAAGACTGATCAGTATTATTGCTTCTTTTGAAACTCTGTCGTGGGATTTGTTGGCAGCGACTAATGGGACTTTCGGGTTTCATTTGTTTTTCAAATTTTTGGTTTAGAACAGGCAACTGTTGTGTTACCGTAGTCTTTGCGACCCAACGGAAGTGTTTTTCCTTGTTTTCGTGGAAACGGGATTATTGTTGACTCTGTATAATATTGCTACATCTATACTTTATTATAACGACTCAGTGGAGTCCTTGATTGAATCATATATAAGCTATCTACTGTTGTGGATGTAGATTCATCCTTGTGTTTTGTTATTTGCTTTCGTGGAAGCCTTTTAGAGAAAGGAACAGGCCTTCTGACCACGGTTATTTGTAATAAATAATCAGTATAGATTTCCTGGGTATGCATTTTTATTTCTATGTGAAAGCTGTTCGAAAGTTCGAAGCGGCTCAGTTGATCTCCTTGCTTGAAATGGGTATTCGATTTGCTTCACTTGTTTCATTCTGAATGTTGCCATGAATGGCATAGATGGAATTATCAACCGACTTCTTAGTACGTTGCTGTAGGGTTCAGTGGTTATGTGTACAAAACCATTAACAGTTTACAGTATGAATTCATATGCATTTGCTTGAATTGTTACCTTCGTTTGAATCATTAGGAATTCTGGAAAGGTTGCTGGTACTTCTGTTTCTTTCTGAACTTGGCATTGGACACTGTCTTTGCCACTTTTTGAGATCCTTGAGTATGGATGACTATTTCGTGTTCTGACCTTGTTAGGGTAAGTCGCGAATACCACACTAAGACTTGCATGCGGCAAGGTAAGGATCGCTTGGTTGTTTTCCTTTCTTTTACTTCAGTCCGATTTTGACTGAGCAGGAATAGGTATGCTATGTTCTTTTCCATTTAATCTGTCCGATTGACTGTGCATGATTTGGAAATATTGTGTGGACAACGTAGCATAGTCCATAGGAAACCTTAGATTGTTTGATGCAATAAGGTTGTTGTTTTCAGCGATACGCTTGTAGTTTCTTGTTTTCAGCTGGTGTCAAAGCCCTACTGTGTAAAAGGAACTAGCATTGGGCTTAGGATTGATTCATGAATGGTTGATGTGTTAGTTGCTGTACAGGAGTTTCGCTGTGTTCTTTTTCGTGATTTAGAACAGTGATCTTGCTTGCGGCTTGTCTAACTTGTTCATTTTTATACTGGTTGAATGTTTTCATATGTGAAGACGGTACAGTGATGAACTTATGTGAAAGGAAGTATGAATGGTTTGGTTCTTCTCTTCCTTTATTTAATATTATTGATATTTGACTATCAGTGGGAAATTCTTTGTAACATATTGGTGGAATCCCGAATTGTTATGTGATTTCTTTTTTTTGGAGAATGAAACAATCTGACCAATGTTGTGATTTTGGATTCAATGATTGTTTGTGTACATTCGTTCCTTGTTTCTTAATATTTGATGAAATATTAGAAAGTGATTAAGACTATTCTGTAACAATGATAGAGTTACATATTTGTAATCATTTTGTATTACAAGGGCTTAGTCTGATTATGTTTACTTATGTGAATATCTGATCTCATTTAAACAGGGTGTTTAATGAAAACAATTGATGGATTGCAATTGTTTTAAAAGTTAGTGCTTATCATGCTCAGTTCATTGAACTGACTCATGTTGACTATTTTTGCAGATGGTTACCGTAAGAGGTAAAAGCAGTACAGATCTGACAAGCTGATCAGATTGTTTATTTGATTTGTGATGAATTTCAGCTTGATGTTATAGATGTACTATATGGGAAAAGATGTTTCTTTTCCGTTAGCATTGTATCAAGTATGTTGTTGCATAAAATGTAATTGTATAGTTTTGAAAGGAATGGAAATAAGTGTTTGATACTTATGTGTTGTATTCTATTTCTGAAAGATGACCTTCTTCGGTTTATGTAACGAAAGGGCATTGTTATTATTGTATAATATGGATGCTTTTGTGATTGACAATGAAAGCTTGCAAGTAAATGAGATTAAATTCTTATGAGTGTTTAGCAGTTCTAATTTGATCTAGCAAAAGCAATAGTGGAATTAAATAATTGTCTTTCTAGAAGATAGGTTAAAATTGAGCCTAAAAGAGAACGCTAAACAAACTGGATTAAATTACTAATCCCTAGTCCTAAGTATATCAGGACAATAGTAAATTGGATTCTTAATCATTTATATCTTTAAACTAAAAAGTATGATATAAATTCAGTTAAGAGAACTGATAGGCAATCAAATGGAGTTCAGATGGCTATCTCAAGTAAAGGTTATGAGATATTGTCCCATTCTGTTGCTTTAGAATCAGGTGTATTCTAATGACTCCTTGATGAGAGCTTGACCGTAATACCTCTACCATGTAATGAGTCTTTTAGAGGAGGGTCGTCTTAAGACAAAGAATCCAGGGATTTGGAAAGGCTAACCTTAGGGAAAAGTCTTTAAAAGTAATTTAAACTTAAGTGCGTAACGCTTGGTATTGGGTAGATCTTCTCGAGGCGGATTTAAAGGTTGACGACATAAAGTCGACTGCAGGGTTGTACCTCCGAGAAGATTAGGATCTTCTCGAAGTTACAACAATGCAGGTGACTTATGGCGACACCCTTTGCATTGATCGCTAAGATTTACACTTGATTTCGCACGAGTTACCCTGGGACCGATTAAGAACGTGGTCATGTTATAAGACTGCCTCGGAGATTTGGGGTATCACGACACACTGGTTGAACTGCAAGGTTGAACCAGTATGTCATCATATCCCTAATCCTCGTGGGCATCCATATAACATTATCACCTTGTTAATCTGCCTCCGAGTGATTCAGTTGTGAAAGGAAGGACTGACAGTAGTCAGTATAAGACATTCTATATAACATATGAATGGGGTGAAGGACGTATTCCAGATTGACGAGTATGCCGTTAAGGAATACGAGACATGAACAGTATGTTTCAAATCTTTGGCCAAAGTATCGCAAGCTGCTGATTGCGTTGTCCTAATTCACCTAGTCTAAGGGATGAGATGCCGATGAATAATGGTAACAGTTATTCAGTTAGATTCCTTGGACAGAGCATTCTGAATCCCAGATTAGGGAAGAGAACCGCAAGAGTGTTGTGTTAAAAAAAAAACACTAACTCTTTTTAATCATGAATAGATCGGTAGGTTACCGAGTCATGGAATGAATAGATCGGAGGTATTCCGAGTCATTACAGCTGCATATGGTTGTCTGTTATATAAATGGTTATTTGAATTGTGAGTTCTAAATTATGTATTTAGAACCAGTTTGCAAAAAAAAAAAAAAAAAATTTGACTTGTTCTATTGTCTAAAATGAGGATTAAAACTAGATCTCCCTCATATATTTCTCACTCATAGACTTTTTTGTTATATTTCCAGCACATCCGGTCAGCATAGGCTCTATTCTGTAGTTGGCATTTATCTTCGCCTCATCAAGGCTGTCTAGTTGAGAGAGGTGTGCCTCTCTATAGACATCTTCTCCCATAATCCCTTGTAATGAGATGCAGAGGCTAGGTATTTCGACCTTAAGAGGGAGAACTACTTCTACCCCAAATACTAGTGAGAAGGGGGTTTCTCCTATTGGTGTTCTTATTGAGGTTCAGTCGGCCCACAAGGCTTGATATAATTTTAAATGCCAATCTCGTTTGTTCTCCTTAACTTTTTTGAGGAGAATAGATTTTAATGTTTTGTTCGTTGCTTCAAATTATCCATTGGCTTGAGGATAGTAAAGAGAGGTCGTATGATGGTTTATTTTGAATTTTCTGCATAGCTCATGGACCTCATCATTCTTAAAGGATGTACCATTATCTAAGATAATGACTTGTGGGACACCGTACCTATAAATGATTTGGTTCACAATGAACTCGGTGATTACCGAACCTGGTATGGTGGTGAGAGGCATGGCCTCTACCCATTTGGTAAAATATTTTGTGTCTATAATTATAAAGTTATGGCCATCTGTCGATGAGGGAGAGAATTTCCCTATCAAATCTAGAACCCACATGGAGAAGGGCCACGGGGTTGTTATTGGTTGTAGAGATTGTGCTGGCATGTGAATCTCATGGGAGAATTCTTGGCATTTGTGGCACTTACGTACAAATTCTACTGCGTCATGTTCAAGAGTGGGCCAAAAATATCCCATCTGATGTATTTTGTGAGCAGTGGCGTGACCACCAAAGTGACCTCCACATATCCCACTATGGGATTCATAAAGAATCTTCATGGATTCTTTTGTGTTGATGCATCTTAGAAGCATGCCATCAAAGGATTTATGATAGAGTAATTTTTCTAAAATAACATATTTAGTAGTGATAATGTGTAACCGCCTTCTTATTTGCGATGTGGCATCTTTTGGGTACGTATGGTCCATAATAAAATTGATGATGTTAGTGTACCAGGGACATGTAGAGATGGGGGGCCTAGTTTCGATAAAGTATATACACTCATCGGGAAAATCTAGATTTACTAGATCACCTCCATCTAACGGATTGTCAGCTATCCAATCTGCAATGATTTTTCCCTTAACAAATTTCTGGTTTACAAATGTTAATTCAAATTTTCCCATTAACATTATGAAACATCCATCCTTTTTAGATAAAGACCCTTGCATGAGGAATGTTTGTAAATGATTCGTCTTTACATTGACCCTTGTTTCTTGATTTAACATGTAATGTCTCAAACATTTTGTTGCAAATACTATGGCAAGACATTCTCTTTCTTCCTGTGTATAACATGTTTCATAATCGAGCAATGTTTAGCTGATGAAATAGACTGCACATTCTTGTTTATCATTGTCTTCTTGAGCTAGCATGCAGGCTAGCAAAACATTAGTAGCCCATGAGTATAGGATCAAAGGATGATATAGTCTGGGAGGCATTAGTGTGGGTGGAGACAAAAGAATCATTTAATTTCTTCAAAGGCCTCATTGCATTCTTTTGTCCAATCAATGCTATAATCTTTCTTTAATAGATTGTTGATTGATGAATAAAAAAACTTAAATCCAGGATGAACCTTTGGATTACACTGAGTTTCCCAAGAAATGATATGATACCGAACTCGTCTGATGGTGAAATCATTTCAAGAATAGCCTAGATTTTGGCTAGATCAACATCAATCCTTCATGAGGATATAATGTAACCCATAAGCTTGCCTCCTGTCACACAGAATACGTATTTCTCTGGGTTCAATGTGACACCATATTCAATCAATCGTGAGAGGATGATACAGAGTAATTTTGGGTGATCACAACGCTTCTTGGCCTTGGCCAACAAGTCATCCACATAGGATTCCACAATTTTATGGATAAGATTGTGGAATATGTATGTCATTTCCCACTGGTATGTAGCACCAGTGTTCTTAAAAGTGAATGACATGACAACATAACAATAAGTTCCCTAGGGAGTTATAAATGTTGTTTTGGCTTGATCCTATTTAGATATTTTAATCCGATTATACCCCAAGAACCCATCCATGAGGGACAATAGCTCAAATCTAGCTATTGCATCAACAATGACATCAATGGATGGTAATGAGAAGTCATCCTTGGGACAAGATTTGTTAATATCCTGAAAGTCTATGAAAATGTGTATCTTCCCATTCTTTTTTAGAACATGGATGATATTAGATACCCATTGTGAATAGTCAACGGGTTTGATGAATCCTACTTGGAGAAGTTTCATTACTTCTTCTTTTACCATGAGAGCCACTTTTGGATTCATTGGTCTTGAATTTTGTTTAATTGGTTTTACATCTGGTTTAATAACAAGATTATGTACCGCAATATGTGGTGTAATTCCTATCATTTCTTTATAGTTAAACATGAAATCCTTTTGATGCTCTTTGAGGATTTGGGTGTGTATTTCTATCTCCTTTAGAGTTAATGAGGATCCCAACTTAAAAAAATTTGGGTTCTTCCTCTGTATTGATGTTTATGTCAATGGTTTCTTTGATTAAAGAAGCGTTTACTTCTTCAAATTCAGGTGGGGCCGGAGGTAGTTCCAAACTTTCTCCATTCTCTACCTCATAGATATCGATATGCTTCTATGGGGGAGACTCTACCATGGGATTTCCAAAATAGGAAGAGGAATGTGGTATTAGGGAAATATCTACTATGTGGTGAGCAAGATCTAACTTTTCATAGGCATTTAGATATTTGAGGCTGAATCTATTACTGTCAAAGTGATCCAGGATAGAAAAATTATTATTAGCTTCTCTATGAGTCAAGAGTGGGTTTGTTGGTATTTTACACACTAATGGTTCAGTACAAAGTGATACTGTGAAACTTGTATCTTCCAACTCACTGTTTAGAGTGAAATGGGATGCTGAGGTTACTATTGAATCTATGAGAAGGTTCTATTATCGTGGGATTGCTTCAATTGATATGAAGTTGAATCCTTTTCTTAGATCTAATACCGCTATTTTGTAGAGTTGTAAATGTTCAGCTCTAGTCTCATATACCTCAGAGACTTGGTTTGCAACTAGTTGTGAGTCTCCTAGTACTTTAATGTTATCGACACCCATTGTTTTGGCTAGGATGAGACCAAGGAGGAGGGCTTCATATTTCACCCCGTTGTTTGTACACTCAAACTTTAATTTAAAGGAAAAAGTTAGGATCTTTCCCTCAGGAGAAGTAAAGGTCACTCCTGCCCCAGCTCCAAAGTGAAATATAGCTCCATTGAAGTTGAAAGCCCAATATTTTCTTGGGAAAATGGATGTTGGGATATTCATCATATTTGTTTCTTCTACCTTAGTTACTTCTATGATACAAACTTCATATGATGGAAGGGAACCAATTCCTAGGGTGTATCCCAAACCCATAGAATTAAATGGTAGGAGAATGGGCAGGTCTTTCTCTAGCGACTTGAAAATATTTGTGGTAGTCCCTAATGACACTGTTTCTATGATGTTATCCTCATTTTGGAGTGTTGGAATGCCCTCAACTAGATTTGTAATTTCTAATTCTGTGGTAGGTATTAACTTCTCTTTTAGTTTTGAATTAATTGGTTTGCTAAGTTGATTCATTGGGAGTTCAAACTCAGAGTGAACACTTGGTATTTTCTTCAGGTCAACTAAGCATATATCAAAGGGTTTTGGGTCACCTTGTGCTACAAATATTTTCCCTAAGTGTAAAAATCTTATTTCTTGGAATAACATGGAAGGGATTTCCTTCAAGCGGTGTATTCATGGTTGACCAAGGATCATATTATAGTTGGTTTCTTGATCTATAATATAAAATTTAGTGAGGACCATCTTGGGTCCTAAGGTGACTGGTAGAACTATGGTTCCAATTGAAGTTGCTTTGAGGCTATCATAACCTCTTAGCGTATTTCGTGTTATGGAACAATTTGTTTCTCCATATCCTAGCTTTTGAAGGAAAGAGAAGGGGTCTATGTTAAATACTGCCCCATCATCAATCATTGCACATTTAACATAATTATTATAGACCCATACTTGTAAGTGTAAAGTTGGGTCGCCTCTACATGTAATTTCAGCATCCGTTGGAATTTTGCTTATATAAAATATAAACTTAGTATCCCTATTTGGATGCCATGGAGGGTAGACATCAAAGTCTACATGGTTTACTTGCATTTCCAGAGGAGGAGTAATATTAGTTAAATGACCAAGGCCTAATGCTTCTAAGAGAGCATCCCTATGGGTGGGAGAGTTTTCTAACAAATCCAAAAAGGAGATGTGAGAGAAGGTCTTCATTAGGTCATTAATTAAATCATAAGTGCCTATGGGTTTTACCAACGTTTGTTGAATGTTGTCTAGTTCTAATAGATAACTTAGAACTGGTTGAGAAGAATAATCCCGTGTTCTTGTTATGGTTTCTACAGGTAGCTCGGTGTCTAACTCTACCAGACCAACTATCTTGGTTTATGGCTAAGTTCCTAATTGGGGTGTGACTAGTGGATTTAATGAAGTTGAAGCTTCATGATCGTTATTTCTTGTCATAACACCCTTGTTTGTTTTTCTTGGATCTAACCTGTTATTGTTAGTATGATTTGGGAGTGGATCGTTAAAGATCTTGAGGAGTGCATTTTGAGGGGAAACTACCCCTATGTAAGTGTTTGACATTGGTACTATAGAATTCACTAAGAACATATCTATAAAGAGTTGTCTTTAGTCTTCTGGAAAATGTTGCATGAATTTATTGTAGTCACGATAAGTCATAGTATCACGGCCTTGAATCTTGTGGAAACCACAATATAAATTGGGATTATAATTTGAGGTTGTTGATTTGAAACTTGTTGTGGCCCAAAATTCTAAAAAGGTAGTTGGTTGTTAGAGTTAAAATTTTGAGGTTTTCACCTTTGGTTTTGACTCTGATATCCAGTTGTGTTTTGATTTTGACTTTGTGTTTGGATTTGTTGTCATCATTTTTGTTTTTGTTGTTTTTTGGTCGTGGTGGACAATTAAAATCCACTGCATTGATTGTTGGAGTAAAATTGTTATTTCGTTGATTGTTAATGGATGGCGAAATGTTTACAACATTTTCTCTTTTAACTTGGTCTGTTACTCCATTTGTTATAACCCCGTAGTTTTTGTTAAGGATTTTGGGTCCTTGATTGGTATTCCCAGTGTTAGGATAGGCTATAGTGTTTTGACTGGGAGAGATTAATTTCTTATTTGTTCCATATGTCTTACGACCACCATCTATGGTTGCTTGGTCAATTAGGAGAGCACTCTCGAGTACTTCATCATAAGTTCTTAGTGGGAAATTCTGGACTTCTTCCTTTATCTCTCTATTGAGGGAATGAAGGAATAAATCACATAGTTC
Source organism: Taxus chinensis (assembly GCA_019776745.2). Classification (NCBI taxonomy): domain Eukaryota; kingdom Viridiplantae; phylum Streptophyta; class Pinopsida; order Cupressales; family Taxaceae; genus Taxus; species Taxus chinensis. The sequence goes on along the minus strand of CM034147.1, from coordinate 314,626,600 downwards.
CATCTGATCCATGTTTGGAAAACTTGCTGATGAGTAGAGAACCATACACCATCTTTGAATAAAATGAGTAGCGGATTCATTATGTTCTTGTTTAATATGCAAGAATTGCTTGATTCATATTCTTAACAATTTGTTCATGTCAAAAGCTTTGATGAACTCTGACATAAGTTGTTTAAATGAGTGTATCGAGGCTTCAAGTATTTTATAGTACCAATCAAGGGCAATACCCTCTAAGGTTTTAGGGAATATCTTGACAACAACCCCATCCAAAGGGAGTAATTCCCATATGACCATGGAATAGGCCTTGATGTGTGCATTTGGATCTCCCTTTCCTTTATATTTGGGGAAATCGGGAAGAGGTCTTCGAAGCATAACACTTTGTATGGTGAATTCTAGGGTCCCTTTTAAATATTCTGAATAAGTCCCTACCGCATAGGCTTCGACCATCGATGGTGCTTGTTGAAGGGGTGGGGGTGGCATGGTTTGTTGATATTGCATAGCATATGTATTTACAGGGACATAAAGGAATCCTTGTGGTTGAGAGAAATGTGTCTATTCCTGTAAGGAGGTCAACTTGGCTAGGATGATGCAGAGGGTTGGGGATTCCTACTTGCTCAAAATATGAATTTTAATTTGTTTAAGCAAGTTCCAATCCTCTAACTTTCTCAAATAAGGCTGAAATGACCTTGATTGACTAAGACACGGTGTTTTGCCTTAATGGCATTTGTTGGAAACCTTAAGGTTGTAAAGGGGTATGATACCCTGCTATGAATTGATCATTACCCTGCCAAGCTTCATCGAGAGTATTTACCATAGGTGGAGGAATGGGGGTGTTATCTTGAAGTAGGGTATTGAGTTGTGTTTGCAAATTCCCTATAGGTGGGTACATGTTTTGGAAGTGTTGTTTGCTTCTTGCGTAGCGTGCTAAATACTCCTTGTCTCAAAATGGGAGTGGATCTGACTTTCTACTAATTTGTGGTCTGAACAAAACTCAAGGGGATGAAATGGATTCTACAGTAAACATCATATTGTTAGATCCTGAGGGATCTAGTTGTTCCATTTGTGCAAGCCAATCTAACTCCTCAATTCGGAACGAAGAACTAGAGCTAGGTCTTTGAGGGGGAGTTTGAGATGACAAGTAATTACTTGAATAGTCATCATCCCATGTAGAAAGCGAGGGTGACGGTTGTCTATTTCTTTAACCATAATTTTCTTCAAGACCTGAGAGAGGTCTACCATATGCATCGTATCTCAACATATTTTGGGGGTATATGAATACCCATAGAATAATGGGAAAGAGTGAAGGTGGATGAAAGAAATGAAAATGAAAGGGGCAACAAATGTTTGTTTCACGTCGGGTTCACCAATTTTGTACGATAAAAAAGTGACATGTAAGCATGAGAATCTACAAGCAACTCTTCTTCATACCTGACCTCCCGAGGTCGTGCTGAGACAGTCAGTGAGAATGGAATTTATATGGATATAAATAAACTAGTTGGTCAATTTTATATCCTCAACACACAATAATGAAATCTGTGAATATAGGGAAAAGAAGGCCCTCCCAACTTGAATTGGTGTAATGGATCACTCAGATATAATAGTTGTTCAGAGGCTCCAGTCAATGTCAAGCTCTACTGAGATTCTATTTATTGGCTATTGGATACGTGGAAAATGACTTGTAGGTGTTTCATGTATATTTCCAGACAAGTTCATGAAAACAATGGTGATGAGAGGTGTAGTGGATCCTCCAGGGTTTTATGGACGATTCTCTGGTCTAGTCCAGAAATCCCTAGCCTAATTGGCTACTACGTTTAATATGAAGAATTGTGTAATGATGTCTAGTGGAAGTGGTGTGAGGATTCTGAATATTAGTGTGCATAAACCAGCGTCAATGTCTAATTGATTAGTAGGCCCACTAGGTTGTGGGACCTGTGGATCAAAACCGTAAATTTGTGGTTGTGGTGGACTTCCTATAGTCATATGATTAGTCAATCTCTTCTCCTGACTATCCAATAGTCGTAAGCTTGTTTAGCCTCTATGTTTAGAACTAGAATTTGTGTAATTTTCTCAGAATACCTTACAGGTGTTATGGAAACTTGAATATATAAGCTAGTATCTATGTCGATGAGGAGGTCTCCTATGTTGGTCTATAGAACTAAATGATAGCAACCAAATGTTTGTTCTCTTTCGAGTCCCTATACAGTCATGCAGATATCCTATCAAGGCATTCTATAGTTAGGATGATTTGACTAAAATGTGTATGCCTTGTCATCTTCAATATTTAACTCTCTCAATTGTTCACTAATTTCTCGTTGGTCTACTGTTGTTCAAAAAACCTAGATCCTAAGGTCTTGATCTATATCAGCTAGTGTTGTGGGGAGATTTAGTTGAGGCACCATCGGTTCAAATATTTATTCTCTAGGCTCTCTAGGTCCCGTGATTGTCATGCAAAGATGATTCAATTTTAACTAAAATGAATAAACTAATTAAGAAATATGTATCTATACTATGTATATATTCTTTTATTTTTTATTTTCAATGAAGTATTTTATCGAAATTAAAAGAGCAGCTATTCTAATATATTTATAAAATGGACAATTAATCTAATGACAGGATCAAAACAAGAAAAGTAGCCTGATGTAGCTATTTACCTGTGCAGTTGTGATTTTATTCTAAATATATAAGTAACTAACTAGTTTAATCGAAAAACTCTCAATCCTACCTCAAAAGTGAGGAATGAATCATATTTTCTTAGAAACTATCATTCCCCATAGCTTCCCTGGTAATATTGAAAGTGAAATTTTAACTAAAATGAAATAATTTACTACTCTATTTGATGTACTTGTAACTAGAACTTTGATAGCTCAAACGTAGAGTTTACAGAATAGTTGTAAATCTAGTAGTGTGTGGCTTCGTCCCCTCAGTTTGATATCTTCATTCCTTCATGTTTTCATGAATCCAAAAAGCATGTATATGATAGCATCAATAGAAGGATATATTTGAACAATGGAAGCTTTGGATATAGATTGAATACAATGCAAGTAAGAGAGGGATAGTGCAAGTGAATAGATCTTAACTATGCAATTCCTAGTAGCATTTATTGTGGGAATACAACACAAATACGCCAAGAATTCTGGAAACTATCTTTTGTGACAAAAAAAACCTGCAACTTTAAATGGATTTCAATTTTAAAATGAAACTATCTTATTCTAAAATGATTGCATGAAAAAATAATGAAGTAAGATGAAACAAGAAGATCAAAATATCTAAATAATAAAGGAAGGATGATAACTGACACAAAGCATGAAACTATTAGAACTCTAAGCAAGAACTTCAAACAAACTGAATATTTAAATAGAGAAGGAGAGGGTCCCTTTTTCTTAATAACAAGCTTACTATTTATAACAATTACATTTACCAGAGGGTAACTCCCAATTGATCTCTTTTACTATAAACAAATGGAAAACACTATTTACAGGGTGGCCAAAACATAAATGTAAGCCAAATTGGTTGAAGAATGCGGGTATAAATTTGAATTTTACATTTGAAAAAATCGTCGGAACATTCTAGAAAATGCACACAGGACTGCCGCCATGTGCAGGGTGGCGGTTACAGGACCGTTGCTCTTTGTTGGGTGGTGGTCACGGGACCATGGCCTAGGCAGGGTGGTGGTCTTGTCACTTAAGATCAAAATACAAGGAAAAATGGGGGCAGAGGATAGAACAAAGCACGTGGAGGCCAGATGAGGCACATGGGATGCAAACGTATAGTTGGTGAGATTTTCTGGATTCCGAACACCTTATGGGGAGACCTATATAATTATTGGGGTTTCTATAACCTCTTTCCAATAGTACAGTACTTGTATTTTTGGGTACATACAGTAACCCAATAGCTTCCCTTCTGTGACTCTGATGACACACTTTTTTAGGGTTAAAAGTGACATCGTATTCCATTAAGTGAGAGAGGATGATATGGAGGACTTATGAGTGATCAACCTTCTTCATATCCTTCTCTAATATGTCATCCATGTAAGTTTCAATTATTTTTTGGATAATGTCATATAATATGTAATTCATTTCCCTCTTGTAAGTATCATCGACATTTTTTAAGCCAAAAATCATGACTATGTAATAGAAGGTCCCCCTGGGTGTGTGACAGGTTGTTATTGTTTGATGTTCCTCTGAGATCCTTATTTGATTCTATCCCAAGAATCCATCCTTAAAAAATAACTCAAATACAATTATTGCGTCGACAATGACATCTATATATGCTAATGGAAATCATATTTCAAAAAATCCTTATTATTATCCTTGAAGTCAATAAAGGTTTTGATTTTACCATTTTTAAATTCTGTATATTACATTACATTCTAAAGAAAACATGTTGTAGTATTACATTATGAATGATAATGTAATATGATAAAATTTATGAGATAAAAAACACACATGTTTGCATTTTGTACCTGGAAAAATCACCTTTCAAATATTGTTAAACATTCCATTCCATTGGTATAATATATGATAGATCATGTAGTGATGAGATATCACACTCTGTTATTAACACCACAAAACCAGTAAGATGCAAGGGCTCAACACTTATACCTAAAAAGGATGTGAGATACATGAGTGAGTAATGCATAGATGAAAATGGTGAGTAAAAAGACATCAGACTTAATAATGATCCATTTGATAAATTATTACTCATCCTAGTTGAAGTTTTCTGAACAAATCCAAAATAATTTTAACTTCATAGGTTTTGGATAGACCTATACTCACAAGTGGATTGTTAATTGGAAATATTTTGTTTAGGGAATAATTTTTTTAATTTACCATATGCATCTAGATTATCTCCTTATAATTTTATATGTTCAAGCACCTTGTTATGTATATTATCTTAAGGAATTTTCTTATTTTTTCATAATGACACCTTAAGTCTTGCTCTATCCTACAAGTAAGATGCATGTGATCACTACCAAAGAAAAAACATAGATGAGTAAGTGAAACTATCTCCTTCCCTAGCCTTATGATACCAGTAATAAGCATGGGATCATCACCGAAAACTAGGGGGATGAGATATATAGTTATTTTCAATGTGGATATATATGTATACAATATATATTTATTTATTTTATGTTATATTTTATTGTTCTTATTAGGAATGAAATTTTCCCCCCATATTAGTCGCACATATATAGTGCAACATGAGGGATCATCACGTAATATTGAGATGGGTGAACATAAAATATAGGTGAATAGTTTATATTTTTTTGTTAAGGAGGTATGACTTTTGGAGGAGGACTTTCCATTAGGAGGCTTCTATACAAGACCATAGGTAAAATACAAAATATTATATCATCAATATTAACTTTTGTCTTATGATTGAAACCAATAATGTAGATTATATATTTTAAAATTATCAAGAAATTGTGAAGATATTGAAGATTGAGAGATTTGAAAAATAAAATTTTAAAATTTATTTCAATCAAATAAACTCATAGTACTATCTAAAACACAATGATAATACAAATGACATAAAAGGTAAAAATACATGGATAATGTGGAGATACTATATTTCTATATATAGAGACATATTAGGTAGAGTGAGTTAACAGATTCTCCAAACTCCTCACACTCCAAAGACCACAAATGATAGGCACCATTCTTGAAATCTTGAGTTACTTGATAATGGAATTTGATATTGAACCACAAGGATCAACAAAAAATGTGCACATTAATATTTTTTACACTTGAAAGGAAATAAGAAAATGCTCCAAGTAATCAGAAAGAAAATTATCCACAAGAAAATTATTCATACAAAAAGAATAGGTCTACTAATACTCATAGATCAAAAGGAAGAGTATATATGGGGAGTGATATGTAACTCCATGCCTAGACATGTCATACTCCCATGATGGAGTGAGGATTTACAATGCTAGGAATAACATGTAACTCCCATTTGATAATGTCACATATGACAAGTATGATAGATTCTATGACATAATCTATCATATGTCATATAAATCCCTAAATGGTATATAACTCACCTAAGTGATATGACTCACCATGTGTGAGGTGGGAAATTCCCAATAACTAAATAAAATGGGAAATAAGTACCTCACAATAATATCACCTTCATCAAATCTTAGGAAGAGGCATGACAATATAGAAAGAGAAAGAGAACTCCCCTAAATAACTAAGAAAGATGTGTCATATGGGTCCTAATAAATAAATTCCCAATGAGGTACCCATGTACAAACTGTAATATTTATAGAAAAATAAGAAGATGAGAAGAGGACTAGGAATCCCAAATAAGATGAGTAGTTGTAGTCAACCTCACCCAAAGAAGAGAGTATAAGTGAATAAACTTGGATTTAGTGAAGGGTTTTGTACGGATTTCTTTATCCTAATATGAATTTTTACTTTCCTTCAAATAATTGATGTCTCCATAGATCAACTCCCAAATGAAGTGTACGTGTATTTTAATTTTCTTTTTCTACTGATGTTGAACAGGATTTCAGAAAATTGAGATAATACTAGGTAATGTACTCAGGTTTTCAAAATAGATGATTGTAGACTACCAAAAGTGAATGCTAAACTCTTTCAGAATCCCGTATAACCAAATAACTTCCATATAAGCATTGACTGCTACCGTGTATTCTACCTCTGTAGAATATATAGTAATCATGTTTTCTTATTTATCAACAAATTGATGGGACCCCAACCAAGAGAAAATTTATAGCTAGAGGTATACTTCCAATGATTGAGATCTCTTGACAAATCAGAATGTATGAATCCAATTAAATCAATATTTTTACCTCCCAAAGAGTATATGCCATTAGTATTAGTGCCATAAACATAGTTAATTTTCCACTTAATTGTTTTCTAATGTATTTCATGAGGCTCCTACATGAATCTAGACGTGATGCCAATAATTAATGAGAGATCCAGTCAGGTGTCAGTTAGATAGATCAATCTCCCTATCACCTACTGATTAATGGTACCATTGACTAAGTGAGTGTAGAAATTAGTAACTATATTTACCCTAGAAAGAAAGGGATTGGAAGACGGCTTATAATCAAACATATGAAATGTGGCTAGCAAATCAAGGGCATACTTAGGTTGAATAATCAAGATTCCTAAGTTAGATTGGGTAATCCCAGGGAAGTAGTGAAGAAAACCCAATTTGGTCATGGATAAATTGTTGGCTAAGGAATTCTTTTAATAATGAATGATCAAGGAAGATCTACCTATAATCAACAAGTCATAAAAATAAATAATTAGGATAAACATGGACTCATCTTACTACGTAGTGTAAAAATTTGGGTTAGAGTGACACCTAGTGAGCCCTGATAAAAGAATAAATGATTCCATCATGGCATATCAATCCTAAAGGGCTTATTTAAGGCCACAGAGAGAGTTGTTTAGTCTACAAATGAGGGAGAAATAGTGGACATAACTCAAAGTTTTTTCCATATATATTTATTCCTCTAGGTCCCCATGAAGGAAGGTACTCTTAACATCTATTTGATAGACTTCCCATCTATTAGTGGAAGTGATGGTGAGGGTCACAAAAATAGAACTCATATTTATAATGAGAGTAAATGAATATGAATTTTCAACCCTAGCAACTTGTGAGAAACCCTTAGCTACGAGTCATATTTTATACTTTTTTATGTTCCCATCAACACCATACTTTTTTATATAACCACTTACATAAAACCTTTTTCCTTCCCTTGAGAAGAGGGGTAAGATACCAAGTATCATTCTTCATGAGAGATGAATAATCCTCCTCCATGGAAAAACCCCACTCAGAAATCCTAATAGCCTCCCAAAAATACTGAGTGTTAGAAGTAGAGGTAAATAAGGTGTATGTTCCAATGAAGTTTTAAAAAGTTCATATCTCATCTAAAGGATCCCCTATCCACTCTCCAACACTATGCAAGGTCTGCCTAGCCTAGTGAGGACCAAGAGGAGAGTTAGGTTTAGAATATTTTGAATCTCCACTTAAGTGAGATGGGACATAATCCTATATCATCAGTACTATCAAATTCGGTAGCTGGCATAGTAGGAGGGGTCAGATTTATGGGAGGATCGGGAGAGTAAGGCTTGATTCAATCATCATTAAAAGATTCTAAATAAAATTCAAAGAGATAAAAAGGAATTTAGCGAGTGGAGAAGTGGAAGTAGAAGATGACTCATAAAACTTTACACTTCTCTCAATATAAATTTGATGAGTGATGGGTTTCAATAATATAATTCCCTTCACACCATCAAGATACTTGAAAATGATACAAGATTATGATTTTGGTTTTAATTCCTTGGATTTATTTTTGATAATTAGAGCCATAGTAGTTGATCCAAAGACACAAAAGTTCTCAACATCATGTTTACATATATACAAAGCCTCAAAGGGTATCATCCCTTTTATTGCAATGTGTGGAATATATTTTTGAATGTAACAATTATAAATTCATGCCTTCATCCCAATACTACAGAGGAATGGGTTTATATTGAACCATGCAATTGGTTATCTCCTTAAGTTTTATGTTGTTTCATTTCGCAACTCCATTTTTTGAAGGGTTTTAAGAAGTTGTACATTTTAACTTAATTGGTTCAAAGGTGTATAAATCATAAAACATATTACTCCCATACTCACCTCCATTATTGGTTTAAATAACCATGATAGACCTTTCAATTTTTTTCTCTATGAGAGCCTTGAAGTCTTGAAAGTGATAAAAAATATTATATTTATATTTGATAAAGTAAACCTAGTATAATGTGAAAATTCATCAACAAAGGTAAGTATATAAAGATCCCTAGTGAATGAATAAGATGGAAAGGACATAGAAATGTCACTATGAAAAAGGCCCAAGGGATGAGAATAAAGGATTTTCCCTTGCCAATAATTTCTTAGAGTGTTTCCTAAGGGCACAACCCTCCTAAAGACCCTTAGAAAATTTGACTAGAGACAACATGTTTACCATCTCATATTTTCTCAATTATTCAAGGTAATGATAGTTTAAATGTCCAAAACTCTCATTCCATATCTTACTAACCTCATCACTATGATAAAGAAAGGAGAAGGTAAAATAATCAGAAGTAAAGTGGGAAAAATTTTACAACCGATACTGATGATCTACATTTCTCGTAGCCCTTTTAGTCTCATTGAAAATATCTCTAATGATCACCCAATTAGGACTAAATTCAACTCACTTTCCTTCACTAATATGAGTGATTTGGTAATCTGATAGGATATTGGTAGAGATATCAGGAATACTTAGAACATTATGAAATATCCCACCATCTACTTCTAATGATCCACTACCAGTAACTGACACGAAAGTGTCTTCACCCAAAGTGATTTGGGAAATACCAAATAGTGTAATGTCGTAAAATGCAACAAGTTAAAAACACATGTGGTATGAGGCAACAAAATATATGACCCATTTTGATGAAAGAGAAAATCTACCTATGAGGGAATTTCCTTTCTTCTTCTTATATTTGGATTCCTTTGCTTTGGAAGACTCAGGTTTAAGAGCATTTTTTTTATATACTTAAGAATTCCTATATTATTTTCTCAAGTAAATAAGTTAGGTGGTCTCATTTTTTTCATGAATTTATACCTTTCATCTATTGACTTCTTACAATAGGAACACCTACACTTTTTCTTAGTCACTTTAGGCTCACAAGTAGAAGCATTCATGTTGGCTTTTGATTAGGTGGTCTTAGCTTCTTTTTTCTTCTCCTATTTATTTTCCTTTCCTTTACCATTACTCCCACCTAGGGTATATGACTTGGACTTGATTACTCAAATTTTAATCAAATTGTATTGTTCTTTAATGATTTGGGGCAGAAATTTGTCAAATGAGGGCATCTTCCAAGTAATCCCTAAAGGTTCTTTCATAACTTCAAAGGTAGAAACAAAGACAAAGTATTTGGGGACAATATTAAATAGAATGAATAAGATTAGTTGGGCATATTTTTTGTCAACTCCACATTCTTTTGGTAATAATATAGTGTGAATAAATTTTGAGAAGATGGAATGTAGGTTATCAAATTTATTAGGTGTTAATCCTAACAATTCATTCTCCAACTCATGTACTCGCATTTCATCTTGTTTTCAAAATATATCATTAAGATTTTTCTAGGATCCATTAGGTTCTATAGAATAATCAATGTGAAATATAAATTCTAAAGAGATAGACATACAAAGAAGACCTAAGGCTTCGTGACATCAGTTAAACTAGTTTGATTTTTTAGGTTCAGTTGTTTGTTCTTTCTCCACTGCCATAGTGATGCGGTATAACCCTTTAACCCATAGCATTATAATCATCTTATATATCCATTCTAAGAAGTTAAATTATGTGAGAAAACTAATATCACTAATATCCATCATGAGGAGATAGAAAGTAAGAATGCGGAAATAAAGGAAACACACACATAGCTCGTAGTAAAAATTTAAGCCTTTGTTTGTGGAACTTTATAGTTGAGTGAAATGATTACAATTAAATGCATTTTTATACTGTGAAACCATTGTCCAATCACCTTTTATTTTTCGTAAGAAATTAAAATTTTGGAGAACAAAATGATTTTCAAGAGTTCACAATGAATTGTATCCATAATAAGCAAAAAACAAGGGGAAAACAAACTAGAAGGAAATAACTAAGTTCATTGTGAGAAAAATAATCTCACATCACTTTGGAGATCCCTTTTTGCAATGTTTTGGAAAACATTCTAACTAATCGTTAATCAATAATAAGATCTCTAAATAATAAAAATACGTCCTAAAAGAGCCAATAACGTCTGAAAATGTAAAAAAAAACCTATAGAAAATGAAAATCACCTCCATAAACACACATTAGAAAAAAACCCAGTAATGCTTGATTTTAATACTTTTAATGATTATTTTAGTTAATAAAAATGATTAAAAATTATATGTATCAAAAATAAAATTACCCCTAGTACTAATGTAAGCACCTAATTAATTAAAGATTCCCTTTTAAATAATTTAAACACTATAGTTTGGGTTAAAAGACCTAATTTATAAGACTAGGCTTATAATTTAAAAACTATGGTGTAAATAGCTTATACAAAAGGGAGGAAAAGGTTTAATTTAAAAATGTGTTCAAAAGGAATTTCCAAGTGGCACGAGGATGAAGGGATCAAGTCGGGGCTTCTTTGTAACATATGTAAGAAAGGTAGTTTAAGAGGATGGGTAGAGCATGGAAAATATATTTGTGAAAGGAGGATGGTGAGTAGCTCAATTCAAACTTGGAAAGGTTGGGAATAGGGTACATAGTAGGGGTCAAGCCCAAGGATGGCTTGAGTAAGCCGGAGAGGAGGTTCCTGAGCTCATAAGATCTTAGATGTAGGGATGGGTTGGGTTTAAATAGGGTTAGAGTGATCTCAAATGGAAGACATGGCCAATATCATGAGAGAGATAAGGTAACCCAAGTCCAAGAGAGAACATTTGGAGGAAATGTTTTGAGAAGGGAAAAAAAAATGTCAAAAATTAAGAGATATCCGGGAAATATAAGGAGAGGTAGTGTTAAGATTGAGGTGGCTCAACTAAGTTGAAAACGAGTACAAGCTCAGTGGGAGCTCATCAAAAATATTTATAGAGATGAGAGGGGTAGAGCCCAAGGTAGCTTGACCGAGTTGGCTAGGAATCCCGAACATAACTCAATAGGAGATCGATGGGATAGAAGGGCATGTGGGAGTTCTAAGAGAAAAATAAGGAGAAAAGGGGCCTAGTAGATAGGACGGAGGAAGGATATGGCAGGGGTTGACCCAAAAAACCTTTAATACATCTAAATAAAAAACTAGAAACTAAATTGCAATAAATATAAATACCTCTAAATCTAGTTTTTCACCAAATTTAGTTGTGGATATATATTTTTAGAAATAAAAACCTATCTACACAAACACCAAAGTAAACACAAAAAACCATCAAACTTCCAAAAATGATATTAACCTAGATTAGTAGCAAAAGGCAGAAAATAATAATGTATTAATAAAACTTGCACAAGAACCTAATAAATCACCAAACTTGAAGTAATTACCAATGAACCAATATGAGTAACACATTTAGTGAAAAAATGCATCTCTGATACCATGTGAGATTGAACCATGAGGATCAACATAAACTGTCCACATCAAGTTTGTTGCACTTCAACAAAAATTGGAAAATGTTGTAATTAATCATCAAGAAAATTATCCACAAAAAAATTGTTCATGTAAAGAAATAGGTCTACTCATACTCATAGATCAAAAGGAAGAGTACATATGGGGAGTGATGTTTAACTTCCATGCATGTAAATTTCATACTCCTATGAGGGAGTGAGAAGTTACAATGCAAGGAATAACATGTCACTCCTATATGATAATGACACATATAACAAGTATGAAAAATTATATGAGGTATTTTGTCATATGTCATAAAACTCCCTAAAAGACCTATGACTCACCATGTGAGAGGAAGAAAATTCCCAATAATTAAATAAAAGGAAAAATAAGTACCTTATACCAATAGGGCCGAGCCATTTAGTTCTAGACTTACGAACTTTTCCAACTTTCTTATCTATCTGAGTATCAAGTCTCATCACAAGGTCACCTACTTGAATTAGGTGCTTGTAAACCTTGTTGTAATTTCAAAACATCATGTCTACCTAAACTTAGTATTTTTTCTCATAGTTTATCATTTTCTCATCTAGGTTTACTAAATATATTAAGTACATGTTCATATACTCATCTTCAGCTAATATTCCATGTAGGGAAATATGAATATTAGGAAAGTCCACCTTTAAAGGTAGAATAGCTTCTGAACCACAATTTAGGGAGAATAGATTTGTCGTTTTCATTATGTGGATGGAAGTAATATAGGCTCATAAGACTAGGAATAACTTAATATTCCAATCCTTCTTGTTCTCCTTGACTATATTTATGAGAATATACTTTAGCATTTTAGTCGTAGGCTCACCTTGACCATTCGTCTGAGTGTATTACAAAGAGGCAGTGTGATGATAAATTTTAAATCTCTTACAAAACTCAAGCACCTCATCATTTTAAAAGGATTCTCTATTATCAGAGATAATTACCTATGGGACACCATACCTATGAATAATTGAGTTTTATAATATATTTTTCTATGACGGACATGGGCACCATGGTTAAAAGTGTTTCTCAACCCAATTTGTAAGATATTTAGTTGCCATGATGATGAAGTTATGACCATTTGTATAAGTATGAAAGAATTTAACTATTAATTCCAAACTTCAAGTAGAGAAAGGCCATGGTGTAACTATATGTTATAGATATTGACCCAAGATGTGTATGGCATGTGAAAATGCATGTCATTTTTGAAACCTTCATACATATTCCACATCATCATGCTCGAGTGTAGACCATAAATAGTTCATTCAGTGAATTTTTAGGTTGGTCAAATGTCCACCACAAACTCCACTTTAGGATTCAAAAATGGTTGTCTTTGCTTCTTCTTCATCTACACATTTGATTTATAGGCCAATAAATGCCTTTTGATAGAAGACCTCTTATATGATGACATATATAGAGGTTATATTGTGGATTCTTTGACTTTTCTACAAGATAGAGGATTCTAGTTAAGTTGAGTCCATAGTATAGTTTATTATGTCAAAGTACCACATGCATGATGAAATTGTGTGTTTTTCAAAGTGGCTAATGCATTCATCTTTGAATAATAGATTGAACGGATCACCACAATCTAAGGGATTTTCTTCTAGCCAGTTGGAAATGATTTTCCCCTTGATTGAATTTCAATTTATGTAAGTAAGTTCAAATTCATTCATAAGTGTTATGAATGTACCAAATTTTTTAGATAAGTTTTCTTAAGCTAGGAAGGTAGATAAATACTCAAACATTATGATGATTATCGTCTCCTAGTTTAGCATGTAGTTCCTCAATTATCTAGTTGCAAAAATAATGGCAAGAAACTCCTCCACCTGAGTGTAAAATATTTCATAATCAATTAGGAAACAACTAATGAAATATATATCATGCTCATGGTAATCGTCATCTTTCTATACCAACATACATACAATTGACACATCCGTGTCCATAGAATAAATATTAAATCATGATCATACATTGGTTGCATGAGAGTTGGTGGGGAAAGAAGGAATCGTTTTTAGATTCAAATGTTTTATGAATTTCCTTAATCCAAATATTACAATATGTTTTCTTTAGCAAACCATTAATGAGATGTATAACATAGGTTAGGCTGGGGATAAACCTTAAAATTAGTCTAGGTTTTCCCAAGAAAGATCTAATACAAGACTCGTCTATGGGTGGTGTCATCTAAATAATTGCATGAATTTTTACATGGTCGACATCTATTTCTGAAGTGGAGATGATTTAACCCAGGAGTGTCCCTCATGTGACTTTTAAGGCACACTTCTCAAGATTAAAAGTCACATTGTATTCCATTAAGTGAGAGAGGATTATATGGAGGAATTAGGGATGATCACCCCTCTTTTTAGCATTTTCTAATAGGTCATTCATGTAGGTTTCAACATTTTTTTGGATAAGGTCATGGAATATGTAAGTCATTTACCTCTGGTAAGTAGCTCTAACATTTTTCAAACTAAAAAACATGAATTCCTAATAGAAGGCCCCTTGGGGTGTGTTAAAGGTCATTTTGGTGTAGAATTCCTCTAAGATCCTTATTTTATTATATCCCAAGAATCAAACCAAAATGGAAAACTTATATCTAATGATTACGTCAACAATGATATCTATATATGGTAATTGTAAATAATCTTTAAAAAAATCCTTATTTATATCCCTGAAGTCATTAAAGGTTCTAATATTACCATTTTTATTAAGGAGAAGGATAATGTTAGATATCCCCATGGAGTTATTGACTAGTTTTAAAACCATACCTTTAGGATTTTCAGTACATCCTCTTTGCCCATTAAAGAGACCTTTGGCTTCATTGGTGTTAACTTTTGTTTGATGAGTTTGGCATCATTTTTGGTTATTAAGTTGTGAACCATGACACTCAGGTTGACTCCTAACATGTCTTTATAGGTTAATTAAAAGGATAGAGTATGATCCCTAAGAATATTAGTGTGTTCCTACGCTTCTTCAGTGGATAGTAAAGAACTGATATTAAAAATATCACATTTTTCATAAGTTCCAATGTTAATACCAATCATGTATTATATTAGAGAAGCATTTCCTTCTTCAAAATTTGGAGGAGGAGGGTGAAGTTTGAGAGGTCCCTCCTCTAATTCATATATTTAAAAGCCTTGTAAGGGGGGAATCAAATCAGTATTCACTCCAAAGTAAGATGAATGATGGAGGAGAAGATTAAATCATATCTTATGGTGAATTAAGGGAAGATCATTATATGCATGCTAGAAACCTAAAATTACCTTGTCTTTTCAGCATAATCCATGGTGATGAGCTCATTCTTATTTTCCATGTAAGGGAGTATGTTTGTATTTGGAATTTTCCTCACTAAGGGTTTATATCTCATAGATACAATGAACTTTATTTCCATTAAAAGTCCATCTCAAAAAAGTTGTGTGGAGGAAGAATTCATAGAGTCATCCAACAGATTTATCTCCCTAAGGATAACTTCAATAAATATGGTAATCTCATTTTAGTGGGGCACTAACCCCTATTTTAGTGGGGCACCAACCCTACAAAGAGCACCAAAACCTCATTTAGTAAGGCAATCACCCCACAAGGAGGATACAAACCCATAAGATGATCAAGTACCAACTCATCCACATGAATATGAATATCACATCTGATATTTTTCTCCAAAAATTGATGGTGATCACTAATTCAACTCCATGCACTCAAAACCCCTCTTAAGCACACCTCCTTCTTTTCTCTAACTTGCACCTTCATATGTTAAATAGGAATAATGACGTATAACTCCTTAATATATTTCCTTATTATCTCTTCATACCTCTTCTCATACCTATTTTTAACCCCTCATGAATATCTCAAAATCTCATCTATCTTGCTCAAGCCCATGCACACAAACTAGGTATTCTTTTTAACTAGGTCACGTATGCATGACCTCTTTCAAATCATAATCATCATATCAACATCATGGAATCATAATTCATCATTTTATAGGACTCATGTTATTCAACTCTTCCATCTTAACTAGAGCTTCCTTCATTCCAAAATTTTCTACACTCTTATAGCTCTAACACACACTAATGAGCCTTATACACTAACTTATATACTTGTCTCAAGCTTCCATATCAAGTATTTCCACATTCATAGATATAATATCATAAAAAAATAATAAATACATCATGGATAAATCACACAAAAATTCACATAGGTCATTCATATCACCAACATGCCCAAAAATCTTTACTAGGACCCAAGAAGCCAAAAAGCACTTCAAGAGACCTACTCACCAAATCTGAATTTCCAATAAAAAAATTAAATTCACCAAGTCATTTAATCACTTTAATAACATCAAAAAATACCTCATCATACTTCCACCATACCTAGAAATCTTGACATCATCACTTCAAGCCATGAAACCATCTCAAGAGCATGTTTGTTCTTATGCACCAAAACATATTATTAAAAGATGAGGCTCAATACCACATAATATGTCCTCAACCATGAAATTATTATATATAAATGGAAAAATATTGATGTCATATACATCACCATGTGCTAATACAACAACAAATTTGACATTAGATGCCTCAAAAATATTCTAGAAAAACGTTTCTCAAAATTATATTTTCATCCCCAAAAACCAATCTTCAAAGATAAGGAACACTTTAAACTCTAAGACATAAATAATGACCTAAAAATATCATATAAATACATTAAAAATCCCATAATTCCATAAATGGTGATTTATTCATTAGGTTTAATGGAATTCTTGTTCATAAAATGAAAAAATTCTAGAAAATTGCCTTTTTTGGGTGGGGCCCACATATTATCACAAGCTATAAAATACATAAATTGAAATATGGAGGATTCCTATACATCACCAAATAATCACATTATCAAAAGGAATCATTTATGTTCTTGTAAAAGAAATTTCGTCACCAAGTTTCGGAAAACCTATGCAGTATCTTGAAGTCAGGCCCGAGTAATCTCTTCCCTGTTAACGATGGTCCCATTTAAATGTGACAAGAAACATGACCTCATTATTATTGATATAACTTATTGGTTATAAGTGTAGTAGAATTTCCTATTTACATCACATTGACATGGCATGGCAAAAATGTAAATGGAATTTAATTTGTCAGTGTTTAAAATGGCAAAGTTGACCTTCAGGAACTACAACATTAGCAATGGCACTAAGAACTTTGTAAGGCTAAAATCAGCTTGACAAGAAACCTTATTTCAGTTAGTGAACTAAAATCTGTATGAAAAAACTATAAATTAAATTTTACATGCTCTATACCTGGGCACGGATTTAGGACTTTTACACCTATGAAACCTTCCTTCGATCAAGACCTAATGCCTTACCAATAGTTAAGTCAATAGCTCAACCCAATTGACTCTCTATGTCACATCACTTGCGATGACAGGACCTGTATACATGCACTGAAGCAGTTGATTCTATGACATTAATAACTTATTATTCTACTACCGATGTAGCTCACTCTTATTATCATCGTAACATACTAATCAACCTCAGAGAGATGTTTAATTGACCTTATCTGAACCAGTAAATTCACTTGATATCATCTAACCTTTTTATTTAACTAGCTCAGAAACAATGACCTAGAATGACCTTTTCCAACAGCATGACTTACTGAAATTGACCTTGTTTTCATTATGTATACCCTCTAACATAATTAGTGTCAAATAAGAATCGATGGTGTAGGTACCTTAGTTTAAGTCCTATTGAAAACCTTTGGATTTTTCAGGTACCTATTGATCATGTCCTGATATTTCTTGACCAGGCCCAAATAACCATGTGTACTCAAAGATTAAAAATCATGCTACAATCCAACACCTGAAATGGGGAGGATAACATAAGGTGGATACTGCATAATGATTTAAAAAAAACTTGTATGACGTCATCATCTCCCTAATCCAGTTCACAGAAGAGGGTTGAAAACGTGGATACTATTAATGGTGGTAAACTTGTATGCCTGCATCTCCAACCTGTTTAATTGATTAGAGCATGCATTTCTTTCAAGTGATGTAACACCTACAAGACTCACTTTTCTTGTTTATGAGCATACTATCCCCCTCGACATCTAATGACAAAGGATACATGAAAATAACAAAAAACTTTTAAGTGAATGTACACATTATTATTCCTACCTTGTACCTCAGCTTTTGCTTTGATTCTATAAGGTCAGCACCCTTGGCTCTTATAACATGTCTGTTGACTCGGTCCTGCCACTTTATATGGGTATTTGTAGGTTGTTGGTTGCGTTTGTTTTTCGTGACGCTTTGGTACTTGTGCTCATGTTTTTATTCTCTGATAAATCCTGGCATGGTTCTTTGTTTTTTCCTAGAACCTTTACTGGAGAATGCTATAGCTGATTGTAGTCATAATCATAGGATGCTTTCAACTTCATAAACTTGGAAATATGCTTTAGCATGATGTTATAAAACTTAATATGGATGGACCTGGCGCAAGGAAAACCAAGTAATGCTAATCTTTATATGGGTACTTCCCTGAGGTTGTATGGTTGTTGAGATACCCTGTCACTTTAGCTAAGATACAATTTTTCATTAACTTCTATCAAGCTCGATTGGCTAGAGAATCAATCTCTACTACGTCCAAAAGAAGAATGGCAGATTCTTGATGTTTTCTTCACACCTTTAACTGGAGACATGCTATAGCTGATTGTGGTATTCATGGGATGCTTTCAACTTATCAATATGGAAATATGCTCATTGCATGATGCACATGAATTAAAGACTTAAAAAATACTGGATGGAGTGGCACTTAGGAAAACTTAACATGTACTAATATGACTTGGTCCTGCCAACTTTATATGGGTCCATTTGAGGTTGTTGGTTGTGTATTGTTACTCTTCTGACGCTTTGGCTTCTTGTTTACTTCATGTTTTTATTCATCTGATAAATTGTGTGACAGCTAACTGTTTTATTTTCTTCTTCTTTTATCATCATCATTCTTTCAAGTGATATTTACTGTTGTCTGTACATAAGAGATATCTCAGTTGTGGTTGTCTGACATTGATAAAACTCTGCAAGCACAGTAAATGGCCCATAAGAAATCCTTATATTATACCATGTACAAACATTGATGTATTCTAGATTCATGTTTATCTTCACCCTAAATATCGTGAGAAACATATGCTTGACACTTCTTAAAAAAAGACTCCCCTTATTAACTGTCACACCAACTTGAATCGGCCCTGTTTTGGACTGGGATCGAATGTTTATTGTTTAAACTTGACCATTGGCTTCAATATTTTGTATGTTTAGAATACTACACGGGTTTAGACTCTATGTAAACTCTGGCACTTATCCTAATTCAATGTAATTCTTAATCAGGCTCGACTGGTCATAGAGAATCATTCCTCCTATAGTCTCAGGTCACACAACTCAGATTGTAATGCTCAGATTCTCTGTTTTTTCCACCTCTTCATACTGGAGAATGCATATAGTGATTTATAGTTGATTCATAGGATGCTTATCAACTTATAAATGGAAATATGCTTTGCATGATGTTATAAAACTTAATAGGGATGGACCTGGCGCAAGGAAAACCAAGTATCTGCCCCTAGTATTGGGAGGATAATATTCCTCAAATCTCTAGGAATCTTATCCATCTTACTGTTACTTTACAATCTAGCGGACATTCATTCTATTGATAGTATTGTAAAAAGTTTCAATGAAGTTTGATCACAATGCAAATGATAATCATCAAGTAGCCTTATACATTTGATGTTCTTCTTAGAAGATTATGAAGAGCATCGTCCTGTAATTACATCAAATATAGGGTTCAAGACCCTGTACACCATCTTGTAGATGTAATTTCACAATTGTGTCAAAATGATGATTATAGCCCTTGCAATAAAAAAGTTAAAGCAAGAGTACAATCTCACCCTAAAGGCCTTTATGTAATGCATCATGAGTGACGAAGGACATATTACACTAATTGATACAGCTAATATCATCACATGAATCTTAGCGTTTCTAGGGTTAACATAGTTAACATGATTTCACCCCAAAATGGATCTTTGATAGCATGTTTCAATGACGTGAAAAAGTGGAATTGGCATCTGTAGAGCATCATAAACTATGCTTGCAAAAGCTAGTCAGTTGAAGATTGAGTGTAGGTCTTAGTGACATCCAACTGAACTGAGCATAGGAATACCAATTGACATTTCTTTAACTCATACTGTCATGATTCATGTCCTTTGCATGTTTCGATATCTTCACAATCTAATCCTTCAGGGACTTAGTTTGCACGTGTCAACTAGATCTAGTATCCGGGACTCAATTACTCATGTCTTGACTTTCACAGTGCTATTATTGCATAATGACTTCTTTTTAGAAACTCTAATCATCCTTGACTGATCATGAAAATAGGGGTTGGTCCATTGATTTGGTATCGACTTCCTCAACCCCTTGAATGAGTTGAGCTTTCTACACTAAAAATACTTCTGAAGATGCCTCAAACTTCATGTTAGCTCTCTAGACAGAGTACGTTACTATTATTTAGGTCACCCAATACTACTAGATGATTAAAGAACTTGATAATAACTTTTACACTAGCAACAGTAATAATTGCATACACCTCAACTAGTATACCATAGGTGGTAGGATGTATAGATATGTTATAATGTATAATATTTTTGAGTAAATCTAATCCAACATTAACTATATTCAATTCATAATATAACCATCTAATATAGTAAATGATGATATAAACCTTTGAAACGAAAAATCTTATAAATCTCATCCTTCTCAGATTAATCTTTCTTTGCAGGACTATCTTAGACATAACACCTATTCCTATGTCTTTAGGACCATCAAGATACCTTCTCTCTAGAGCATAAGATCACAAGATATACATTTTTAAATGTCTTGTCTCTGGAATTGTGCCCAGACTTCAATGTTACATGTATGGAACTATACAAATTTTACTAGAGTGTAGTACATGGTGTAGCAACTTTGTTTTGTTTGAAACCTAACAAGCATGGTGGAAGCTTTGTAAATATCAGTTTGTACTATTCACTAGCCTAGAAATGGTGGTTGTTTGTCGTTAGGGTTTACACATTTTAACACTGCTTGATAATGACCTTGCAACAATTAAAAAAATTCCTAGATACCTGAAGTAAATGGTCATCAAATGAACCTAGATGGATCAAAAGCGAGAAATCCTCATACTGTGGGTGATTAACTAAAATTGGAACATAAACTAGGAGAAAGTATAATGACTAGTTAATCTAATCTAGGAGGACATAAAACGTTTTAAATAAATGTATTCAAGCAATAGTATGGAACAATTTTCAATAATTAAACTAAGTGGAAATGAAACCCTAAATATGCAAGGATAAAGTGAGGAATAATGAACTTAGCTGATGGAATAAATGGCTTATATGATTAGATAATGTTTTAGCAGGTTTGACTAATAAATTCCATAAGAGCAGGAATGGACACTGCACAGGGGTCCTCAAAAAGGGTGGATATGGGAGATCTGAGTAGACTGGAATGCACCTAGGAGGGTACTGGGGTGCCTCGAGGTGCTCCTTGGTATGCAAAAATAGGAACTCCTGGTCTTCTGATAAAAGGTCATAATCTTGATTCTTATCAGGGTCGAAAGATATCTTGTAAGTCTTCACTATTTGTCAAACTGGATATTTCTGAGACTGTGCCAAATGTGCGAAATATTCTAAGAGAAAGAATAACTTGTAAAAGACCCAAAAAGAAGTATCAAAACCCTAGGAAAAATAAAAGATGCAGAATGAATGGGTCGGAATTGACCTCAGTTCACCATAACTAGTGGGCTTACTATCACTAAGCGTTGCACTACATTTCAGACCCAAATGTAGTTTCTGGTGTGTGTGTGTGTGTTCATGTCGTGCCTTAGGTGCTCTTGTGCTAGTCGCAATATGTAAAGTAGCGAGCAATAACTAAATGTAGAAAATGTAATAGCATGTGTGTATAAAATAGAATAGAATCCTCCCCCTATGTTGTGTGTGTTGATGCAAATATCCTATCCCATATACATGGAACTATGTGGATGTAAGTGATGTAATTGATGAAACTCTAGATTGAGTGATAGTAGTATGTGACGCTAGGACCCTCATTATGGTCTTATAAATTTGTATTTATAGGGTTTTCTTGATCTGAATTTTGTAATTAATCCCTGACATGGTCGACTAGGAAAAAAATAAGGATGAAAAATAGCTAGAAAGAGCCCAAAAAGAGGCGGGAAAGTAGAAAAAGGATCACGACCGACCCCAGGTGGGACTAAGGTGCCCCGAGGTGCTCCAATACAAGCCTGGGCGCCCTGGGTTAGGCTAAAATGACGACAACATGTCGAAATAGACTGGGCATGTATATAAAAATGTGCGGGAATGACGAATTAAAAGGTAAATTAAGATGGCCAAAAGGCAGGATTAATTAATACTTTCTTCACTCAAAAACCTTCTAAATAGTAGTATGAGATCGGGCTAAATAATGTCTAAAGTGCATGATTTTATGACTACATTTTGCCCCCACTTTATGTTGGTGGGCGGAAAAACTCGGTAACATAAAGTAGATAGAGATGAGTACCTGATGTCCATGTAGAGTGTAGTAGAAAACGTGCCGAAAGACTAGACAAAAGCATGGAATGATGAAAAAGATGGAGGAGCGTGGAAATTATAGATGAAAAATTTGCATAAAAAAAGTGATGAGAGTGAACCTAGGGTGGAACCTAGTGTACCTGCTGCGGGTGTGTAGTGTACTTGCATGGTTAGTAAGGCGTGTTCGTTGTCATTGTCAGTGTTGTTGTTATTGCTTCCCCCAATTTGATTGTTTGTTTCTCATACAATCAAACATGCAAGGAGAAAATTATCAAGTAGTCAAATATATTTGTATGTAAAAATGTTGTTTAAAATACACATGTGTATAGAAATGTGTAAAGTACACAAATGTAAAATATGTGAAATAAAAATTGTAAATGGAACATGTGCACCTGATCCATGTCGAGAAAAATGGTGTAGAAGGATATCATGTACTATCGCGAGTTTTTTCGGACGATCTCACGCCACCCTAGCCAAAGAAGTGTAGGGAGGAAATGCTCTGTGTCCTCCAAGCTCTAACCACTTATGCTGAAATGTGTGTGAAGAGATCTCTGTAGTGTCCTTAGTTTTTTGGGCGATCCGGCATGCCATTGGCCGAAGTAGTGTAGGGAGGCACACCCACTAGTAACCTCTGAAGCCTGTAACTGCTTCCCAACAATTTCTAAAGGACACCATGTCATGTAAAATCCGCTGTGTATGGGGTTCAGTAGACTGGTCTGAACCCAGTCGCTATATGTAAACCCATAATTCCAAGGGCAGAAAGTGCATTGTACTAAACCGGTGTAAATATGCATCGTGTTAGTATGTAAACCCCCATAATGATGCCCACCTCTTTGAAGGTGCATGCGACATCATTGAATAGGAGAATGTGGCCCCAAAAGAGGACCAACCCCACTCTCTGTGCTTGTAGAAATATTCCCTGCAGGGGGAAAGGGAAAGTGCTTGGTAGATACCAAGGCATGCACAAACAAGAAGTGCTAGCCTAAAGATAACGTGTAAAGCAATAAGAATACAGTGCATAGTAGACAAACAATGTAGTAAGCTACGTAGACAATGTAGTGAATGTAAACACGCAAGACAAACAAGTAGAGCCACACAAAGCGGGTTGCAAACATGGGATATCACACACGATGTTCGCAAGACACGAAAGGCCGTCATGGCTGCAAACAATAATACAAGTGTGCACACAAGCGATAGGGCAAATACCCACAGACAATGGCAAACAATAACAGAACATGAGTACATATAAACAAGTAGTCATAGTAATCAATGAAACCCTGAAGAATAAGTCCTGCACATAGAACACCCGTTAGCATGTTAGAGCAATAACCAATATGTCTAAGCGTGTATGATCAAGTAATGTAAGATGCTAAGTACAAAATGAAACAATAGACACCTGGGTGAGATGAATGTGGATGCCCCCAATGACTAGTATAGTAAGGGTAGAAGGGAAACCATCCATGCCACGTGTAGGAGTCATGTATCTATGATCAAACTAAACAAAGGTGTGAGCGCACATGTGTGGATGGTATACATAATGACATATAAGCCAGTCACACTAACATGTGTAGTAAAGTGAACATGTAAAACACTAGTAAACAAGAGTAAATGCCCCCAAGACAATGCAATATGTTGTGGATGGATGAAATGGAATGCAAAATGAAATGATAGGAGCCGCATGCCCCCTGAGTGGATGGAAGTGTATGCAATGGAGGTTCATTTTTTTTACCCCCTCAGCAGTCAAGAATGAAACGTAAACGAGAGTGCACCATCAGGAAATGGTCGAGTAGTGTTTGTTGTGTCTAACATGCGTTGTGAATGAATGTGTATGTGTAATAGTGATGAGATGCGACATGTGAGATAGGAATGTTTGCATGAACCCTATAGCCAGAAACGTAAATCATGACTTAATGAATGGATGAGTGATGATTTAGCCCTAAGCGTGTATCACTATAAGATGAAAGGATGAGTGATGATTTAGCCCTAAGTGTATATCACTATAAGACTGAAAGGATGAGTGATGATTTAGCCCTAAACATATATCACTAAAAGATGAATGGATGAGTGGTGATGTAACCTAAGGTGTATACCACTACAAGAAGATATAATGGAGGTGGTAATTTAGCCTAAAGCGTATACCACTACTATAGGAAATGATGGAGATGGGTGATGATTTAGCTTAAAGCGTATGTCACGAGCCTAGGAATATCGTAGGATGGAATGTTGCATTGTGAGTGTGAGGTCCATTTGATTTGTAAACCCTCGGCAGTAAAGTATGGACCGAGTAACTAAAGTGGGTCATAGGGTGGTGACGATAGCGTGTAGAAAACAATGTAGTATAAATGACCAAGTGATGAATATTGTATGTAAATGCATGTTGTGGATAATGCAATATAGGATGTGTAGTATGTATAGAATATGTAATTTGTAAAATGTAATAATAGGTGCATACGGAGATAGAATGTAGAATGCTAAAATGTAGAGCTATACCCATATGAAATGTAATCTAACGTAGTATGTAGAATATAGATGGTGTATAAATGCGATGTGTGAAAAATGCAATGTAGTATGTGTAGGGTGAGTAGAATAGGTAATATGTAACATGCAGTGATAGGGGTAAATAGAAATAGAATATGTAGTGATAAAAATGTAAAGCTAGACCCACATATATGATATAACATACGTAAATGTAGAATGTATGGATGAAATTTAAAACTAGACTCATATGTAATGAAGACTAGAGTAGTATATAAAACATGTATGTTATTAAAATTTTTGATGTATAATGTGACTGTAGAAATAAGTGTAGGATGAATGGTGTTGAATGCGAAATGTAAGATGAAAAAATTGAATATGTAGTGCCTATGGTGCAGTGTGTGGGGTTCAGTGTAATGGTAAGCCCTCAATAGTCAAGTTTGAACGAAATCACAAGAGTGCATCATTGGGTAATGATCAAATTGTGATAATCTAAGTATAGTATTTCTTAAGATGCACGGCATTTAGCAGATTTATGAGATGTTTTCCTAGAAGGGTGGAAAGGCAATAAACATTACCACTAAGCTTATCTATGACAACGTAGGGGCTAAGCTGATTGGGATTAAATTTTCCTTTGAGAGGTGCTTCGAATTTTGTATTTTTTTTGTTTTCTTTTAAGACGAGGTCACCGATATTGAAATCTTGAGATAAATTATTTTGGTTTTAAGATTTTGCAATGTGAGATTGGTATGTGCAGAGGTTTTCCAATGCTTAGACATGACGTGACTCTAACATCTATAGTTTTTTGTACGAGATTTTGGTGATATTCATTGTTTTTAAGGATGCCTTTAAGAGAGATTTGTAGGGTTGATATTTTGAGTTCTAATTGGATAACAACCTTGGCATCATAAACTAATGAAAATGGGGTAGAATTAGTAGGTATTCAAACACTAGTATGATAATCCCATAATGCGTGGAAAATTTGGTTATGCCAATAAGTGCCACTGGAGTCAATAGTCTTACGTAGGATTTTGACAATAGTTTTCTTGGTAGTAGCTTTAGCTTGGCCATTGCCTTGTGGATAGTAAGGTATAGAGAAGGATTTTTTGATTTTAAATTTAGCAGAAAACTTCTTGACATCTTTATTTTTGAATGAGGATCCATTACCAATAATGTTAGCAGAGGGCACGCCAAAGCACGTAATAATATTCATGGTGAAAAAATTACAAATGTTGGTACTAGTGGTTGTTCGTGAGGGAGCTGCTTCAACCCACTTGGTGAAGTATTCGGTATCCATAATTATGAATTTGTATTTATCAGCTGATTCAGGGATGATGAGGCCTACTAAGTCAAATCCCCAAAGGGAAAAAGGCCAAGTTGGCATAATTGGTTGTAGATCATATGCGGGTGCATGATGGAGATTGCCATGTTTTTTGGCATTTATTCGCAGTGAGTAGCATAGTCAAGGAAATATTTTTCTATTGTTGGCCAATAATACCCTTGACATAAGATTTTTTTTGCCATGGCTTTACCCAAGAAATGGCCACCACATATGATGTCATGGATATTTGATATGGTTATAGGAATATCTACAAGTAGTAGGTAATGGAGAAGATGACCATTAATAGAATGTTTGAAAATTTTAGTACCAATAATAACGTAATGAGTGGGTTCATGACATAATCAATGAGCTTCATGAGGCTGTAGGGTATTAGGGACAGTTTGTTTACACATAAAATTATAAATAGGTGTGAACCGTTAAATAGTGTCATGACTACACGTGATGACACAAGTTGTAATATGTAGGGTGGAGATAGAGGTATGTCGTAGGTTCATGATGATGAAATTGGTCATGTCGTTAATGATATCTTGTGGGATAAGTGATGCTGCACTGGCCATAGCATCGGCATGGCGATTATCTTTATGAGGAATAACGGTAATGGAATAAGAGTCGAAGGTAGATAAAAGGACTTTAACAAAGGTAATATATGGGATAATATGTTCCTCCTTAGTGTTATATGTATCATTGACTTGGTTGATTACCAATTGAGATTCACTATGAATGTATAAGTTATGGATGAGGATTTTTTTAGAGGTAAGCAAACCCAAAATAAGAGCCTCATATTCAGAAATATTATTTGTGCAATAAAATTCCAACCGGTATGTGAAGGGGAGTAGGTCACCATGTGGGGTAATAAAGACCACTCCAGCACCGGCATTAGAGAGGAAACAAGAACCATCAAAATACATTATACATTTATAGGATTCAATGGTATAGGTAGT
This sequence comes from Taxus chinensis, assembly GCA_019776745.2. Taxonomy (NCBI): domain Eukaryota; kingdom Viridiplantae; phylum Streptophyta; class Pinopsida; order Cupressales; family Taxaceae; genus Taxus; species Taxus chinensis. The sequence goes on along the minus strand of CM034147.1, from coordinate 314,599,083 downwards.
GAAATCATCACAGAAGGAATCGTAAATATGGGATGTATCTGAGAGAGGTGTGATGGCCAATTGATTGGCGATGACCTATCCCTTAATTTTTTTTTGAGGGACAACATTAAAATCAAATTCAGTGAGGAGCATGACCCAACAAGCCAAATGTCCTGAAAGGTATGTGTAGGACAAGAGATAATGTAGAAGATCTACTTTAGTGATGATGTGAATGTCATGGTTAAGGAGATAATGGCATAGTTTGTCTACAAAAAAGACAAGGCCGAGGAACAAATTTTCCATGTAACTATAATTACATTCATAAGAATGGAGTGTACAACTGAGATAATATATGGATTTTTCATGGTGAATATCATCGTGTTGTGCCAATAGCGCACCTAAGGCATGAAATGTAGAAGAGATATATAACAAAAAAAATTGGTTGGCTACAGGTAGAACCAAAATGAATGATTTTAGAAAATAATATTTTATATTATCAAATTCTTGTTGACACGGTTCATCCCAAACAAATTTGGTGTCTTTCTTCATTAGTCGTGTAAATAGTTTTGTTTTATCAACAAGTTGTGCAATAAAAAGTCAAATATCTTGAATTTTACCTTATAAGGAGCGGAGTTGGTGAAGTTTTTTGGTGGAGGAATGTTGAAAATGGATTTAATTTTATTGGGGTCAATTTCTATGGCACATCAGGAAATAATGTTTCCAAGAAGCTTTCTAGTGGTTACCCCAAAAACACATTTTTTGGGTTTAGGCATACATGATATTGGTGTAATGGTTTGAATAGTATGCAAAGATCCCTTACGTGGGAATAATTCCACCTATATTTTTCTAAAATGTCATCTACATAGTCCTCAATGATCTTATGAATGTAGTCATGAAATATATGGGTCATTGCACATTGATAGGTAGCCCCTGCATTCTTTAGGCCAAAATGCATAACTATATAGAAAAAATATACCCCATGGCATGGTGATAGAGGTTTATCTTGGTTAGTAGGATTGATATTAGTTTGATTATAACCTGTGAAGCCATCCTTAAAGGAAGGTTATTGTAATTGATGGTAGATTCTACAATGGCATCAGTGTGTGGGAGATAAAAACTATCCTTAGTGAAAGCTTTATTTAGATTGCATAAATCAGTGCACTAATGCACATGACCATCCAATTTCATTATGGGAAAAATGTTAGACACCCATTCAGGATAATCAATAGTGTGGATAAAATCGACATCTAATAGTTTTTGAATTCCCTCCTTCACTAAGAGGACCATTTTAGGATGCATATTACAAATTTTCTATTGAACAGGTTTTTCACTAAGGTTAAGGATGATATTTTACATTGCGACAAAGGTGTGAATACCTGGAAAGTCATTATAGTCCTAAATGAAAATACCTAAGAATTCATGAAGGAATTAGTTGACATCCTTTTATTTAGCAGGGGTAAGAGAGGTGGCCAACAAGAATATGTGTGGGTTTTTAGACGTTCCCAAATTATATTGTATGGTTTCTTCATTGATAAGTGTGGAACGATACTCAATGTATGGCTCAATTGGAATAGTATCAAGTGGATCAGTATTATTAGATAGGCTATCAAGTTCTCCCAATAATACCACATCAGTAGGAAAGAGGGGATGGTGTCATTTATGGTGGAAAGAGGGGAGATAATAATAAGCACATATATGGTCAAGTAATGCATTATTAGTAGAAAAATTATAGATATTTTCTCAAAATAAAGTCACATTGTTACTAATAAGATAGAGGTGTATTAAGGGAAGGGATGTAACATGACATGCAATATTCATATCTAAAGGAGGTGTACATGGAGGTTGGTATCCTAGTAAAAAATTATGTGTTCTTGTAGGTATGTCCCAAATATATATGAATTTGTGGTATTGGTAGTGAGAGAAGCCAAATATACGAAGGTAGTCGTATCCTAGCCCATATTTAGATAGATCTAGGATAACACTAGGTGGAAAAGGAAAATCAATAGTGTGTTTAATAGAGTTACAATACTCAAAAGGTGAGGGGTCAGTAGGCACATCATAAACAATGTTTTGATGAAGAAACTGGAGTTACGCATGGAGCATAGAAGGGACATGTACAGTTGAAAATTCACATGCTACCTTCAACCTCACTCGACCCCCCGAGGTCATATCAAGGAAGCCGATGTGGAAATATGTGTGGCTAACTATAGGAGGATCAATAACTAAGATTTGGTAGTGTGATCTCTTAGTATTTGGGTTGGAAAAGGGGAGATTTAGAGGATATGAATGGGTAGCGTAAATTCCCTATGGTTTTTCTAACTAAATCTCAATGTTAAACTAGTTTGCAGTGTCCAAATTAACTAAGATGAAACCAACAATATTTTCTACTACTGATAGTTGTAGACATAAAAATTGGGTCACACTCCCCTTGGTCCCTTTTTGAATAGAAAACTTAAACATATTCACCCAACCATGACCCTTTTACCCCACATTAATATCAATTTAATTGTTTATAATTAAAGTAACACTCATCCTCACTTCATTTATTAATTTAATTAACCTAATTAAATAAGTGAACACCTCACCCAAAACAGCTCACCTAGACACCTCATCATGGACCTATTCTCAGCATATTTCCCTTTTTCTAGGACTCAACATTCACTCACCATAACTAACTAAGAATTAGTCCTACCTACCTTAATTAACTAATGCTTAGTTCAACCATAAAATCACATGTCTATTCTTCCTCTAACCACATTCCCACTTATCTAAGCACAACATTATATTATGATCCGTGACAATAAAGAGAGCTGGCCAAAATTTTGGCCAAGATCTGTCATTTTTAGTAAACCTAAACCCTAAACCAACATTGGTCTCCCTAAATGGTGGTCGGTTACCATATATTCATTTTGGTAACTTTGTTTCAGGATTGGCCACATTCTTGAGTTTTGGAATGAAGGATATCTACATGCAAGCAAGAAGTAGATCCCTTTTGCACCTCTAAACAACCATAGCCAACACCAAGACTGATCCAAAGGTATTTACATTCATGGTAGAATTCGGGGAAGCACTACTATGACACCAAGCACTATTTCATAGATCAACCATCATTAGCATCTAGCCATCAAACCTAAAACACCAGTAAGTGTGCTTATAACCAGCATCATTTCATATTTATTTAGTTTACAAATATTCTTCACTTCTATTTATCAGCCTCTATTTACATTTTTATCCCACCAATCTTATCTCCTTGTAAACCAAAGCATTCCACCACCCACAATAATTTGATCACCTATACCTAATTCCTGAATATCTCTAAGTACTCCCTACACCTACACAAATCTAACCATTCTTCTTACCATCTCTATGTAATCTCATACAAACCCCCAAAACCAAGTTTCATTCAGTTTCTACCATCCCACCTATACTGACGCCGATTATCCATGACCTTCGCCGGTTCTCTCTAAAACGTCATCAATCATACTTGACCAACATTGGTCTATGTATTTAGTAATCCTACCAATAACAAAAACCTAATAACCTACATCCAAGTAACCCAAGCTACCCAAAATCTGACCCTGACCTGTTCCAGCACCTTGAATACCTACCCTACTTCTAGATATAATCATAACCTAGGTTTTTATATTAAATTTACTTATTGTATTTGGATGAGATACCTAAATCATATTAACTATATTAGGAAATTATTTATTTACAACATTTATTACATTAATTTGTATTAAACAGTGGGTTAACTCCACCAAGGAAGTACCACACTTCCTAGATCTAGCACACGCTAGGAAGCCCATCAACATATATTTTTCAAGTCTCTTTTGTGGTCTTGTTTTGTATTTCAAGTAGTTCCTCCTAGCCAAAAGGAAGCTCTCATAGTCATCATTGGATCAAGAAATCATAATGCATTCAAAACCTCCAACTGACCATCGCAATAGGTATTCCTCCTTGGCCCTTCTACCCTTATCTATTTCATCAAATCCATAAAAAAATGGTGAAACATTTTTGCATGCCTAGTGGGAGCCATCTAGGGTTCTTTTGAATTTTATTCATTCCTAGGTTAATTTTTTGTGTGTGTTTCCCTTTTGAAAAGCTTCCACATTAACATTCTTCTTTGAAATATCCCCCTTATTTCTATTGTATAAAATCAATCATGTTTTGGGTACTTTAAAAAGAATACATATTTATTCCATTAGCATTGCATTAGTGAAAGAGAATCCCTCTTCTTGTTCATCACTTGCTACATCAACTATCACATTTCAATTTGGGTTTAAAATACTTGCATGGAATTCTAATTTGTTGCACTATATCTCACATTGAAACTGAGAGCAACCTATACACTAGAAGTCATGCCCAACTAATGGTTGACGTAACTGAATTGTAGAAAGTAAATTCTCTCTTCTCTCTCTTTCCCTATACATTACGTTGTATTAAATAATGGGTTGAATCCACCAAGAAAGTACCACACTTCCTAGATCTAGCACACACTAGGAAGCCCACCGACATATATTGTTCAAGTCTCTTTTGTGGTCTTGTTTTGTATTTCAAGTAGTTCCTCCTAGCCAAAAGGAAGCTCTCATAGTCAGCATTGGATCAAGAAATCATAACGCATTCAAAACCTCCAACTGACCATCACAATAGGTATTCCTCCTTGGCCCTTATACCTTTATCTGTTTCATCAAATCCATAAAAAAATGGTTAAACATTTTGGCATGCCCAGTGGGACCCATCTGGTGTTCTTTTAAATTTTATTCATTCCTAGGTTAGATTTGTGTGTTTGTTTCCCTTTTGAAAAGCTTCCACATTAACATTCTTCTTTGGATATTCCCCTTCTTTCTATTGTATAATATCAATCTTGTTTTTGGTACTTTAAAAAGAATACATATTTATTCCATTAGCATTACATTAGTGAAAGAGAATCCCTCTTCTTGTTCATCACTTACTACATCAATTATCACATTTAGATTTGGGTTTAAAATACTTGGATGGAATTCTAAATTGTTGCACTATATCTCACATTAAAACTGAGGGCAACCTATACACTGGAAGTCATACCCAAACGATGGTTGATGCAACTGAATTGAAGAAAGCACATTCTCTCTTCTCTCTCTTTGTCAAACTTCACAAATTAGAATTTACACATCTTCTTAAACAACATCTTACCTAGAAGAGACTGTCCATGATCAGAGGATTGACTGTGGTCACCTAGCTGGTTATCTCTATCCAGTCACCCATCAAATAAAGGCCCACTCCTGCCAAAACATAACCTGAAACCTCACCTTTAGAATTTCCTTCTTCATAGGAAGCCTTCCCAACAAAATAAATTGTTCTAAATTCATGAGTCAATATTTAAATAGCACAAGATAAACACACTAAATTCACTTGTAGGATTACTTCTTTTCTTATCTTTGTTCTTGACTTGCGTTTTGAGGTGTGAGTTTGTATTCTCCATTTTTCTTTCCTTTCACACTCCATAATCATAGTTGGTGTAATCTAACTATTTCTAAGTGTGTCAGGACTCATTTTTTTACCATTTTTAGACTTCTAGGTTGGTGTCTCATTTATCTTTAATTCATAAAAAATAATTTTTCTTCATTATATAGATTTCACAGTAACTGGCATCGGTCAAGAGACCATCATCGATCTACATCTGACCATCATTGGTTTATCTGACTGGTGTTAGTTCCTTGTGCTTTTGGTCAGTTTACCCAAAGAGCACTCATCTCATCTTCTTCTCTATTTAAAATCTCAAGAAATCACCATATCCTCTGCATTATAATATTATTGACTAAATATAGCCTCCACAGTTGACTTTCCTTAGTTTTTGTCTCACTTTCTCAATTTTTTACTTTCCCACAGTAACTAGCATCAGTTACTGTGACCGTCATCAGTCACCCAATAACTGACATTAGTTGGTCTGACTAGAATCGGTCTTTCTATTTTTATTTTAAATAAAGCACCTATCATTTCACCTCTCAGATTCAATTTTGTTCCATCTCTTCTACTCTCTATGTCACTTACAGAGTACAGTTCATCTCGTTTATTCTAACTCACATGGTGTTGACTCCAAATCAACCCAACGTTCTTTTGCTTCACACTATATTTTAGTTGCTTCCACCTAGACCATCACCCCCTTCTATATTATCACCCATGGATCCAACTCATACTATCCTCATTAATACTGGTTACGAGGAGTTCACAAGACTTCTTGACCATAACCCCACTACCCTCTAGTACTACCTTGCTCATTCTTCTACCCAGGATTCCTTAGGTCAGTTAGTATACAACATGCCCGTATCTATCCCTCCTACTCTCGCCCCCACCTCTGCGTTAGCTAGCACCATCTCAGCACTACCATCATCCACTTTACCACCTATGGTGTCTCAGCTAGGTTTGACATTTTTTATAACTGCAGCATCTACATCATCTATCGCACATGTGACATCAATTGTTCCTCTGATAGCTGCCTTAAGTATAGCCCCATATTTACCCACTACCTCACATATACCTATTGCATCGCAACCACCTCTAGTGTAGGAAACTTACAACCCTTTCCATAACATTCTCCTTTCTATGCCACAGTCATTACCCCCAATCACCACTAGAGTTTTTATGAGTACCCCACCAAATTACACATACTACCAACAACCCCCAACCTCATCTATCCCTTATTCTAGCTATGTGTCACCTACATCTATTCCTCCTATGTAGTTTTCATACTCAGAACCACCATACAATAGCATACCACCCACCTCATACATTCATCATGAACCCCCTTATTTTTTTGCAGGGGGTACCCATTCATCATAACCTACCAATGACCTCATTAAGATGATGATGGAAAAGATGCATACCTTAAGATCATCTATTTTTTTCTCCTGTAATTCTTTAACTTATGATGAAATATGTAACGAGCATATCCATCCATCTATTCCCATTCGTCCTTACCCTATGCATTGGGAAATGCCTAAATTAAATCACTTTAATAGTAAAGAAGACCCGCAACAAAACTTGAGGTCGTTCAAACATGGGTGTTACCTAATCGCCCACAATGATGATTTACTCCTACAAATCTTCCCAATGTCCTTGACAAGACTAGCATTGGATTGGTATAGTGGACTACCTAGACATTCCATTTATTCCTTTAATCAAGTAGCCCAACATTTCTTAGACCATTTTTCAATCAATCTTATCGATAAATTCACCATGACCGATCTCTATTCAACTTGACATTATGAAGATGAATGTATCACATATTTCTTTGCCTGCTGGCGGAGTCTTATCAACCAATTAATGTTCATTCTAGCTACCTTAGATTGAACTTACTGAGTTTTTCACTAGAGATTGTGCCAGACACATCTGAACAACTCTTTAGGTAAAAACATTTCGAACCTTCAAAAAAGCATTCACCATGGCACGAAAGATGGAAATTTGTGCCATTAAAGAAAAGAAAACCCAATTAGGAAACAAGAATACCCCATTCAAATCAAACGACTCTTCTTCATATTCAAAGCCTCAAAATAACTATTCAAAAGCCAAAGGATCTGCCAACATGGTAGTCATCAAGGAGGGTCCATCTCATCCTTCTAATCAAGCCCAGCCTTCTTCCAATCTTTCCCCTTTCCAGGCCTTTCAGCTCTAGTTGGAGCAACAGAAGTACACTTCAATTGGAGAGCCCTATTCTTTAGTCTTGGAAAATATTCTTAAAGCTAGAGCGATTACACTTCCTCCCATAAAACCTCATACAGGTTTCGATCTTACCCATCCTAAAGAACATGACTATTGTCATTACCATCACGTTAAAGGACATAGTGATGGTAATTGCATAACTTTCAAGAACATTGTCTAAGAGATGATAGATGATGTATACCTTATCGTGGACAACCCAAACATGGTGACAAATCAAAATTTACACATATTTAAAAATTCGTTCCCTAACAATAAACCATCTTCTAATCAAAATAGTGAACCTTCATCCAACGATAACAATGTCCGTGAATTCCACACAATTTTTGATATCGTACCATCCATTCTTCAAATCCCACATATTTTATCTAGTGAGGAAATTTTGGCATGAGCTCCTCTCCCCACAGAGGAGCATACCTCTTATACTCCTTCACCCAAAGAGGATTCCCCCTCATATCCCTCTACTCTCATAGAGAAACCTACACTTTCTACCGATGCCATTTCACCATCTACCTCACAACCTACCGAACAGTCAACACTTTTAATTCTCCCATCCATAGGAGAATCGTCATCGCCTTCTCCTCTAATAAGGGAGAAGTCTACCTTACCCCATTTTCCATCTCTCCTACCCACGAGAGATTCTTTAGACATGCCACTACCTGTTGGGGGTAGTTCTCCCCCAGCATCCTAGGACCCCATTGAAATGATCTAAGCTTTGTTACCTACAGAGTTTGAGGATAGCAAATTCCCTATCTCACAGACATAAATTAGAGGGATTTCCACCAAACCAACTCCATCTTCTTCTTCACTAGTCCCATTTTCACGGTTGGTGGATCACTTGGATTACATTGATAATTCCATTCTCTAAGGATGTCTTCGGCTCCCTTTTTCGACCTAAATGTAAATGTTTCCTAAGGATACTTCCACAATCTACCCAAAGGTATTTTCAGTTACTAGATCAACATTGACCATGCCTATTGAAATGGATTCTTCTTCATCATCCCTACCAACATTTAAACCTCTACCCACAATTAGAACCATTCCCAAAACTAAAAACCTATCCACACCTATCTCCTCACTCGTATCTAGACCCATCACTACTTTGGGTGTCATGCCGACATCAAACCTTACTCACCCACCTATCAAATTAGACTTAGCCACATCTTCCCAAGTTTGAACCAACATTATCCTTCTACCTAAAAGGATAACCCAACCCTCTAGGCCACATACATCAGTCTCACGTACCATACCTTTTTCACCTTCCACCCTTCCATCCATCCTAAGGCCCCATCCATCAACCCTAATCAAATAGTCTCCTACCCAAGGCCAATCAAATTCTAACCAACCTACTACTACATCACAAGACTTTGTTACACCTTATTTACCAAAAAACCAAACACCCACACCTTCCTCCGTACACTTCTTACCACCTATACCTCCACCAATTACTATAACCCCAACCTTACCTATATGAATTCAACCCATAACATCCACCCAACCTCTACTAACAACTTCCACTGCAACTTGGTTGTCCCCATGGGTAACATGTCCTCTTCTAACATCTTCTTTCCATTTTACACCCCATACCCCCATGTCACCTTTACCCAAGAAGGTGCAACCCAAGGATAAAAACCCACTACACTCCAATAAGGTAGTTAAATCAACAAAATCTCCTAGTGCTAGCTCTTCTACAAGGCCTTTACCTAAACAGATGCCATTAAATCCTAAGATGATACCACTTATCAAAAAAGTGGGCAAACCCATTCCCCCTCTTATAAATCCTCTTCCCTCATGATCTTCCACGCCTTTACCTGAACCCACACTCACTTCCCATTGTGATCCATTAGCGGGAACCTATGCCAACATTTTAACCAATCTCTTAGAAACTTCCATCATCACATTACCACTGCTTAGACATTACGATACTCTCAAACCAAAACCAAAAGGGTTTCATTAAACCAAGATTTGTGCCTATCATTGTGTGCTAAGACATGATGTAGAAAATTGTAAGGATCTAAAAACCATTCTTCTCCAAATTTTTCCTCCTGAACAAAATTTCGATGATGATGACCTTCTTGATGAGGACCATGTCCCACCTTCACCTGTAACCACACATCATCATCCCTTACTTCTTCAATGACCCATATCTCCACCCCACAACCCTTTTTTCTACCTCCAAAATTTGATATCAACATGGTTTGTATCAGAGAATTTGCCAAATCACCACCTAAATGTCAGTGTCCACACCTCACTTCACAAGGAATTTTTCCACCATTAGGTTTTTTCCCATCATGTCATTACACTCTCATCTTACACCTTCTCCATTTACCACCTCCCCTCAGATTAACATGGTTTAGGTTATCACTCACGCCTAGAAAGAATAAGCAATTATCCCATCAACCATCCATGTGCCCAATATACCATCTGCACCGATGCCCAAAATCATAATTCAAGGACCTACATACCCTATCTCTGACGGGGTCACCCATCATGCAATGATAAAACAATTACAACAATCCCCTCTAAATATGTCTTTGTACAATCTCGTCCAAACTTATGAATCTCATAGACAAGACCTTATAGAGGTTTTGTAATCCATTAAATTTTTACCCAATGACCCCACACTAGTGGCCTCCATTATTACCCCTCACCACGTGGCCTCACAAAATCATCTCCTTCTTCTACCCCCATGCCCACTCCTTAAGTTGTCACCCTCAGCTTCTCTGATGAGGAGAATGTACCTCTCCAGTCAGATGACCCTGATCCCACCCTTTTCATTTTTATTTATATCAAAAATATACATGTGCGATGCATTATGATCGATGGTGGTGCTAGCATTAACATCATCTCCTCCCGTGCATATAATCAAATGAGTATCCCTTCTAACTATATGCATAATAACCTAGTTATATTTCACTCTTTTAATGACGCCATCACCTCCACCATTGGCACCATTATCCTTCACATTCACGTAGGCCCTCGCATTATCCTAGAATTATTCTACATCTTATAGGGAGAGTTATAGTATAACCTATTGCTCCACAAACCCTAGATTTGCATCATGGGTTATGTGCCTTCAACTTTACACCATTGTGCAAAATTGAGACATGAAGGACATAACTATACCATCCTTGCCAATCCATCGCCATTCAAAAATAATAACATGTTGTACTAACCTAATGATGTACTTATACCAGTCAAGGTATCTACCACTACCCCAACTTCTCCTTCACCAATGAGCCCCTCCACTAATGCTACCGCAACCTCTCCCACATCTAACTCTTCTATTCCTACTATTGTTGTAGCCTCTATAGCTAACCCATCTACTTTCCAACTAACTAATACCCCTCCTACCCAATCATCTAATGAATCATCTTTCCATGCTACTTAGATATCGACTATTGATCCCTTAGAAGATATTTTTCAATGCCTCACTCTAGGGGAGTACTACGTACACAATATTGACACATTCCTCACTCTGTAAGAGTATGGAAACCTATGCCAACACCCTCATTATGACTACCACATATTTTCCTTTATGGTCCTCCCCACCTTCACACTAACCTAACGTATGGGGGACTTAACACTACCACCTATTCACCTAAACCTCCATCCCAAACACAACCATTTTCATCTGACCTCCAATCCATTACTAACCACCTCTACACCCACACTTTCTTGCATCACTACACATGGAAAGGATTTGGCTTCGGTTTTTATGAACAAGGATATCCTACCGTCATTTCTTATACCATCTGTAAGCACAACGACCATAGTGACATTGAATTTACTGCACCACCTTCCAAGAAGGCCCGTGTCAACCTCATTGAGGAAGAAAAATCTTATCCATCCCATTCACCAACATCACCAGCTTCACCCACAGAGTCCATAGATCTCGAATCTATTCCTCCTAATGTTTTTATGTAAACACGATTTCCCTGGGACCTCATATCTATCAACACGATGGTGAGGCTCCCTCTTCTCTTCCCTTCCTGTATCCTGACATAATCAAGGAAAATACACCTTCTATTAGTGTTAGTCAATGTCAAGATGATGAGTCTATCCTCACCTACCTTAGTTTGGGAGATTCTTATATTCATTGGTTGTTACCTTCTGAGACGTAAACCATGTTGAACGAATCAAATATTGAAATCGACATTAATACTCAGGACGACCCACACATGCTAAAGATAGGCCGATAGTTAGATGTTGTTGAATAAGAAGATTTTACTTCTTTCCTCCAGGACCATAGCAACACTTTTTCTTGGTCTTATATTGATATGCTTGGTATTGACCCAAAAATTTTGGTCTACAATATCGTAACCATTCTTGATGCCAAACCCATAAAACAAAAGCTGTAGAAAATGTATCCTCACATTGCTCTTCTGGTAAAAGAAGAAATTCAACACCTTCTATCATTTTCTTTCATCCTTCCCATTAACTATCCCCAATTGATATATAATATCATTCTTGTCACAAAAACAATAGGGGGACTCTGCATTTGGATGGATTTCTATGACCTCAATTTAGCTTGCCCCAAATATGATTTTCCTCTATTAAGAATTGACCAACTGGTTGATCTCACCGCCGGCCGTGAGATGCTATCACTCATGGATGGTTTATTAGGTTATAATCAAATATTAATTTCTCCAGAAGATCAAAACAAAAATTCCTTCATCACTTCTTGGGGGACCTTCTGCTATCGAGTCATGCCTTTTGGCCTTAAACTTGCTAGTGCTACATATCAGCAAGCCAAGACTTATATCTTTCATGACATCATGCATTACATATTGGAATATTACATAGATGACCTTCTTTCCAAATCCAAACATCATGCCAAACACCTGACAGTCCTTAAGGTCATCTTTGATAACCTCATCCAGTATTGTCTTCACCTTTAACCTAAGAAATGTGTCTTTGCGGTGCTTTCAGGAAAACTCCTTAGATTTATCGTTTCTTTTCATGGCATAGAAGTCGATTGTGATAAAGTAAAGGCTATTCTATAAATTCCTCCACCTACTAATCTCCATCAACTTTGATGCTTGTAAGGTAAGTTGCAATCTATTCATCATTTTATCTCACAGCTTTCTGACTATTGCCAGCCATTTCATCATCTCCTCAAAAAGTATGTCTCCTTCAAATGGGATGATGAATGTTGTAAATCCTTTAATTCCTTAAAAAAATACCTTCTTCAACCATGAGTTCTCATTCCTCCTAAGAATGACCAACCCTTTTACCTATACATTTCCACCACCGACCATTCTTTAGGTGCCATGCTCACTCATCGCGACGAGAAACATAGAGATAAAGTGGTTTATTACATAAGTCGTAGCCTTTTGGACTATGAAAATAGATACAACCATGCCAAAAAAATATATTCAGCCTTAGTTTTTGTCATCACCAAGCTTCTTCATTACCTTCTTAACCACAAAACCATTTTCATCACAAATACTAACACCTTACATTAGTTGTACACCAAACCCTACCAACATCAGCACACTGCACATTGGCTCAAGCTTCTCGCAGACCTCAACCTCGAATTCATTAATCAAAACTCCATCAAAGGCTAAACCATCACTGACCAACTCATAGCTGCACCCATCTCTAGAAATTAACCCTCTAACTTTGATTTTCCAGATGAATCCATAGCTACCCTCTCCTTGGACGATACCACTTGCCAAATGACCTTATTCTTCAAAAGTTCCAAGTGTTAGCGTGGGGGTGGGGCTGGTATTATCCTCATTCTTCTTGATGGTGAACCTATGCCTTTATCTTTAAAACTTGATTTTTATTACACTAACAACATCATCGAATATGAAGCACTCGTATTAGAACTTCAAACTGCCATTTCCCTAGATGTAGTGGATATAGCCAACTTGTTGCTATCATAACTTAATATCATGATGTATCTCTTTTATATATGATCTATTATTATTGGTTGGTCAGCCTTGATGATGGGCATAGCATAGGAATAGTATAAATAGGGGTTATAGGTAGTGGATGATCATTATGTTTAGTATTTGAGTCTTGTTATATGTTTTGGAGGTTACCCCCTCAAAGTGGCCAAGCTATTATACTTTCATATTGAGAGAATTTATCTACAATATTGTGTTATTTGGTGTTCTATTGCTGGTGATAATCATAATTAATCAAGTAATTTCATTACAAGTGGTATCAGAGCAACCACCTGTGTTTGAATCCCACTCGGTTGGTTACATCGTGTAGTCGGGGCCCATGGGGCACCTAAACATCAGTGAAGTGGGGCTCGTACATATGGGAGTGTGGGTGAAACCCCAGCCTGAGTCGGGCTCTATGGAAGCATGGTGGTATGTTATGATCCTCATGTGCATATTTCACTAATACCTCAAGTTTTTGGTGTAGCAGTTTGTTACACCAATCAGCAGACAAATAACCTCCAATTTTAGCTCTGAAGTCTCTTGACAAACATAATGAAAAGAGAGGTGGAAAGTCTATGACTGATAAAACTTGCAAGATGGTCACATTAGGACATGCATGAAATGTGAGGCTCAAATATTTGATTACTCCAACCGTTGTTACCACTATCCCATCAAATTACACTATGCCTTTTGAGATGACTTCATATTGAAGACCTTGCTAATCAACTATTTGTTTTGACATGACTGAGCTACTTGCTCCCAAATCAATCATGTAATTATGCACTAGCTTGTCTCCAATGATCAATGAGACATAAGAGGGAGGGGGATTCATATTCTTACCTTGTTGTCTTCCATGATTTCCTTCAGGATGAGCTGCATTGGTAAGAATTTTCTCTTGTTGATTGGGTGACTGATTTGATGTTGACCAATTTTCCATAGCAACTTGCAATGGGTCTCTTTGTCTTGGGATAGCCAATGACTCCCACATTGAGATGTTTAAATTTTTCCTCTTCATCTGCTCAATGACGTTGAATGGAGATGAGTTATCTCTCTGTTTCCCTTTTCCTTGCATATTATTCTCTTGCACATAGGTTGTTACAACTGGCACTTGAGCTGGTCTAGGGGGTGGCTTGGGCTGATCTTGCACATTGGGAGCTACACTTTGATTTCCAATACCTTGTGGAGTAATTGAGGGTTGTGGATTACTTGAATTTGATTATCGTCCCTCTCCAATATTCCTTTTCTTAGACCATGTATATGCAGATACACTTTGAGAAGGGGCTTGGTTAACTCCAAAGAAGTCTTTTGTTTTCCAATTAACCAGCATAGTTTCAGTTGGAGGTGTCTCTTGTTGAGCTTCTTGCTATTGATTTTACTGTTGACTAGGTTCTTGGGAAGCACCAACGGTCTGTACCATCAAGGACTTGTTTAGTGCACCATTGAAACATGTTGATTGACAGTGAGGTAGACTATAGGGGTAACACCATTTGTACTCCTGTGCCATGTTGTTTTATGTTGGAACTAAATATTTTGATGTTGAAGTTGCATTTGGATCATATGGTTGGAATGGCCTGGCAACTTGAGGCTGTCCTTAGTTCAAATTTTGATTTGTGGCATGACTTGGTGGTTTATTTTGCTGGTATGGGGGCCTAACTTGATACTGATTTTGAGGCTAATATGGCCTAGAAATATGAGCTTGTTGTCTCTTAATAGTCACTAGCTCATTTCCTAGGTTCTGAAGTTGCTTCAAGACCTCCTGGTACTCTTTTGAAGTGCTTGAAGAAATAGAAGCCTCATTGTTGCTTTGATTTCTAGGGGGTTAAATGGGATTCAAATCTATTTTTTGACTAGTTTTTTGACTTCTTAATTCTGGATATAGAGGCATAGGTGGCCTAGGTGCAAGTTTACCAGCCCGAGTTAAACAATTTTCATCTCTAATGGAAATATTATAGGTTGCAGGTAAGGTTACACCTACCATGGATTGAATCATCATGAAAATATCAGATTTTAAATCCTTAAGGATGTATAGAAAAGAACCTTCATATGTTGGTCTCACAGCCACCAAAATCCTATCCCATGTCTGCTAGAATTTGAAGTTGAAGTCAGTCAGCTACTCATTAGGAGCCCTCAATAGAGATATGTTATCCCCCTTTTCTCCAAATTGATTGTGAAGAGCTGTGCATAGATGGTCCTAATTTTGAATAAAGCCTATTGTTAGAATCTTGAACCATTTCAAATCTTTACCCTTGGATGAAGAGGCTAAAAATTTAACTGTAATTTCCATCTCAATGATTTCATGAATTGCACAGACATTTTCAATGTCTTGAATGTGGTCACTAGGAGTAGTATGGTTCTCTGCATTGAAATATGGAATGCTCTTCAATGCTGCAACTGTAACTAGATTTTGTGCATTGAGAGCAAGTGGGCTACTGCCAGTGAAGTTTACATAGGAATTGGGTTATGGATGTGCCATTATGATTGGCATAAGAACCCTTATTGATTGAATGAAAGGCCTACCAGGGGGAGGTGTTGACAAAGTTCTATTTAGTGGAGATGGAGACCTTTGAGCTATTCTTCCTCTCCAATCTCTTTCTGGGGATAAATGTAGATAGAAAAATAGTCCCTCCTCTCTATTTCTTGACCTTGTTTATATTCTTCTCATGAACTTGAAGGGATTGGACTATTGAAACCAGTGGATTCTACCTCTTTTGGAGTCACTAGATGTGTGATTTCAAATCTTCTTAAAAGTTGGGAACTCACAAAAGTGCACATCAATCTTGCTGCAATAGGAATGAAGACTTATTGTCTAGCTGGGCATGCCAGAACTATTGTAGAAAAATCACAACACACCTAAAATATATAACATGATGGGTTAAGATCCTCAGTGTGACTGTACAACATGGAGCATCTCTCAAACTATGGGAATTTGTGAGTTAAGAGAGCTCTCCAGATGAAGGATGGATCCTATTCCTCTATTCAGGTGCACAGGTTCAGATTATAGAGGATCATTCTAAATCCTAATCTAACTTTCCAAGGAGATAGGGTTAAGGGAATACAATAAATGAAACCTAATCTAACAGAGGTGGTGCACCAAAGGAATGCTAAAACACCTACTTTGTAATAAACACAAACCATAAAAATGTAATATAATCACCATGTAAAAATAACCAGGACTGCAATAAGACATTAGAAAGGAGACAATGAACATGAGAAAGGGTTGAAAATCATCTACAGACATGCATTATCACTCCAAAATTTAATATAGCGCATTACAATGGCCAAGAGGCATGAAATTGCATTACAATTTAAATGGGAGGCTTGGACTCCACAAATCCACTTATGAGAAAGAGAAGAAGGGAGGGTGTAGAGCAGAAATGTCCAACCCTTTGAAATTGTCTCTCTTGTATAATATATAGGAAGAATGAGAGAGATAAAAGGAGGGAAAAAATACAACCCTATTCTAACCACCCATGAGAAGCATTGAATTTCCTTACCACAATGATGGGTCTCTCCGTAATACCCATGCCCCTATCACTGTTCCCTACTAGGAAGGAAATGAAACCCATTTTTCATCATGGTAGCATGTTGGAGACTTGACGGCCTCAAAAATGGTGGGTCAAAACATTAATGGTGGTAGGTGGGTAGTAGGGTTTGAGATCTCTATAAAACATCCCCTCCCGCTCAATTTTGAGATTCTAATCGAAAGATATGACTACTTAAAGGTACTTCAGGTCTAGAGTTTGTTCACGCATATCCACATGGCAGCCCCATTCATCTCAAGGTTACACTCTTGAAGCTACGCTAAAGAGACAAGTGGCATCATCCACAAGCCTACTCTATTTCCTTTATATTCTACCTAAGCCCCTTGTTGCCAGAGACACTATGCCTGACTCGAGACACGTGGAGAGCTGGCACATGTTTGGGGACTGATTTTGAATTCTACCTTTGAATTTGTGTAGATGAAGTATGTGGAGGCCTCCATTGTTCCTTATTTAATTTTTAATAGCTAGATCTACCTTTCAATCCCTGGGACATGTGGAGGGCTGGCACTAGTTAAGGGTCTCTCTTTGGGCCGTGCCTTTGAAGTTGCACCGATGAGGCATGTGGAGGCTTCCGCTGGCTCTTCTATACTTTTTAATAATCGGCTCTACCTTTCAGACCCTGGGACATGTGGAGGGTTTACGCTAGTTTAGGGTCTCTCCTTTTGGTCGTGTCCTTGAAGTTATGTTGTTGGGACACGTAACCCCTCCTGCAGCTCTATGAATTTTTCAATGACCGATGAGACCATTTTTATGACCTAGGAAATGTGGTAGTTCTTCATTTTTTTAGGGACTCCCTCTGGATTTAAACTCTGAAATTATGTTGAAGAGACACATGGAGGCCTTCGCTGGTCTTTATACTTTTCAACGGCTAGTTCAACTATTTGGGATTTAGACCACATGGAGGGCCTACGCTTGTTTGAGGACTCCTCATTTGTTGTACTTTTGATGTTTCTCCATTAATACATGTGGAGGATTCCACTCATCTTGTTGCGATTTAGCCAATTAGGGTCTTCTCTACCACCTCCTGCCTCTGACCAGGTGGCGAGCCTGCGCTTGTTGGGGACCACTTTTAGGACTTGACCTTTAGAGATGCACCATTTGGACACATAGCACCCTCCTCGTCACCTTTTTCTCTACTTTCTTCCAGACTTAGTTTTTTGGGGTCAACTATGAGTCCACCCAACTACTCTGACATTTCCATTCTTCCTATGCAAGATCATGTTCTACCAATTTTTCCTTGGAGGGGAAAATTTAGACAACACCTATTTTCATGTGGTTTATCCCAACCGAACCTTTGGTATACTGGAACGTACCTAAACATTCCTACACTTGACCTACATTTTCTTTCAAGACCATATCCTAGACCTTAGATACCTGAATCACTTCACCCTTGTTTGGATAAACTTATCGACCTTAGACGATGTAGAGTTTGCAAGCTCTTCAACCTGGTACCACGTTACAATCTATACATGTGTGCATGTTTGATTTTTAATACCCATTACCTAATTTTGGACCCTATCCTATTACCTATTACCCAAGTTGACCACTACCCTTCCCCACCTACCTTTACTTCCACCAACTACATGTTTATCCTATTACCTATTACCCAAGTGTCTGGTTTGAGGGGGATCACCTTCACCCACACATGGGGCAATCACTTCATTTTTTATCAGTGTCGCTTACCAATACAAGCTATGTAAAAAAAGGGGAGAAATGTAGACAAAAAAATTGGGTCACACTCCCCTTGGTCCCTTTTCAAATAGCCAACTTAAACATATTCACCCAACCATGCCACTTTTACCCCAAATTAATATAAATTTAATTTTTTATAATTAAATTAATACTCATCCTCACTTAATTTATTAATTTAATTACCTTAATTAAATTAGTGCACACCTCACCCAAACCAGCTCACCTAGACACCTCATCATGGACCTATTCTTAACATATTTCCCTTTTTCTAGGACTCAACATTCACTCACCATAACTAACTAAGAATTATTCCTACCTACCTTAATTAACTAATACTTAGTTCAACCCTAAAATCATATACATATTCTTCATCTAATCACATCCCTACTTATCTAACCTCAACATTTTGTTTTGATCTATGAGAATAAAGAAGGGATAGCAAACATTTTTGCCAAGATCTGTCATTTTTAGTAAACCTAGGATTTCTCATCTTAACCGACACAGATTAACCCTAAACCAATGCCGATCACCCTAAACCATGGTCGGTTACCATATATTCATTTTTGTAACCTTGTTTCAGGGTTGGCCACATTCTCAAGTTTTGGAATGAAGGATATTTGCATGCAAGGAAGAACCAGAACCCTTTCACACCTCTATACAGCCATAGAAAACACCAAGATTTATGCGAAGGTATTTGCATTCATGGTAGCATTTCGGGAAGCACTACCATAACACCAATCACTATTTCGCAGATCAACCATCATTAGCATCCAACCATCAAACCTGTAACACTAGTAAGTGTGCTTATAACTTGAACCATTTCATCTTTATTTATTTTACAAAATTTCTTCACTTATGTTTATTAGCCTTTATTTATATTTTTATCCCACCAATCTTATCTCCTTGTGAACCCAACTATTCCACCACCCAAAATCATTTGATCACCTATACCCAATTCTTGAATATATTTGAGCACTCCCTACACCTCCACAAAACTAACCATTCTCCTTACCATCTTTATTTAATCTTAGAAAAACCCCCAAAACAAAGTTTCATTGAGTTTCTATCATCCCACCTATACTGATGACAGTTATCCATGACCATCATTAGTTATCTCTAAACCATCATCGGTCATACTTGACCAACGTCAGTCTCTGTATTTGGTAATCCTTCCAATAATACAAACCTAATAACCTACATCCAAGAAACCTAAGCTACCCAGAATCTCACCCTGACCTATTCCAACACCTTAACTACCTATCCTACTTCCAGATATGATCATAGCCTAGCTTATTATATTATATTTGCTTATTGTATTTGGATGAGATACCTAAATCATATCAACTATAGTAAAACATTATTTATTTATGATATTTATTACATTAACTTGTATTAAACAGTCGATTGAATTCCACCAAGGAAGTACCACACTTTCATAGCACGCGCTAGGCAGCCCACTGATATATATTTTTTTAACTCTCTTTTGTGGTATTGTTTTGTATTTCAGGTAGTTCCTCCTAGCAAAAGGAAACTCTCATAGTCAACATTGGATTAAAAATACTGAACATGCACACAACCTCCAACCGACCATCACAATGATTATTCCGCCTTGGCCCTTCTAACATTATCTGTTTCATCAAATCCATAAAGAAAATGGTGAAAAAAGGAAACTAACCTAAATAAATCAACAAAACTTAAACATCATAATTAAAAACAATTGTATTTTATTTTAAATAATCAAATCTACTTCTACACTAAAACTAAATAAGAAAAATAACCCGGTGGCGTTATTCACCTGTTCGATGTGTATTAAAATTAAACTTACTTAAAATAAGAAATATTCCAAATGATCTATGATATGTAGACAAACTCCTACAGATATTCTCTCCTTCAGATCCACAGGGGTGGAAAGAAGAGGATCCATCACTAGGAGCTATTATTAATGATTTAAAACCCTCTTGGAAATTAACTAATTACTTGAAAATGAAAGGAAATTTATTTGTACTCTATTTGATAAGATGTAACAATGATAAATTACAACAATGAAGGAAATGAAACATCTCCATCCTGGAATTCATAGAACAGAGGTAAATCTAGCTATGTGATGACTTGTCCCATTAGTATATCCTTTCTTTCTCTATGTGTCCATATGAATCTAAAGAATTGGGAATGCAAATGCAACAGTACGAGAAGACACTTGAGTAATGATAGCTTGAAGGTAGTCTAGTTACAATGCAAGTGGAAGAGGGATAACACAAGTGAAAATATCTTGGCTATGTAATTTACAGTAGGATTGTTGCAGCAATACTATGCAAGATAAACAAAATTCTCAAGAAATTTTCTTGAATACGAGCATTTAATATATAGGAATTGGATCAGATGTGCCTTTATGCATAAGGAATCCTTGGAGTGCCAAATCATTGGGTGAAGAGGCATTGCAAACTAATTAAATTTATTTAGAAATAGAATAGGGAAGGAACACCATGTAATCAAGACTATTTTTAGAAAATTTGGTTCACAAATGCACCTTGAAAGTGAAGTGAAATCATGTGCGTGAAAGCCAAACATGAATATTTCTCAAAAAATCTCACAAGACCATCACACTGCCTAGGTGGCATTTCTATAACTGCCACCCAGACAGGGCAATGGTCCTAACACTAAAGGCCAAAACATGGATAGAAATGAGTGGGAAGATGGAAGAAAGTGTGTAAAATATAAGAACAAGCATCTAGGCTAAAAATATATACTGCGAATGAGCTTAGAAACTCGAACACCTTCTGAAAGGACATGAATCATCACTAGGGAATTTTGTAACTATTTTCTGACAATATAGCACATGCAATTTTGGGTGCATACATATTTCCCCTTTGAAGAAGAACTTTAACCATGAAAAGGTGTAAAACGTAGAGTTTGAGTATGGTGTTACCAAAATAGGGACTTAGAAGCTATACCTAACATGCCTGTGTGTCGAAATGTCATTTTCCAAATCTCGCTACCTGTAAAATGAAGAGAAGACTCAAGTGCAGACATATAAAATATTGAAAAATAAACACTAAATTAAAATGACAAGAGGACTTCCCATTTGTGCATGGATATAGAAATATACCTACGCTAGCGCTCCAACCCTACAAACATATTCACTCAAAATGAAGTTATATATATATCAAAACAAAATCATTTTCTAATTCATTTACACATATTAATTTGGTGATTTTTGAGCTCTGGGCCCACGGTGACCACTTTCATTGAAAGAATAGTCAAAACGTACATTGAGAGATCGTAAGTGGGAGATCAACCAGCGTGGTCTTAGGTTAACTTTTCTCACTTATTTATTTTGAAATCTAAAATGTTAAAAGTTGATAATCTTTGTGTAGGAGTGGTTATTTTCAAAATTTCTTGTGTTAAACTAGTCTCTAGGGGGGAGCGTCTATAGGGTAGTTGTTTATTTTGCAAAGAATGGTCTATTTTTTTCCTTTTTAAGACTTTTTAGGGTTAAAAAGTTGTACCACAAATCAGTTCAGGACCACCGCCCCGAGCAGGGCAGTTGTTGTAGGAGCATTGCCCTACACTGGGTGGTAGTTTTGAACAAAATGACCAAAACTCATGTTAACTTAAATTTCCTTGGATTTTTAATGTTTTTGATGAGCTTGTTTCTTAAAATATGTCACTAAATTACTTTTTTCTATGTTTTGGTGGATGTAAAAGAAGGAAGAGTATATCCATTGAATACGCGAGAGGGAGAGTGACTGGATCCCAAAGATATTGGATCAGTTGACTTAGGATGAGACCGATACTCTTAAGAGAGAAGGCATATGGAGGATTTCATGGGTGCCTCATATCACTCCTACCCATCACATACTATGGGACTTGTTTTCTTATTAGGATGTAGACTGAAATACCTTCTAGTTACTGGGTGCTAGGGGTGAGTGGAAGATCACCCTAGAGGATGGATACCATATTCTTGGGGTTCTGATACTAGGAAAATGGTTGACTTTGGAGAGAACAAACAAGATCTAGAGCCATGATGACTCTTTCGGCCACTTATATGGGTGATATCATAGTTTCCTTTAATTCAAAGAAGGGGATGAAGGTATGATCCATTGTTACTACTCCCATCCCTATTATCCATAAGGAAATAATGGGTATCTTAGCCTCATAGTTAATTGGGGAAAATGGAGGTGATACACTACTTTATTGTTGGGCTCCCATTATCACGCAGATTGAGGCATATGGTCGTATCTACGCCTAGGGGGTAGATATCCTTAGTATAACTTATCATGACTTATACTGGATTTTTAGGTTACAAGGATAGTCTCTGAGCTACACTACATTGGTTATTAGCTGGGTGTATAAATAGATCATCCCCAATAGGAGGGGAGTTCCAGTGTAGTTCCCAGGGGCTTTCAGGGATGTTGAATGCAATACAATGATAGTTCTTAGAGAAAAACATCAACCAGTGTCCTCTTTGACCACAATAGACATGGTGGACAACCCATACCATGATATGGCAGGTTTTGGGGGATTGGATGGGACCACAATGATAGCCTTTACCACCACCGATGGGTTAGTTGATAGGTCATGGAAGGTCAAGATTCACCCCTTTGGCCAAGTTCCTTAGTAGTTTGACCTTTCTTATATTTATATGATTCCTCCAGTGGAACCTATGTACAAGACCATCCAGGAGGCCTAGAAAGGCCCTAGAGGAAATCCAGGTTTGACAGTGGTGATACCAGGGGTTCCTATCATAGTTAGGTGATTCGTTCATTCCCAATGGATGGTTGGTGCTACTCATGAAACCTTACTCAAAATTGAGGCCACACCTTCTCACAGTGGAGAGGAGGACGAGGTCATACATGTGGACTTCAAATATGAGGAGTATACATGGGATGAGACTAGAAAGGAGTTTGTTGGAGAGGAGACTGAAAGAAGAGATAAGTGGAGAGGAGAATGATGATGAGGGGTTGGTGGTGAGGCTGGAGGGGTAGCTGACATGGAGGAGAAGAGTGATCCTGAGTGGACTGATACTCAGGATGACCTAAGAGAAGAGTGGGAAGAGGCAACCATAGAGGAGGAGACACTTATCTTTGAGGGACCACTTCCTCAAAATGAATATGGGGATGATGAGTCCGTGATGGGTCAACATCTTGTTTCTTGTTTTGGGGAGGCCCTAAAGCCATGAGGAGCAACAAAAAAATCCATTGACCTTACATGGATGCTTAGATATCCAAGTATGTTGATCCTCTTCTCTTAACGTTGTCAGTCAGAAATGTTAGTTGGTATTTTTTAAAATAACTTTCTAAATCCACGTTTCCTTTATTTTTTTTTCTTGCAGCAACTACACATGAGTGGTGATAGCTTATTTGACAAGTGTGTATGGACAATTTTATGATCCCCTTAGGGAAGACCCAAGTTGAGCTTCCTGAGGACACACAAGAACCACTTGCAGCAAGTAGAAACACTCATGTGTTTACACCCATTTAAATGGAAGTGGAGGTCATAACTTCGCTCCATACTCAGGTGACCACGTATGAGACAAATGAGCAATTAATAAGGTGGAGTCACTCTCATAGTGATACCATAGCCAGTGGCTGCCACCACAAGTACCCCCATTATTTAGTGGATTCTCATTTTCCTAGCTATAGTAGGAGTCCTTGATGCAGTTGTGATCCATCTTAAGGATCCCACAAAGATTGATAGGCTAGTGGGCCTTTTATTTCTTAGTTTCTATTTTATCGGTCATTATATTTTTTTGTATATCTTGGGCTTATTGTGAGCATTTTGACCATGCGTAGCGTGTGATGGAATTGTATACAAACTCAATTTATTATGATATATATATACATAGATGCTTCTTTTTGGTTTGTTAATTCATTGTATCTGAGTTGAATTATTATTGGCTCACTTCTTATGTGTACTCTAGATGTTTAGAACTTCTGATTTTTATATGCTTTTCAGAATGTATGTGGTGGATATGAATGCTAACATAATTATTTCTATTTTTGTTCTGTAATGTTGATATATGATAATGAAAATACATTATAATGTTGAACTTTAGTTTCTCTAACAAATTTTCTATGCTTAGTATTATTTTGGAAAGATGTGAAAAAAGAGTTATATGATAAGTGAATGAAATTTCCCCACTCCTAACTCCACGTAACTAGTAAGATGTGAGGACTCAACACCAAGATCTAGAAGGGGCACAAGTTATATAAATTTGTTGAATGGTAATGATGAGAGAAAGACAAGGACTTGGAAAAAACCAAATTGAGACCCTACAACCTCATTCTACTCAAGTTTGCTTCACATTTTAAAATGTGAATTGCTTTCTAGTTTATCTAGACTTAGATCCATAGGTGGACACTTGGTTGACAAAATATAGTTTTGAGGTTTGAAACTCTTTTGGAATTTTAACATCTTACTCACTTTGTTCTGATTTATGATTTTATAACATTTGAATGGACTATTTCTAACTTTAAAATTTATCAAAGAGACCCCCTACACCTTTCCCCATGCTACCAGTAGGAAGTATGGGATCATCACAATGGATAAGGCATAAGTGAGTAAGGTTACTTCTCTCCTTTCCAAACCCTACATCAGTAGTAAGAGATGCAAGCTCAACACCCAAGGTTGGTAGGGCAAAGAAATGTGTAAAATAAAAATTTTCTATGGATTTTCATTTGACTTATTTATCTAGGAAAAATTTCTAGAATGTTCTAATTTCAAAAGAGACATATATGGGATAGATGTGACACCATGAAGATTCTAGAACAGACTATAGGAAAAGAAACCTAATATAGAAGAAAATATGAGTAGAACCAAGTATGTAGGCCTCAGTGTGGTTATTGTCAAAGGTTTGTATTATATTTCTTGAATTGATGAAATGATTCAGAAACAATTGATGTTACCATCAGGATTTGAAGAGATATGATTTGAATTTTTTTCCAATGTTTTATGAATTTTTTAGGAATTTATATAAGAATAAGTCCCTTGATCACAAATTTATGAAATGAATCGGAAAATGAAAATGTAATGCAGATGCAGTAATATATATATGGAAACACTAATAGATCATGCATAGTATCTCTTCAGGTGAAGAGAGTTTACAGATTTTCTAAACTCCTCACCCTCTAGTGTAAATAGAAAAAATGCACTATTTTTATAGTAATCTATTACTCGATATGGACCCAACCACCTAGGCCTAAATTTCCTTCCTTTACCAGTCTTTTTGTCTATTTGGCTGTTAAGTCTTAAAACCAAATCTCACTCATATATTTCACACTCGTAGACTTTATTATTGTATTACCAAGCCATTCGGTCAACGTAAATGTTATGCCATTGTTCATAGTTGAGGTTAGCTTCATCAAGGATTTCTAATTGAGATATTTTGCACCTGTCGATAGCCTTATTCTCCCAAAAATTCTTGTAGCAAGATATAAAGACTAGGTATTTCAACCTCAAGTGGAAAACCCGCTTCAACACCAAATACCAAAGAAAAGGGGGTTGCCCCATCGACATTATTACCAATTTTTGATAGGCCCATAAGACTAGAAAGAGTTATAAGTGCCAGTCTCATTTATCCTTCTTGAAAATTTTAAGGAGAATGGATTTTAACGTCTTCATCATAGCCTCAACCTGTCTATTGGCCTGAGGATAATAGAGACAAGCCGGATGGTGATTTATTTTGAATATTTCACACAATTCATGTACTGCCTCATTTTTGAAATGTGTGCCATTATCAAAGATAATGACTTGGGGGACCTTGTACCTATAAATGATTTAGTTCAAATTGAGCTTAGTGAGTACACATCAAGGGATGGTGGTAAGAGGCATGGCCTCAACCCACTTAGTAAAGTATTATGTGGTCATGATTATTAAGTTATGACCATCTGTTGATGTGTGTGAGAGAGAGAGAGAAATTCCCTATCAAATCAAGGACCCACATGGAAAAGGGCCATGATGTTGCAATTGGTTGTATATCATGTTCCAGTATGTGAATCTCATGGGAGAACTATTGAGTTTTTAGGGAATTTAGACAAAAACTATACCGTTTCATGTTCTAACATGGGATAGAAATTATCCCATCTAATATATCTTCCGAGAAGTGGCATCGGCCCCAAAAATTACCTTAACATACTCCACTATGTGATTCATAAAGAATATTATTAGATTTTATTCATCAACACATCTTAATAACATTCCATCAAAGCCTCTATGATAGAGCACCTATTCCAAGATAACATATTTAATGGATATAGCACATAATTGTCTTCTTTTTTGTGATGTCACCCCTTCTGGATATGTATGATCCACTATGAAATTAATAATGTCAGTGTACCATGGGTAAAAAGAAATGGGAGGCTTGGTTTCAAAAAAATACACACATTCATGTGGGGAAGTCCAAATTTACTAGATCACCTACATCTAATGGGTTATCAGTCATCTGGTCCACAATGATTTGTTTATTGACAGATTAAATAATTTTTCCCTCCTAAATTTCTTTTCGTGTATGCTTGCCTTGGAGGCTCCACGTGTCAATGAAAATTGTAAGAGTAAGGAAAATGAAGAGGAGATTGAACCAGAAAGTGAAGATGGTGATTTCCTAGAAAGTGATGAGTTTGAGAAAGATACACAAATTATATTCTCTGAGTATTCTGGAGGTGATGAAGAATATGAAGAAGATGCACCTAGTTTCTCATGTGTCTTATTCACTCGTTTTCGGTATGAGAAAGGGACATCTCCCTCCACTAATGTAAAGAAAAAGAAGACTTAAGATCCTCCTATGGTGACTCCTCAAAACAAAATAATCAGTTAAGGATCTCCACTCCCACCCTCCATGGAGTCTGCATTGTTGAAGCCTAATCCTGTAAAAATTAAGAAGACTCCCATGATTCCAAGTAAGTATTTTGATCCTCTTCCAAGTCTAAATCTAAATCTGATCCTGTATAATCTAGTACTTTGAAAGATCCTAGTTTCCCTTTCAAAATAACTTCCATTCCCCAAAAATATACTCTTGCTTCCAAACCTATCCTATATCCAAAAGCATTCCCTTCATCACCTTCACCTGCATCTTATCCTTTTGATTTCATAGAATATTCTAACAAAACCAAAATCTAAATTACTGAAACTGAATTTTGTTGACTCATCCTGAAAAATTTGAGAGGTTCGTCCAATATATCGGGAGTAGTACTCTAACACCCAATGTTGTAACTTCTAGTTACAAAGGAATGTTTCCAATCCCACCTACGCCTCCCTCACAGAACATGGTTTCCTTAATCACGTCCAAGACTGACAAGGTCAATCCTTTCTACGTCTCCCTTCTTGTTGGAGAATATGTATTGAAAAATTGCATAATAGATTTTGGTGCCTCAGACAATGTGATGCCTTTGAAGGTTTCCAAGTCTCTCAAAATTACCATGACTCCACCTGGTGGCTCTTTTACTCTTTGGAGTCAAAAGAGGTCCCACTTGTAGTGAAGGTCAAATATGCACAGGTGGCTCTCACCATATTTGTAGAAAATAAAGTTTTTGTGATGATTTTGGTAGCAGACATCCCAGCCTTGTTTAGAATATTGTTGAGTAGAAGTTTTTGCTGAGACTTGGGAGGTAAAATTGAGATGAATTGGTCATCAACAACCATACCAGTGAAGGGAGACATGGAGAAATTTCTTCCCGAGAATAAGATGAGGTACACGGTATGAAATTCTAGAATCCTAGAATCTAAAATTTTATACCAAGATAGTAGGCATATGAATCACTTTGTGAAAACTGAGGAGGAGGAGGATATTCCCATCTTGATAGGGCCATACATGCCTTCCGAGAGAGGCATGGACCTTGAAGATACATTGAGGATATTTGAATTACAAGAGGGAAGCCCCAAATTGTCGGATGATGTAAACCATGAAGAAGAGGAAATGGTTCTTGATGATTTTCAAGTAGAAAAAATAGCTTATGTTCTTATTCGTGATGAGGAGTTATTATCAGTCCCATTTAGGGAAGAAGATGACCTCATCCATGCCATCTATGGAGAGAAAACACCATCTTGTGATGAAGCCGTGAAAGGTTTGAAAGAACTACATGTATAATAACTTATTAGAGTTGCAAAAGAAAATGAAGATCCTGAGCTCAGTCTCGAACTCCTAATGTAATCCATGAACCTATAATATAAGTGTGAATATGATTTGAAAGCTTAAATCAATGTGAAGGTTGGCCATGTTGAAACAAATCAATATGGGAAATATGATGCCCCATGAGCTAATGATTGATGGATGCAATAATGAAATGGATATATTTTATTTCCCATTTGAAGAATAAGACTCTTTCCATGATGAGGAAATTTAAACAAGGAG
The DNA here is from genome assembly GCA_019776745.2 of Taxus chinensis. Lineage (NCBI taxonomy): Eukaryota > Viridiplantae > Streptophyta > Pinopsida > Cupressales > Taxaceae > Taxus > Taxus chinensis. The sequence goes on along the minus strand of CM034147.1, from coordinate 314,569,930 downwards.
TTTTAATGCCTTTGAAGATAAATATCGTTTTGATGAAGGATTGATAGAATGCATCAATTCCAAAGATAATGAAGTAATTCCTTTAAATAATTTCCTTGAGCTGAAAAATAAAGATTCTTTGAAGGAATGCAAAGATGAGATATAGGAAGTAATAAAAGAGATATTTGTGCAAGGACTATTGGATGAAGTGGAAGTTATGGAAGACCCCGAGATGATTCTTGATCTCTTAACTCATGTCATGGCCATACAAGAAAATTATGAGGTCACTTCCAATCCTTCCATCAGTACTCAAGTACCTCATAGTTGAGTAGAGAAAAAGGATAAGTCTGAGGTATCTCATTATAAGAGGTCAACGAGCATAAAAATGGGAAAGAAAAGAATTCAGAAGGTTCAAGTAATTTGAATGAAAAAAAATCCCCGGGGTAGTGATAGCATGCTTAATGAAGAATCATCTATGTGGATAAATATAGAAGGCAACTGACACTATGAAACCAATTTCAAAGAACATGAAGGCAATGGAATTTCTAAGAGAGGGACTAAGCATCAATAAGATCATGTAGGCTCACTCCTACAAAGTGTATGTACAAATGTAAAATCACCTGGCTTTCATAAGTAGTTGAGGAGAGGAGGATACTTTTTGGAACCAGTCAATGACTTCATAGAACATCATCACTTAGTGTTTCGCACTCATGGGTAACTTTTAAGGAATGAAAAGAAATTCAGTAAAATCAAGTTGTCACCACCTTGTATATAACTTCATTTTTTTGGTGTGTGTCTTTCCTTTCTATGTTTGCTATGTGTTTCCCTTTCTCATTGTTTTGTGTGTGTTTCCTTCTTCTCTCTCTCTCTCTTCGTGTCTCTCTCTTGTAAGTTGTACATGACTCTACAGGGCCCAATGGATAAGGCATTGGTCAATGGATCATATGGTCTAAAATTGAAATTATAGATTCCCCTTGTCATGTCCTCACTACACTAGGTCCATTTCTTGTCCCCAAGCTAGAGCCAGTTGTTGTCATGCAAATGTGAAATAAAAAAAATTAATAATTTTCGAGCACGACAACTATACCCCTATGTTAAGTTTTTCAAGTCTTATCATTCCAAGATACCCCAGGTCTATCCATTCAGTCCAAGTGACCTCCCGATTAACATTATCTCATCCCCCTTGGTGATTCAGAAAAGTCCATTAATTCCCCCTAGGTGATTTTTGGAGTTCATTAAAAGTTGCAAGCTACAATCAGTTGTGAGAAGGGCTATCAATGGCCTTTCTAGGGTTGGACCAACCCCATGGAGCCGAGAAGAAAGAAAATGGATGTGGAGGTCAATAAAAGGTCTTGGGAAATCATGGAATTGATTCAAGAATATTTTGGAAGGGCTCAGAGAAGTTGGGGTAGTTTCACCAAAATTAGGGTTCACAAGCCTAGTCAGTGCATAGGCCAAAAAAATCCTTGAGCTTCCAAAGGTGATTTTGGGAGCTCCAGATGGAGTTAGGAGAAAAAAAAACATCCTCAAAAATATAATTCAAATATCTAAAATATGGTGAAATCATTTTTTCACAACACTTTGGCATATCAAGTTTGTAGGTAGTTTTTCGTAGGTACATGTGGAGTACCAAATAAAAAATCTACTTTTTCAAGTATCAGATGGAAGAATCAAGACATGAGACCCCTACCATTAGATTCAAAATACCATTTTATGTCATGATCATATAAAATTTCACCAAAAACTCCCATTAGGAGCTCAAGTTAGCATTGTCTTAAGTTGTCCTCCTGGAGCAAGTTCGGGAGTTAGCCAAATTTTTGGAGGACACATGTCAGCTCCAGAGCCTGGTGGGATTTTATGTCACTGAAGTACCTCAGCATAAGGGAAATAAACCTTGGAAAATTTCACCTAGCCCCTATGTGACCTCTGAAACTCCATGTGACGTTTAGGAGTATTAGTTCATCCCCCAAGTGCAATTTAGAGCTCCAATTCCCTGTCGTTGGATCTCCACCACATGTCATCTATAGGATCACCATGGAATTTTATGTCCCACATGTACCTAAAATGTATGGGACATAAAAGCTTAAAAAAATGCACCCATCCCCCTAGGAGCAACTTCTGGGCACCCATGTGACCCACTTCCATCCCCTCAGTGCTTTAAAGTTGATTTTCTAGCTCTCACTCCCTACCGTCGGATCGCTGCCATGTGTCACCTTCTTGCTCACCATGAAAATTGATGTCCCTCAAACCCCTTTGAGGTGAGGGACATTAGGGAAAAAAAATTCACCCAACTCCAACTCATCAATTTGAAAATTTTCTAACTCTTGACTGCTTCTTACTGCTTCTAATTGCTTCTCCGTTACTAGAAGAAATTTACAAAGAACACCACAGTCCACCACTCCATAATTACCAATGCTCAAACCAGATTCACCATAGAAATGAAATACTTTACCCCATGGTGATACATAGGTCTTGGAATAATATTTCATCAAGATAAGAACAACAAACGAAGAACATAGAAGAAGAAGAGTGGAAATCCTCTTTACCATGAAATTGAAATTGGAAGAAATCTTCCAAACCGGTGCACGGATTGATGAACCGTTTGTTGAAAAGTTCTTATCTCTTGAAGGCCATTACAAAATCATATTCAAACCTCCTGTTTTCAGAAAGGAATTCTCATAGCAAATAAATTTTCACTTCCGGCTCCATGAGGAACAAAGTTCAATTTCCCATTAAACCGACAACCAGAATGAAGATAAATTTCACCAGTGAGACAAGAAGAAAAAACCTATGGAAATGGAGTTTATTTTGAAGCAAACGGAGAAAAAAACCATACCTAAAAATTTCAAGATCCATTAATGGTCGCCATGACACAGTAGTGGAAAAAATCAGCGAGTTTCCTCTCCACTTCTCAGGGTTCCAGTGGGTGAAATCGCACAAAAATCGGAGGGAATGATCATTAAAAAATATAGTTTCACGTGAACTAGTTTTCATGCCATGAAGTACCTATTTTTTAGGGATATGGAGGACTGTGTGTTTTATCACCATTCTTCCCTCTTCGAAGAAATTTTCAAATTCCTAAAGATCCCATAGGTGAAATCATCCGAAATTTAGAAGGAAGGGTCTCCAAAAAATCTAGTTTCTCTTAAACTATTTTTTGCACAATGAAGTTGCTAGTTTCTTGAGATATGAAGGACTAATTTTTTTATCATTATTCTTCCCTAGTAGCTCCATACCCAAAGATATTACAAGACATCAATTTTCATTTTCTATTTTTGAGCTTTCTGGAAAGTGAATCATGATGAAAATTGGAGCACTAGTTTGTGATGAAGAGTCGAATCCAAAAAAGTTGGTCCCATCACAAACAGAGGTTATTTTCACCACTTACTAAAATTATCATATGTTATATTTCCTTCCATGCTATAAATTATGAGTCCCATTGAATTGCAAGTTCTATCACTTAAGACAATCAGAAAAGGGGTAAAATGAAAAGTAAGACAACAAACGATTTCTTCCCAGAATAGCAGGTCCCCAAATAACAACCTGCTAAAAATAGAAAAGTGCTAAAAATAAAAATATCTCAGGAACATAGGAGGTTGGAATATGGTAGAAGGTTTAGAAGGTGAAATTGGAGCAAGACAGGTGATATATCCCAAAATAGCAAAACATGGGCTCATATTTTAAAAATAGCATGCTACTCTCAAAGGGAAAACTTGGTACAATGGTACATAGAGGGATGATGATTCATGTCAATACCATCATTCAGGATCATACATGGGAATTTATCATAGGAAATTTGAGATCCATCTTAGCGAACTAGATAATGTTTTCTGACACTCAATACATAGTTTGGGTCACAGGTATATCATACACAGGATGGGAGTTGGGGTCATTGGAAAAACCATTCAACAGTGCTTTTAAACACTCATTCCAAAGCACTTATGAGCTAATTGGAAGGATGTTCATCACATTAAGCTTTCCATCAATAAGGATCAATGGACTTCATCAGGAATAACATCTCCTATTCTTCTTCTCTCACTCTTTCTCTCTCCTCTTCTCCTAACTTTATCTCTCTTCTTAATGTTCTAATTTTGTTTTGGGGTTGTGCTTTTTCATATGTATTGATTTTCCTAATGTATAACTCACCCTTATTTTATAAAAAGGGACTTAATATTCTCTTGGGAAGTTGAAAAGTTTTAAGTTGTGTGAGGAAATATGAAAAGCCATTGAGGGTAGATGATGAGTCATCTCTCATTCTATAAATTTTAAAGCCATTCTCTTTTAAAGGGGTTGGTAATTTATCTTGTAAACTCAAGAGTGCATTGTACTTATAAAAATAAAAGGAGATACCCATTTTCTTCTACTTTCATCCACTCACAAATTTCTTCCATTCCCACACTATGTACAACTTTTGTTTAAGTAGTCAATACAAGAAGAAGGAGTTTATAGATTTCTTTGACTAAGGGGTTTCTTGATACTTTGTGATAAATAAATTCTATCTGGTCTTGTTGTTATTTTTAGAGTTCTTTCTTATCATAAATGCATGTGTTGAAATTTCTAACTAGTGTGTGCAGGAAGCTGATTTTCTACCTGCAACGTTAGTTCTCCCATATCATTTCTCACTCCTCTTTCCCACTCTTAAGACAAATTCTTCCCTAGCAAGAGATTGATATATTTTCCAGAGGGTCAATGGAGTGCCCCTGTTGGATCCTTGGTTGTAAGGCCACTTGGAGAAAACTCATTTTCACTCATGCATGCATATACGACAGTTGCACCAGTTAAGTAAAGGGACTTAGATTCCAAGAACATTGGAAATAAATCCACAACTTTTTCCACCCAAAAGAAATTCTCACCAATAGTCTGATCCTCCTCATAGATTTTGATTTAGTTATATCCATAAAACCCATCAATGAGAGATAAAAACTAATAACCATTTGTTATGTCAAAAACAACATCGATGGATGGTAACGGGAAATCATCCTTGGGACAAGCCTTGTTGATATCCTGAAAGTCTATGAAAATGTGGATTTTTCCCTTCTTTTTTATAATGGGGATGATATTAAATACCCATTGTGAATGGTTGACTAGCTTGATGAACCCCACCTGTAGGAGATTCATCACTCCTACTTTCACCATGAGGGACACTTTTGGCTTCATGGGTCTCAACTTCTATTTAATTGGCTTAGTATCTAGCTTAGTGATGAGGTTGTGAACTAAAACATGTGGCGTAATTCCCATAATTTTCTTATAGCTAAAGGTGGAAGCTTTTTCATGATTGTGTATTTCTATCTCGTCTGGAGTTAGAGAAGATCCTAGCTTCAAGATTTTTGGTTCCTCCTCCATCATGATGTTTATATAAATTTTTCATTTGATTAGGATGCATTACACTCTTAAAATTTAGGTGGGGCTAGAGGTAGTTCTAAGTCTCCTTCCTCTTCTACCTCATAGAACTCAATACCTTCTATAGAAGAAGGGTCTATAATGGAATCTCCAAAGTTAGAGGAAGAGTGTGGGACAAGAGAAAAGTTGATCTTATGATGAGCGAGATGTAAATCTGTGTAGGCATTCAAATACCCTATGATTTATTTGTCATTTTCAGTGTATTCTAAGATGATAAACTCATTCTTGGCTTCTACATAAGCTAGAGTTGGTGTTGTTGGTATCTTGTGAACCAAAGGTTTAATACGAACTAAAGCCATACAACTAGTGACTTCTAACTTACTGCTTTGGGTAAAATGAGAAGAAAAAGTTGTTATAGAGTCAACAAGGAGGTTTTTCTATTTGGGTATAGATTCGATTGAAATAAAATCAAAAACTTTACTTAACTCAAGGAAGACAGTCTTGTAGAGCTGTAGATGTTTATCCCTAGTCTCGTATAATTCATATACTTGATTTGCAACTAGTTTTGAATCACCTATCACCCTAATATTAAAAGCACCCATCCTTTTGGCTACAATGAGACCAAGAAGGAGAGCCTCATATTCTACTTTGTTGTTAGTGCAGTCAAAATTCAATTTAAAGGATAAGTACATGATCCTTCCTTGAGGGTTGGTAATTATCAAACCTTCCCCAACACCAAAGTGGCACTTTTCTCTATCGTAATTCAAGGTCCAACATTCATCTAGGAAGATTAAAGTTGAATTATGTTTAGTATTATCTTCCCTTGCTTCCGAGACCTCTACCATGCATACCTCATTAGTTGGGAGAGAGCCAAGTCCCAGGGAGTTTCCTATACCCATGGAATCAAACGGAAGAAGAAGGGGTAGGTCATTCTCAAACAAATTGAATATCTTTGTTTTCATTCCCATTGACACTATCTCAACCATTACAGTTTCTTCCTTTACAACATAAAATCCTTTAATCAAACCCGTAGTTTCTAGTTCTATTGTAGGAACCAACGTTTCTAGTAGTGTTGAGCTTGTAGGTTTGTTTAACTAGTTTGTAGGAATCTCAAACTTAGAATGAAAAATTGGCCTCTTATTTAGATTATCTAGATGTATGTCGAAGGGTTTTGGGTCACCCTGCACCATGAATACCTTCCCTAAATGAAGGAATCTTACTTCCCGAAAAAAAGTGGAGGGAATCACTTCCATGCAATGAATCCAAGGATGGCTGAGGATAATTTTATAGTTGGTTTCTATATAATATAAAATTTGGTTATAACCATCTTAGGTCTAAGGGTGACTAGTAACACTATAGTTCCTTTGAGATTGTCATAGCCTCTCAACATGTTTCGTGTTGAGGAGAAATTAGTTTCTCTATAACCTAACTATTGAAGGAAAGAAAATGGGACTATGTTGACCGCTTCCTCATCATCAATAATTGTGTGTTTTACATAGTTATTGTAGATCCAAACTTGTAAAAACAAGTTCATATCACCTTTACGATCTATTTCAGCATCTGTGGGCATCTTGCTGATGTTAAATATGAATCCAACATATTTTTTAGGCTTCCCTAAAGGATAAACATCAAAGTTGATATTGTTTATTTGCACTTCTAGAGGAGGGGTAATATTAATCAAATTTCCAAGACCTAGTGCTTCTAATAAAGTAGCTCTATGAGTAGGGGAATTCTTTAACATATCCAAGAAGGAAATGTGAGATAAAGTTCTAGTTAAGTCATTGATCAAGTCATAAGCTCCCACTGGCTTTCCTAGTGTTTCACGAATGTCATATGATATAGTCAAGTAGATTGGGATAGGCTACAAAGAATAGTGTTTGGTTCTAGTGGCATCGTTAATCTGAGGTTCGGTGTCCAATTCTACTAATCCCACAATTATTTTTTGTTTGCGACCATCCAAAGAAGCTGCTACTAGTGATTTTGATGAATTCGAGGCTTCATGATCGTTGGTTCCTATTGCAATGCCATTTTTGAACCGTTGCGATCTATTCTACCATCTTTTGGGTGCATAGGGAGAGAATCGTTAAATATCCTAAGTGGTGTGTTTTTTGGGGATACCGGTCCCGTGTAAGTGTTCTGAGTTGGCGCTATTAGGTTTTCCAAAAAAATATCAAAAAATAGTTGTCTTTTATCCTTTGGAAAACATTGTAGAATTTTTTTATAATCACAGCATGTTCTTGCGATGCCCTCAGGCCCTATGGAAACCACAGTATAATTCAAGATCATAATCTCGAGACCTTTGGATTGCACTTTTCTGTGGTCTGAAATTATGATTTTCATTTAACTAATGGTTATTATATTTGAATTTTGGGGCCCATTTCCCTTGATTTTAAAATTGGTTCAGGTAGCCACTTGGGTACTAGCTAGGAGATTGGGCCTACATTTTCTTATTAGGTTTATGTGGTTATTGTTTTTATTGCTGTTGAGAATGATTATTAAATTCCATTGCACTAAATGAAGGAAAAAAATTATTATTTCTTTGGTTATTGTCATTCGTATTGTTGTTGTTGTGGGTAGTATTTGTATTGGGAGAGATAAGAACATTTGGCTTCTTACCCTGATTGGTGACACCATCATTTGTAACTCCACAATTCTTGTGAGGACCTTTGGTCCCTAATTATTGTTTGTGTTATTGGGGTAACTAGCATTGCCTTGGTTAGGAGTGATCAATATCCCATTTTTTATATAGGTCTTACAGCCAATGTCTATAGTTGCCTAATCAATTTGGAGAACACCCTCCAATACTTATTCATAGAACCTTAGTGGGAAATTTTAGACTTCTTCCTTTGTTTCCCTATTAAGGGAGTGAAGGAATAGATTGGAGAGCTCTGTCTAGTCCATGTGTGGAGAACTTGTAGTGGAATAGAGGACCTGCCACCATATTTGGATGAAATGGGAATCAAATTCATTATGCTCTTGTTTGATATGAAGGAATTGTATGAATCATGTCCTTAGATGTTTGTTCATATCCTAAGCCTTGATAAAACCTGATATGATTTTTTGAAGGAATGTATCAAATCCTCCAGTATCTTGTAATACCAATTGAGAGTGATACCTTCTAAGGTCTTAGGGATTTTTTTTATAACAACTACATCCCACGGGAGAAGATCTTCAATGGAAATTGCATATGCTTTAATGTGTGCATTAGGATCACCTTCCCCTTTGAATTTTGGAAGATCTGGCAAGGGCCTCTGGAGCATGGCAATCCACATGGATAAGTGGAGAGGCTCCTTAAGGTATTCGTAGTAGGTCCCCATTGCATATGTCTCAACCATTGAAGATCCCTGTTGGGGAGGTGGAGGTTTCATTGGTTGTTAAAATTGTACAACGTATACATTTTTTAGGGCATAAGGCATCTCTTATGGCTGACCATATGGGCTTGGGTAAGTATACATGTCCCCCTGTGGTGAATTATAATATATACGCATGTAAGGGGCTTGTCTACTTTGATACAGGTTTGAAGGCACAAAGCTAGGGAACATTGTATTTCAAGATGGCATGGTGTTTGAGAACGCACTTCTGACTAGTGCCTGGTGTGAGTATCTGTATATGGCATGGGGGGCATACCCAAGGTTCCCATCCTAGTTAGAAAATCCATGGGGCTTGGAGTTCCCGTGTAAACTGAAGGAGTCTACGTAGTAAGTTCTTGGGCATAGCTTTGTTGATAAGGAGGAATATTCCCTTTCCCAATATATGATGTTTGAGTATTTTAGGAAATTTCCAATTCTCTAAATTTATCCACTAATGATGAGATGAATTCACCCATTGATGGAGTTCTATTTTTCTTTAGCACATACTATTGATCTTTTGTAGTTTTTTGAGGAAAATGATATCGTACTATGAATTGGTCATTGTTAGACCACCACTCATTAGCAACATTTCTTGTTGATGGTGAGGTAGTATTTTTATTATGTATAAAGACATCATTATGCCCTTATAGCCTATCCAGAGGTTGATTCATTATGTTTTGAGGGTGTTTCTCTCTTTTAGCATAATTTTCCAAATATTCCTCATCCAAATGTGGGAGCTAATCATACTAGAAACTAATGGGTTGTCTGAACAAGACTTGAGGAGATGAAATTGTCTCTCCAGTGAAAGTCATGTTGTTCGATCTTGAGTGCTCAGGTGGATGTGTTTATGTGATTTGGTACAACTCCTCAATCTATACAGAAGAACCAATATTGGTACCTTATTAAGGAGGAGTTTGGATATGGGCACTTGAATAATTATCTATCCATCTAGAAAGGGGGGGTGAATATTGTTGTCTAGCCATGTGATAGTTATACGCTTCAAGACCTAGAATGGGTCGGTTGTTATGTTTGTGGAGACTATTTTCATGTTAGAGTGTGGTACACCTTCTATGTGTTATACTCGGGTATTTTTACGGCAGTCCCACTCACCGGTGAGCGGGTTAGGGGGTTTGGGGCCGAATCCCCTGAAGCAAATTTTCATGGGTGGTTTATTAACCCATGGGTGATAGGTAACCATTATGGGCTATTTTTGGGCCCATGGTTTTTTGGTACCCATTGTTTTGATACCCATGGTTTTGATACCCATGGTTTTGTATCAAACTGCTTAAGCAATTGTCTATTTATATGGTCTTATGCATATGATATAGAGATAAGCAAATGCATTGCAGATGTGCTTTGAATTCGGGTGTGAATTCTGTAGAGTTTGTTGAGCATATCTCCAAACGGATTTGGGTATTGTATTGAGAGAGTGGAGATTGTAATAAAATCTGAGCAAGTGATTCTTGGTGGACGTAGCCCAAATTGGGTGAACCATGTTAAATACTCTCTTTCTATGTTGTGTTATTTATTCTGCACTTTAATTTGATATCTGTAATATTTTCTACATATTAGTTTCTACTGTTGCAATTCTGTAAGGGATTATTCCGCATATTTTATCACTTATTTCCTTACAATTGGTATCATAGTCTAGTTTTGGTTTGCTAAAGTGTTAAATTATAGGGAAAGTTTTATCTTGAGTGGGAGCTATGGAAGATGATGGAAGATCTAGGGTTGATAAATTCAATGTGTAGAATTTTAGTCTTTGGAAGATGCATATAGAAGATTACCTTCATCAGAAGGATCTTTATACTCCGCTGTCTAAGAAGGTGAACAAACCCTCGAGTATGATAGATGTGGAATGGGATTCGTTGGATCGGAAGGCACTTGGGAACGATCCAGCTGTGTCTTGCATCTTCGGTATTATTTAATGTTTCAAAGGAAAAGACTACAAAAGATCTAATGGATGCATTAGGGAAGTTGTATGAAAAACCCTCTGCCTCTAACAAGATATTTTTAATGAAAAAGTTGTTTAATATGAAGATGTCTGAGAATAGTTCAATAGTAGATCATTTAAATGATTTTGATACGGTTGTGAATATGCTAGCTTTGTTTATAATAGAATTTTATGAAGAAGTTAGGAATTTATTAATTTTGTGCTCTTTACCTAAAAGTTGGAATAGCCTGGTAATGGTGGTAAGCAACTCGGTTCCAACTAACTTGAAGTTGAAGTTTGAGGATGTTGTAGGGGTGATTCTAAGTGAGGAAATGTGAATAAAAAACTTTAGGGAATCTTCTACTTCAGGGAATGATTTGACAGTGGAAACTAGAGGGAGACAGAAGAATAGAGGAAACCGTGGAAAATCGAAAGATCGAGCAAGGTCAAAATCCAAGAGAAAGATTGTATGTTGGAACTATGGAAAGTTTGGGCATGCAAAGAAGGACTGTTGGGAGCTTCGAGACAAGAAGAAACAATAGGAAGAAAACAAGGAGGCAAATGTGGCATCGAGTAATGTATGTTAGGATGCTTTGATTCTTTCTTTGCATAATATTACTGAATCTTGGGTTTTAGATTCAGGGGCTTCTTTTCATGCTACTCCACATAGACATTATTTTGTTGATTATGTTCAAGGGGATTTTGGGCATGTTTTTCTTGGTGATGATGAGCCTTGCAGTATAGTTGGAAAAGGTTATGTTCATGTTAAGATGCAGAATGGGAATACATGGCTATTGAAGGATGTCAGACATGTTCCTACATTAAGGAGAAATTTGATATCGGCGGGGAAATTGGGAAGTGATGGTTGTACTGTGATATTTATAGCTAACTCTTGGAAGGTTACCAAGGGTGCTCTTGTGGTGGCAAGAGGTAAGAAGGTTGGAACTGTCATCACTAATCCGACACTATGATAATTCTTCACCGGGAACTCCTTGTGCTATGATTATTTACTAATGCACAACCTTTATTTTGGTGGATGTAATATGGAAACAAAACAAAAACATAACACAAGAATACCATCGACTATGATAAGATAGAATCATGACAAATCTGAAATATCAAAGTAAATTATAATATTAACATGAAATTGTTACAATCTCACCCATGAGTTACTTCAAGTGTTATTGATTTCACTTGCCTTTCACCAAGACTATGGGAGAAAATTTACAATTACACCTCTTAATGGCTTCTTCAACACACCTTTAAACTGATGGCTTCCTTTGCACACTTCCTACAATATTTCTCACTACTTCCTTCTATGCTAAATGAGGGGGGGGTGGCCTCTCTATTTATAGAACTTCCAGGCTTATCCATCTTATCTCTAAGATAGGATAAGAAATCCACTCTGACGAATCATATTCCATACCTTAACTCTTATCTGTACATGTAAGCTTATCTTTTAAGATAAGATAAACCTTATCATTTTACATGGGTTCCACATTTTTAGACTTTTTACAAATAAAATATACAAAATATTTATGACCTCACTCCTTGTCCTTATTACCAATATAATATTTCTAATTCCTAATCACGTAGACCCTACTTCTCTAACTACCCAAACTTTGACATTTTAACATTACCAGACCACTTACGACAAATATTTACTTTTTACAACATTCCTACTATACTTTGACTGTTACCGTACTCCACATTATTAACAGCACCATACTGACGGCACCGTTATCTTCTATCAGACGCTACTACTAATTATACTTGACAACATCCTATTCCTAATACATACATTAATGAAATAGAAATTACAGAGGAAAATTTTAGTGTCGACATTTTCCCCCTTCCTAGCTTCTACTCCGTCCTCGGAGTAGACTATTCTGGTGCTTGGAAAAATCTTCAACTTGTCATGGTTGACCCATTTCGTAATGGGAGTGCCAATCCAATTCCTCCAGTCGGTATGTACCATTTTCATGCATAGCTGCTATTTTGTAGGGCCCCATCCATTTTGGAAGAAATTTTCTCTGTCTCTTCTTTTTTTGTATCTAGAATCATATACTAGAACCAAGTCATTCACATTAAATGGAGACCAACGGATCTTTTGATCAAATTATTCCTTTCTGCTTCATTTTCTTCTTATGGCTTGTATCCTTTGCTATTTCCTTCATTTTCTCTAGCAAATGAAGATGTACCAACCTTTATTTTACTGAATCACTTTCATCCATCCTTTCATTTTTTCATAACTCTCATAGTGGGAATATCAAACTCAATAGGAAGAACTGGATCAATGCCATAGGCCAACTGAAATGGGGAGTATCCTGTTGCTGACTTTGGATGTTACCCTATATGCCCACAATGGTGCATGAATCCTTTTATCCCACTTATGTACCTGCAAGGCTGCATCTTTTGCTAGAATATGACACCAACACAAAATTTGTTCGTTCCACCTGTCCATTTGTACTTGGCTTGTGTGTTGTTGCCTTCTTGTGCTTAATAGAAAATTTATTGACTAGGGCTTCTACTACCTCATTAATGAAGTGGCTTACTTGATTTTGCTACAATTTCTAATGGACAACCAAATCTGGTGACAATGCGTTCATATATGAACCTTACCACCTCATCCATGGAAGCTGTTTTCAATGGCCTAGCTTCAACCCACTTGGTTAAAAATAATCTGTGGCAACTAACAATATACTTATTTTGGTGTGAGGTAGTTGGAAGTGGACCTAAAATGTCTATTTTCCACTTTTCAAAGGGACCAAGTGGAAGAATACGGCATAATGGAGCTTATGAAGTCTTGTAGTTACCATGTGTTTGAAAAAATATCACATGTCTTACAATAATTATAACAATCTTTAAAAAGAGTGGGCCAGTGATAACCTGCATCCAAGATCCTTCTTGCTGTAAGTTGTCCAGAGAAGTTGCCCTCCACATGTACCATTGTGGAATTCTTCTAGCAGTTCCTTCCCTTGATCATGTCCAACTGCCCTCTTGTACTGTCCATCAGGTCCTATTCGAAATAATACTCCATGCATAATAGAATTATGGACGACTGGCTTGAGTAATCTTTCTCTTAGTCTTTGCATTGGCACCATCAGGAAACTTGAATTCATTCAGATAATTCCAAATATCTATGTATTCACTAGGGATTGTGTCAAGGGATAACAATGCTACATCGGGGAAATCATCATCATTCACAAGATGATCCTAAACCATCATAGGCTCGAGAGAGTGCATCTGCATTGACATGCTTCTTTCCTGGCCCTATCTATAATATCAAATTCAAATTCTTGTAGCAAAATTATCCATCTTGCTATCGCTCCCTGATGGGTTAGGCTTATTTTACAATATATTTTAGAGCTTGATGATCTGTTACAACTAGAAATTTTTGCCCTAGCAAGTAATTTCTAAACTTCTTTACAGCAAAAATGATAGCCAAAGCCTCTTTTTTCAGGTTACAGTATAATTTACTCTCAGCACTGCTCATTTGTCTGCTCCCAAAGTAAATTGGATGTTCATTCCTATTTTCATCCTTTTGGCTCAAAGTACTTCCTAGTGCTACATCTGAGGCATCAGTGTACACAATGAATGGCTTGCTCCAATCTGGATTCTTCAAAATAGGTGAAGACACCAGGGCTTCCTTCAGTTGTCCAAAAGCTTCATGCACCTTATTTCCTGGTTCATAAGTAAACGTCCTTCTTCAAGAACTGGGTTAGTGGCTGTGCAATCTTTGAGAAATTATTGATGAACCTTCTATAGTAACCCACATGGCCTAAAAATGATCTCAACTTACTTCTATTCATAGGAAAATGGTAAATTTTTGATTTTTGAAACTTTATCAGGATCAGTACCAATACCATCTCTGGATACAACATGCTCTAGCAAAACACCTTTAGAACATCTAAAGACACACTTTGTAGGGTTTAGTGAGGCTTGTGCTTCATCTAACCTTTGAAATGTTGTCTCCATCTGGTGCAAGTGGTCCAACTTGCTCCCATAGATGCAAAAATCATCCAGAAATACTCTGATGAAGGTCCCCAATGTAGGGTTCAGAACACCCTATTCATTAAACGCTGGAATGTTGGCTGGAGCATTACATAACCCAAAAGGCATAACTCTATAAGCAAACGTTCCCCAAGGATTGGGTGAACGTGGTCTTCAGCTGATCTTTCTCTACTATACGAACTTGGTTGTAGCCACTATATCCATCAACAAAACTATAGCACTCCTGGCCAGCTACTTTGTCCAAGATCTGATCTGAAAATGGAAGAGGGTAATGATCCTTCTTTGTTGCCTTATTGAGCTTCCTGTAATAAATGCAAATGCGTAGCTTCCCATTCTTTTTTATTGAGATCACAATGGGAGAAACCCATTTTGAATTCTCCACAGCAAATATGAATCCTGCATCAAGCAACTTATCTATTTCTTCTTTTACAGTCTTGGAAAAATTAGGATTCATTCTATATGGAATTTACTTTATGGGCTTAGCACCATCTACCAGCTCAATAGAATGTTCTACCCAACTTACTTGATGGAGTTCCTTGTAATCAAAAGTGAATATGTGTATGTACCTTCGAAAGAGCTAGAGGTAGGATTCCTTCTCACTCTCCATCACAACATCACCAATATTTATAAAGGCTGCGGGTGCATTGGTTAATCCAAAGGGTAGAATTGTGAATTCATAATGTCCGTACCTTGTTTGGAAAGCTGTTTTATGAATGTCTTCTTCTTTAATCCTTAACTGATGATAACTAGATCGAAGATCTATCTTAGAATAAACCGCTGCTCCACGCATCTAATCAAACAGATCATCGATCCTTGGAAGTGGATATCGGTTCTTGATTGTTGCTTTGTTCAACATCCGATAATCAATACAAATCCTTAGTGTTCCATCCTTCTTTTTCACAAATATTACAGGTGCACCCCAAGGTGAAACACTTGGTCTAATCAAACCTTTTGTCAAAATTTCATGTAACTGTGCCTTAAGCTAGACTAACTCAGTAGTAGTCATTTCATAAGGCGCTTTGGAAATAGGTTCTGTTCCTGGCTTGATTTCAATGGTGAAGTCAAATTATCTCTTGGGTGGTAACCCTCGTAATTCTTCAGGAAAAACATCCCTGAAACTTTGTAACAGAGGAATTTGCTTCATGTAATCACCATCTTCTTCTAAAGATTCTGATATCTTTACTGCATAAAGAGTACAACCTTTATTCTTAGCCTTTTTAAGCTGCATAGCTGACAGTTTTCTAACTGAAATTTCCCGTTTCACCCCTTGAATCTCTGCTGTTTCCAGCTGATCATCTAAACACTTTATGTTCTTTTCATAGCAATCTACCTT
Source organism: Taxus chinensis (assembly GCA_019776745.2). NCBI lineage: Eukaryota > Viridiplantae > Streptophyta > Pinopsida > Cupressales > Taxaceae > Taxus > Taxus chinensis. Next base: position 314,553,981 of record CM034147.1, on the reverse strand, counting down.
TGCCTTATGGTCAGCTAACCAATTGACACCGATGACAATGTCATACGATCCCAAAGGTGCAACATAGAGATCAACTTCTGTGGAAAAGTTAGGTAAGTCAAGGACTGCCCCAAAAAGACACATACTTACTGTATGAAAAAAATTATTACCATACTGTACAGTCCAAGATTTATCCATTTTTCCAGCTTTTCTTGTAAGTTTAGAAGCAAGTTTATTAGATATAAAACATTCAGTAGCTCCTGTGTCAAAAAGAATTGTGACAGGTATGCCGAATAAATTACCCGGAACTTCTATAGGTGTTACTTACTTTTCAGCTTGTTTGTCTGCTACTGCAGCATGTATCTTATGCTGCTGATTACGATCATCCTTCTTCAAAGGGCATTGATTAGCATAGTGGTCCTTGCCACAATTGTAGCAGCCTCCTACAGGTCCCTTTTTAGGCTCAAAGTTGCCTCCAGTTTTGTAATTGTCACGCTGTCCTCCATAGGGCTTCTACCCATTATTATAATTTTTAACAAAATTTCCCTTTACATTTCTAGTAGGCTTAATTACTGCTGCTTTCTTATTGTTATCTCCTGGAAACTTACTCTTGTTTCCAAAATTTTTCCATGGTCCTTTTCTAGGTGCAAGAGAGGTTTATGAAGGGTTTGCAGTCTTCTTCTGCACTTCCTCGTTATGAGTAGAAATAGCCTTTAATTTCTGTTCTTGCCTTATGGCCTTTTCAACAACTCCTTCCATAGTGGTTGGACTATGAACATCGACCTCTCCCCCTATCATGGGATTCAATCCCATGATGAATTTCCGTATCCTGAACTTTTCGTCAGTTTGATACTGCGGTACATACTTGAGGAGTTTTGTAAACCGCTCCCAGTATTCAGTTAGCGTTAGCTTTCCTTGAGCTAAGTTCTGAAATTCTGTCATTTTCTGATCATAGAAAAGTTGTGGCAGCCAACGTTGCCTAAAATAGCCTTTAAATCGATCCCAAGTAATATTGGTCTCATTAATGTTTAATTCAGCTTTACGGCTATCCCACCACGAAGATGCTTCGTGAGAAAGCTGATAGGCTCCCCAAATAGCTTTGGTTTCCTCTGAGAAGTTCCTTATTGCAAAGTACTTCTCCATTTTGCTGAGCCAGTTCTCAGCTCCATCTCCTAATGTGGTGCCATCAAACTTAGGCGGACTTATCCTTTTTATATCATTAGTGAGTTCTGCTTCCAACCTGCCCTTTTTATTTTCTGGTTGGGCAGGTGCATTTCCAGCATTAACATCAACACCCATGTCGGGGTTGTCCTCAGGAGGTTGCTGATTATTATTATCAGCTTCTTCATCCTCCTCATTTCCCATCACCTGCTGTTCAAGTATAGCTAAGCGATCTCTTGTGTCCAACAGGGCAGCAAGGATCTCATCAATTTTCTGGGTTGTTGCCGCTCCTTCAGGTGGAGCATTACCCGCAACATTTCCCCTTGTTCTAACCATTTTCTGTTACAAGAAAATTCAGGTTTTTATCAGATTATGGACACAATAGGTCCAAGAGCTGCAACCTTCAGCTCTGATACCAAGATGTAACATCCCCATTTTATAGCTTAGAACAAGTAAATTTTTTTTTTTTTGATAATTGCATCCTAGTTCTAAATACATAATTTAGAACTCACAAATCAAATAACCATTCATATAACAGACAACCATATGCAGCTGTAATGACTCGGAGTACTTCCGATCTATTCATTCCATGACTCGGTAATCTACCGATCTATTCATGAGTAATAAGAGTTGGTGTTTTTTTTAACGCTTTACTCTTGCGGTTCTCTTCCCTACTCTGGGATTCAGAATGCTCTGTCCAAGGAACCTAACTGAATAATTGTTACTATTATTCATCGGCATCTCATCCCTTAGACTAGGTGAATTAGGACAACGCAATCAGCAGCTTGCGATACTTTGGCCAAATATTTGAAACATACTGTTTATGTCTCGTATTCCTTAACGGCATACTCGTCAATCTGGAATACGCTCTTCACCCCATTCTTATGTTATATAAAATGTCCTACACTGACTACTGTCAGTCCTTCCTTTCACAACTTAATCACTCGGAGATAGATTAACAAGGTGATAATGTTATATGGATGCCCATGAGGATTAGGGATACGGTGGCATACTAGTTTAACCCTGCAGTTAGACCAATGTGTCAAGATACCCCGAACCTCCTAGGCAGCCTTATAACCTGACCACATTCCTAATCGGTCCCTGAGTAACTAATCCGATCACAAGTGTAAATCTTAGCAATCAATGGAAAGGGTGTCGCCATAAGTCACCTACATTGTTGTAACTTCGAGAAGATCCTAATCTTCTCAGAGGTACAACCCTGCAGTTGTCCTGTGCCGTCAACCTTTAAATCCACCTTGAAAAGATCTACTTATTAATATGCGTTATGCACTTTGAGTATTATAATTACTTTTAAGACTTCCCCCATAGGTTAGCCTTCCCAAATCCCTGGATTCTTCACCTTAAGACGACCTTTCTCAATAAAACCCATTACATGGTGGAGTTATTAAGGTCATGGTCTCATCAAGGAGTCATTAGAATATCCATGATTCTAAAACAACAGAATTGGACAATATCTCATAACCTTTACTTGAGATTGCCATCTGAACCCCATTTGATTTATATCAGTTCTCTTAACTGAATTTATATCATACTTATTAGTATAAAGATATAAATGATTAAGGATCCAAATAAGTGATGTCCTGTCATAATCAAGACTAGGGATCAGTAATTTAATTCAGCTTGTTTAGCATTCTGCTTAGGTTCATTTTTTTTAACCCATCTTTTAGAAAGACGATTATTTAAATTCAATATTGCTTTCGCTAGAACAATAAGATCTGCTAAACACTCATATAAATTCAATCACATTTTCTTTAAGCTTTCATTGTCAATCACAAAAGCATCCAAATCACACAAAGATAACATTGCCATTCTGGTATAAAAACCGAAGAAGGTCAACTATCAGAAATAGAATACAACACATAAGTAACAACCACTTATTTCCATTCCTTTCAAAACTATACAATTACATTTTATGCAAGCAGCATACTTGTTACAATACTAACGGAAAAGAAACATCTTTCCACATTGAGTACACTTATAAATTCCAGCAGTAATTCATTATAAAACAAAATTAAATAATCTGATCAGCCTGTCAGATCTGCATTGTTTTTACCTCTTACGGCAACCATCTGCAAAAATAGTCAACATGAGTCAGTTCAATGAACTAAGCATGATAAGCACTAACTCTTAAAACAATTGCAATCCATCAATTGTTTTCATTAAACACCCTGTTTAAATGAGATCAATTATCCAAACAAGTAAACATGATTTAGACTATGCCTTTGTAATACAAAATGGCTACAAATGTGTAACTCTATCATTGTTACAGAATAGTCCTAATCACTTCTCAAATATTTCATCAAATATTAAGAATCAAAGAACGAAAGTATCCAAACAAGTATCTTGAATCCAAGATCAGTAACATTGGACAGATCGTTACTTTCATCAGAAAAGGAAATATCATAGCAAATCATGATTCCACCAATAAGATACAAGAACAATTCCAACTGTTAGGCACATATCAACAAGTATTAGAATAATAGAAGAGAAAGAAACAAATATTTCATACTTCCCTTCGCACAAGTTCACTACTGTACCGTCTACACATATGAGATGCATTCATCTAGTATGTATACAAACAAGTCCGTCAAACCACAAGAAGAATTACTGTCATATATAAAAATCGAACACAACAAGGCTTTACGAAACAAGTTCGAAATCAAAGAACCTCTAGAATTGCGGTCAACAATAGACTTCATTGCATTAGGCTATTGGATGTTTCCCTAAGACTAAGCCAAGACAATCACACAAAATTTCTGAACATGCCCAGTCTCAGTCAGACAGGAGTAAACGGAAAAGAATATAGCAAATCTATTCTAACCTTGGCGCATGCAAGTCTAAAGTATGGTATTCGCGACTCATTTCAACAGAGCCAAAACATGAAATAATTTTCCATACTCAAGGAAATCAAACAATGACAAACGACAGTGTCCAAATATCAGGTTCAATAAGAGACAGAAATACAGGTTACCTTTCAAGAATTCAAATGATTCCAAACAGTGGTAACAAGGCAAATAATTGCATACGATTCCAACTGAGCTCATCAATGGAGCATAATAAAAATCAGGCAAGCAAATTTAATTACTGATTTCAAAACAAGGAATCCGACTGCAGCCTTGCCAATATTTTACACAAATTTACACAGACTGAAGATGTAAAAATATACCAAAAGAATCTGTACCACAAAATCTTTGCGACACGATGGTATTCTTACGAAATAACAGAGATCAAAATACATGTTATTCCCTTAATTCACTGGAACAACCATTTCCAATATTCATCTATTTTCAACCATGAACAGCGATTTAAACATATAAATCATTCAATAGACTCCACGAAGTCATTCTGATTAAAACGAATATGAATCTATATTTACATTGCATATTGTTAACGGGTTATTATCCAAAACCACGGAACCCAACAACAGTATAAGATAAAATAGTTAAAGAATCAATCTATGCCAATTAAGGTAAGCATTCGACAAAAACCAAGTGTAAGCAATTCAAATACCGATTTTCATAACAAAGAATTCAACTGAACCTCGTCAAAATTCTCGAACAAGCTTACACCTAAGGAGACATAAATGTAAACCCTGGGAATCAGTACTAAATTCCATTACAAATAACAGAGGTCGCATGACCTGTTACTCCTACAAGATTCCAACGGAATTCAAGTTAACAAAACTCAAGGAGGTATCTATATCCTCAGCAGTGGATCATAGTATACGATTTGTTCAGAGGACTCCACCGAGCCGTTCTAATATAATACACATATCCAACATTCAAATATAAATATGTATAACTTCCTCAGTGATCCATTTATACAAATCATTCACTAAACTCTACAGAGTCATTCCAATATATAATATACATACATCCATAATGCATTCTGTAACGGTTAAATCTCGTTACCCCAATGAAAAAGGAAACAATTCCAAAAGAGTTGCAATAAGATACTGTCACACCGAAAGATGTTATTCACAAACAACCTTCAAGACAGAAACGAAACCCAACAGTATCAATAACTACCATCAACAAACCCACGACAGAGCTTACAAAGATTCCAAAACACTGAACAATCAAACAGGTACATCAGTATCCTTCCCGACTGTTTCCACAACCAAATTGACGACAAAAAAAAATCGACAAACATAACAATGGTCTATACCCATTACAAGAACGATTAATGGGCTCACGCCGAACAGGCCGAGCATTCACACATTTCATATGTTTCACATATTTAAGCCAGAATGCAAACACAAAGAAATAATGCCACAGTTCGAATTTAATAAACACCCATCAAAGGATAAATGAAAATTCGAACCAGAAGAGATACTGTACCAAGAAAATCACACAAGACATCCATAGATAAACATATAATTCCTTAAATCATTTGAACAGAGTTGTTCTAATGAAATCACTTGAAAGACAGCAAGATTTTTAAAGGTTAGGGCCTAACATGCCTGGATTTTTGCTCAAAATTCCGAAGCAGACCACTGGAAGAGCTCAGACTTCCTTTTCCTTTTCCAAGTTAGAGCGATCAACAAAATTTTACTATCTCCATGGCATATATATTCTCCTTACCAGAGAAAAGAGCTAGATACCCTCATACTCGCCATGCAACTCCAAGAAGACTGGTGCGAAGAACCAGTGAACAGGCAGAGAGAAACCTGAAAATTCGCGACAAGCCAAACAAACCAACAAACTTCCCAGTTTGCATGCCTTCTCGCGAGTTACGAGCTCGTCTACCGAGACGCATTGAATGCATTTACACCAACTTTCCCGCTCAAACTCCACTGCCACCGACCGCCAGAAGTTGGCGATAGACAAATAAAATCCCAAGTCCATTTCCAGTTTTGGCGAATTGCCACGTCGGCACAAGTTAGCCATTCCCAAAACCTCCGCCAAGACCTGTCCTTCATCCTTATCCCATGCATTTAATAACATAGAAAATGCCGCCCATGGTTCGCACCCCTCCATAGGCCCCTTTACATTCTTGATCATAGTTAGGTTAGTATCTTAGGTTAGAATTTAGGATAATACATATTCTAACCATATTACACATAGATACTAACTTAGGACATTAACACTTAGCCTAGGTCTAGGTTAGATTAACACTAATCTAACCCCTAGGTTAGGTTTAGTCTTAAGTTACTAATCATTAATAATTCCAGTTAGGTCTGCATTCTGTACACTCAGAAAAAGACCTACATCATACCTTCTTGAACAGGGTTAGCTCCTGTTCTGCCTTAGGCTGCAGAATCGTATGTAACCGAATTATTACCTGGTCCACAATCGAGACCTTCCAGATATACTTCCATATCGGGAACCATTTCATTTCACTTGATCAGCCTGAGTCATACTCCTGACTAGCTTATTAAATGCTTCTAGACCTTGTAACCTGTTCAAGGTCTGTAATTTTTAATTCATCACGAACAGACTTAGAGCAATACTTGGATCAATTCCACTGATCCAAGATTAGATCTTAAAGATGGATAACTCTATAATTCATTCCGAGATCAGATTAAACTCAGATGCAAAATGAAATAGATAAAAGAGTCTAAACATATTCTGACTCAGTCAAAGATCTGTAAATAAATTACAGTACATATCAAGCATGATTTCTAAATCGAGGAACACATCCTTTTACAAGAAATCACATATCAACACTTGTATGCTCAGGAGGAAGTAACAACAGTTCAAGGTGTTACATGCTTCCCTCCTAAAAAGATTCATCATCCCGATGAATTACATATTAAATTAACCTTCAGGTCAATCAATTTATCAGTACACAAATAATGTGCCTATTTCATATTTGAATAGTTCCAAAAATCAATGTCACAACACATTTTATTCAACCTGAATAAAGTCTGCCTTCATCTGGCTTTCATAAATACTTAAAAACATTAAGTTCATAAAAGTATGTTTTGTCAACAGATTTCATTCTGTTTGAAAAAGAGAAGGAAAAGCAATTTTCATCTCTTCCAGATTTTCCCAAGTTGCACTTTCCTCGCTAAACTGGTCCCACTGGACCTTACATTGCTGTAAATCACAATTTCTTAAATGCAAATGGCGAGTTTCCAGCACTCGTGTGGGTTTAACCACGATTATTCCTGGGTCTTGGACCTGCAAGGAATTCCAATTTAAAACATGTGACAGATCTGAAACGTATTTCTTAAGCAAAGAAATATGGAAAACATCATGCATGCGAGATAAAGCAGGTGGCAATGCTAAACGATAAGCTACATGATTGATTATTTCGACAATTTCGAAAGGTCCCACGAATCGAGGTGACAACTTGGCAGCCTTGCCAAAAGTTATAGAACTCTTTCTGGGTTTAACACGAAGAAAAACCTTATCACCAAGCTCAAACTTTCTATCAACCCGCTTAAGGTCAGCATAGCTCTTCTGTCTATCCGCTGCTTCCTTTAGTCGTTCACGAATCAGCTTAACTTGCTGTTCCATTTCTGTGAGAATCTCTGGTCCAATTACCACTCTATCCTCAACACTGTCCCAACTTACAGGGGTTCTGCACTTTCTTCCATAAAGCGCTTCAAATGGTGCCATTTTGAGAGATGAGTGATAAGTATTGTTGTATGCGAACTCAACTAATGGAAGATACTCTTCCCATTTATACTGTTGATCCATGCAATACATTCGCAACATGTCCTCCAACACTTGATTTACCCTCTCAGTTTGTCCATCCGTTTCCGGAAGATATGTAGAACTGAAGTTTAGTTTCGTTCCTAGGGCTGCGTTAAGCGTTTGCCAAAACCTTGACGTCATTCTAGGATCCCTGTCAGATATAATCAGTTCTGGTACACCATGTAATCTGAAAATTTCTTGTACGAATCTTTTGGCCAGCACTGGTGAATCATCCTTTAGATTTCCAGCGATGAAATGAGCTACCTTGGTCAGTTTATCTACAACTACCAGGATAACATCATGTTTATTCCTGGACATAGGTAGTCCTTGTACAAAATCCATGGTTATTACTTACCATTTGTACTGCGGTATGCTATGAGGATATAACAGTCCAGCCGGGTGCATATGTTCTACCTTCACCCACTGACATTCCAGACAATGAGTCACAAAATTAATCACATCCTTTTTCATACCTTTCCAGAAGTATTGTTGTTTTAAATCAGCAAGCATTTTTTTGATACCTGGGTGTCCAGAGAAAGGTGAATTATGAAATTCAACTAACTTCTTTCTCAAATCGTTCAGCATAGGTACATATACCCTATTTTCATAACGCAAGATTCCTTCATTATCGAAATGAAAACCTTTATACCTTATATCCTTAGGTTCTGCAGCAAGCGCTGCTTTTACTTGCTGAAAGTATGCATCTGATTCTGAGGCACTTTTTTTCCTCGTCTTTAAACTGAGTTCTTAATGTTATAAGAGTAGAAATGTGCCTCCTACGACTTAGAGCATCAGCTACTCTATTCTCTTTCCCTTTGATATAGCTAATATCAAAGTCATATTGTGATAAAAATTCTAACCACCTTCTCTGTTTGGCGTTCAGATTGGGCTGAGTAAAAATATATTTTAGTCCTAAGTGATCAGTTTTCAACTCAAAAGGTTTCCCTAGTAAGTAGTCTCTCCAGACATGAAGTACATGAACAATGGCAGCAAGTTCCAAATCATGAGGGGCATAATTCAGCTCATGTAACTTAAGTTTTGTACTTTCATATGCTATGACCTGATCATTTTGTAACAAAACACCTCCAAGGCCTTCCCCAGAAGCATCCGTTACAACAGTAAAACTCCCATTAGGGTCTGGTACAGCTAGTATAGGTGCAGAAGTCAACTTGTCTTTCAAAATTTTGAAATCCGCTTTGCACTTATCATTCCACATGAATTTCTTATCCTTCTTCTGCAATGAAGTTATTGGTGCAGCTACTTTAGAAAAATCCTTTACAAATTTTCTATAGTAACCAGCAAGACCCATGAAGCTTCTTACTTCATGCACATTCTTTGGTGCAGGCCACTCAGTTATTGCCACTATTTTTGAAGGATCTACATCAATTCCTTCTTTACTTATAACATGACCCAAATAGTGAACTTCTGAATCAAAGAAAGAACATTTGGATAACTTACCATACAGCTTCCTCTTTCTCAAAATTCCCAAAACTATCTTCAAATGCTCATTGTGCTCCTCAACGCTTTTAGAATAAATGAGAATATCGTCCAAGAATACAAGTACAAACTTGTCCAGGTATTCTTGAAAGATATTGTTCATTAAATTCATAAAGGCTGCGGGTGCATTAGTTAATCCAAAGGGTAGAACTGTGAATTCATAATGTCCGTACCTTGTTCGGAAAGTTGTTTTATGAATGTCTTCTTCTTTAATCCTTAACTGATGATAACCAGATCGAAGATCTATCTTAGAATAAACCGCTGCTCCACGCATCTGATCAAATAGATCATCGATCCTTGGAAGTGGATATCGGTTCTTGATTGTTGCTTTGTTCAACATCCGATAATCAATACACAGCCTTAGTGTTCCATCCTTCTTTTTCACAAATATTACAGGTGCACCCCAAGGTGAAACACTTGGTCTAATCAAACCTTTTGTCAAAAGTTCATGCAACTGTGCCTTAAGCTTGACTAACTCGGTAGTAGTCATCCGATAAGGCGCTTTGGAAATAGGTTCTGTTCCTGGCTTGATTTCAATGGTGAAGTCAAATTCTCTCTTGGGTGGTAACCTTCGTAATTCTTCAGGAAAAACATCCCTGAAACTTTGTAACAGAGGAATTTGCTTCATGTAATCACCATCTTCTTCTGAAGATTCTGATATCTTTACTGCATAAAGAGTACAACCTTTATTCTTAGCCTTTTTAAGCTGCATAGCTGATAGTTTTCTAACTGAAATTTCCCGTTTCACCCCTTGAATCTCTGCTGTTTCCAGCTGATCATCTAAACACTTTATGTTCTTTTCATAGCAATCTACCTTTGCCTTATGGTCAGCTAACCAATTGACACCGATGACAATGTCATACGATCCCAAAGGTGCAACATAGAGATCAACTTCCGTGGAAAAGTTAGGTAAGTCAAGGACTGCCCCAAAAAGACACATACTTACTGTATGAACAAAATTATTACCATACTGTACAGTACAAGATTTATCCATTTTTCCAGCTTTTCTTTTAAGTTTAGAAGCAAGTTTATTAGATATAAAACATTCAGTAGCTCCTGTGTCAAAAAGAATTATGACAGGTATGCCGAATAACTTACCCGGAACTTCTATAGGTGTTACTTGCTTTTCAACTTGCTTGTCTGCTACTACAGCATGTATCTTATGCTACTGATTACGATCATCCTTCTTCAAAGGGCATTGATTAGCATAGTGGTCCTTGCCACAATTGTAGCAGCCTCCTACAGGTCCCTTTTTAGGCTCAAAGTTGCCTCCAGTTTTGTAATTGTCACGCTGTCCTCCATAGGGCTTCTGCCCATTATTATAATTTTTAACAAAATTATCCTTTACATTTCCAGCAGGCTTATTTACTGCTGCTTTCTTATTGTTATCTCCTGGAAACTTACTCTTGTTTCCAAACTTTTTCCATGGTCCTTTTCTAGGTGCAAGAGAGGTTGAAGAAGGGTTTGCAGTCTTCTTCCGCACTTCCTCCTTATGAGCAGAAATAGCCTTTAATTTTTGTTCTTGCCTTATGGCCTTTTCAACAACTCCTTCCATAGTGGTTGGACTGTGAACATCGACCTCTCCCCCTATCATGGGATTTAATCCCATGATGAATTTCCGTATCCTGAACTTTTCGTCAGTTTGATACTGCGGTACATACTTGAGGAGTTTTGTAAACCGCTCCCAGTATTCAGTTACCGTTAGCTTCCCTTTAGCTAAGTTCTGAAATTCTGTCATTTTCTGATCATAGAAAAGTTGTGGCAGCCAACGTTGCCTAAAATAGCCTTTAAATTGATCCCAAGTAATATTGGTCTCATCAATGTTTAATTCAGCTTTACGGCTATCCCACCATGAATATGCTTCATGAGAAAGCTGATAGGCTCCCCAAATAGCTTTGGTTTCCTCTGAGAAGTTCCTTATTGCAAAGTACTTCTCCATTTCACTGAGCCAGTTCTCAGCTCCATCTCCTAATGTGGTGCCATCAAACTTAGGTGGACTTATCCTTTTTATATCATTAGTGAGTTCTGCTGCCAACCTGGCCTTTTTATTTTCTAGTTGGGCAGGTGCATTTCCAGCATTAACATCAACACCCATGTCGGGGTTGTCCTCAGGAGGCTGCTGATTATTATTATCAGCTTCTTCATCCTCCTCATTTCCCATCACCTGCTGTTCAAGTACAGCTAAGCGATCTCTTGTGTCCAACAGGGCAGCAAGGATCTCATCAAGTTTCTGGGTTGTTACTGCTCCTCCTTCAGGTGGAGCATTACCCGCAACGTTTCCCCTTGTTCTAACCATTTTCTGTTACAAGAAAATTCAGGTTTTTATCAGATTATGGACACAATAGGTCCAAGAGCTGCAACCTTCAGCTCTGATACCGAGATGTAACATCCCCATTTTATAGCTTAGAACAAGTAAATTTTTTTTTTTTTTTGATAATTGCATCATGGTTCTAAATACATAATTTAGAACTCACAAATCAAATAACCATTCATATAACAGACAACCATATGCAGTTGTAATGACTCGGAGTACTTCCGATCTACTCATTCCATGACTCGATAATCTACCGATCTATTCATGAGTAATAAGAGTTGGTGTTTTTAGTTAACACTTTACTCTTGCGGTTCTCTTCCCTACTCTGGGATTCAGAATGCTCTGTCCAAGGAACCTAACTGAAAAATTGTTACTATTATTCATCGGCATCTCATCCCTTATACTAGGTGAATTAGGACAACGCAATCAGCAGCTTGTGATACTTTGGCCAAAGATTTGAAACATACTGTTTATGTCTCGTATTCCTTAACAGCATACTCGTCAATCTGGAATACACCCTTCACCCCATTCTTAAGTTATATAGAATGTCCTACACTGACTACTGTCAGTCCTTCCTTTCATAACTTAATCACTCGGAGATAGATTAACAAGGTGATAATGTTATATGGATGCCTATGAAGATTAGGGATACGGTGACATACTGGTTTAACCCTGCAGTTAGACCAATGTGTCAAGATACCCCGAACCTCCTAGGTAGCCTTATAACCTGACCACATTCCTAATCGGTCCCTGAGTAACTAATCCGATCACAAGTGTAAATCTTAGCGATCAATGCAAAGGGTGTCGCCATAAGTCACCTGCATTGTTGTAACTTCGAGAAGATTCTAATCTTCTCGGAGGTACAACCCTGCAGTTGTCTTGTGCCGTCAACCTTTAAATCCGCCTCGAAAAGATCTACTTATTAATATGCGTTATGCACTTTGAGTATTAAATTACTTTTAAGACCTCCCCCATAGGTTAGCCTTCCCAAATCCCTGGATTCTTCGCCTTAAGATGACCTTTCTCGATAAAACCCATTACATGGTGGAGTTATTAAGGTCATGGTCTCATCAAGGAGTCATTAGAATATCCATGATTCTAAAACAACAGAATTGGACAATATCTCATAACCTTTACTTGAGATTGCCATCTGAACTCCATTTGATTTATATCAGTTCTCTAAACTGAATTTATATCATACTTATTAGTATAAAGATATAAATGATTAAGAATCCAATTAAGTGATGTCCTGTCATAATCAAGACTAGGGATCAGTAATTTAATTCGGCTTGTTTAGCATTCTGCTTAGGTTCATTTTTTTTTATCCTATCTTTTAGAAAGACAATTATTTAAATTCAATATTTCTTTCGCTAGAACAATAAGATCTGCTAAACACTCATATAATTTCAATCACATTTTCTTTAAGCTTTCATTGTCAATCACAAAAGCATCCAAATCACACAAAAATAACATTGCCATTCTGGTATAAAAACCGAAGAAGGTCAACTATCAAAAATAGAATACAACACATAAGTAACAACCACTTATTTCCATTCCTTTCAGAACTATACAATTACATTTTATGCAAGCAGCATACTTGTTACAATACTAACGGAAAAGAAACATCTTTCCACATTTAGTACACTTATAAATTCCAGCAGTAATTCATTATAAAACAAATTAAATAATCTGATCAGCCTGTCAGATCTGCATTGTTTTTACCTCTTACGGAAACCATCTACAAAAATAGTCAACATGAGTCAGTTCAATGAACTGAGCATGATAAGCACTAACTCTTAAAACAATTGCAATCCATCAATTGTTTTCATTAAACACCCTGTTTAAATGAGATCAATTATCCAACAAGTAAACATGATTCCACCAATAAGATACAAGAACAATTCCAATTCTTACGCAGATATCAACAAGTAATAGATAATAGAAGAGAAAGAACCAAATCTTTCATACTTCCCTTCGCACAAGTTCACTACTGTACTGTCTACACATATGAGATGCATTCATCCAGTATGTATACGAACAAGTCCGTCAAACCACAAGAAGAATTACTGTCATAATAAAAATCTAACACAACAAGGCTTTACGACCCAAGTTCGAAATCAAAGAACCTCTAGAATTGCGGTCAACAATAGACTACATTGCATTAGGCTATTGGATGTTTCCCTAAGACTAAGCCAAGACAATCACACAAAATTTCTGAACATGCCCAGTCTCAGTCAGACAGGAGTAAACGGAAAAGAATATAGCAAATCTATTCTAACCTTGGCGCATGCAAGTCTAAAGTATGGTATTCGCGACTCATTTCAACAGAGCCAAAACACGAAATAATTTTCCATACTCAAGGAAATCAAACAATGACAAACGACAGTGTCCAAATATCAGGTTCAGTAAGAGACAGAAATACAGGTTACCTTTCAAGAATTCAAATGATTCCAAACAGTGGTAACAAGGAAAATAATTGCATATGATTCCAACTGAGCTCATCAACAGAGCATAATAAAAATCAGGCAAGCAAATTTAATTACTGATTTCAAAACAAGGAATCCGATTGCACCCTTGCCAATCTTTTACACAAATTTGCACAGACTGAAGACGTAAAAATATACCAAAATAATCTGTACCACAAAATCTTTGCGACACGATGGTATTATTACAAAATAACAGAGATCAAAATACATGTTATTCCCTTAAGTCACTGGAACAACCATTTCCAATATTCATCTTTTTTCAACCATGAACAGTGATTTAAACATATAAATCATTCAATAGACTCCACGAAGTCATTCTGATTAAAACGAATATGAATCTATATTTACATTGCATAATGTTAACGGGTTATTATCCAAAACCACGGAACCCAACAACAGTATAAGATAAAATAGATAAAGAATCAATCTATGCCAATTAAGGTAAGCATTCGACAAAAACCAAGTGTAAGCAATTTAAATACCGATTTTCATAACAAAGAATTCAACTGAATCTCGTCAAAATTCTCAAACAGGCTTACACCTAAGGAGACATAAATGTAAACCCTGGAAATCAGTACTAAATTCCATTACAAATAACAGAGGTCGCATGACCTGTTACTCCTATAAGATTCCAACGGAATTCAAGTTAAAAAAACTCAAGGAGGTATCTATATCCTCAGCAGTGGATCATAGTATACGATTTTTTCAGAGGACTCCACCGAGCCGTTCTAATATAATACACGTATCCAACATTCAAATATAAAAATGTATAACTTCCTCAGTGATCCATTTATACAAATCATTCACTAAACTCTACAGAGTCGTTCCAATATATAATATACATACATCCATAATGCATTCTGTAACGGTTAAATCTCGTTACCCCAATGAAAAAGGAAACAATTCCAAAAGAGTTGCAATAAGATACTGTCACACCGAAAGATGTTATTGACAAACAACCTTCAAGACAAAAACGAAACCCAACAGTATCAATAACTACCATCAACAAACCCACGACAGAGCTTACAAAGATTCCAAAACACTGAACAATCAAACAGGTACATCAGTATCCTTCCCCACTGTTTCCACAACAAAATTGACGACAAAAAAAAATCGAAAAACATAACAATGGTCTATACCCATTACAGGAACGATTAATGGGCTCACGCCGAACAGGCTGAACAGTCACACATTTCATATGTTTCGCATATTTAAGCCAGAATGCAAACACAAAGAAATAATGCCACAATTCGAATTTAATAAACACTCATCAAAGGATAAATGAAAATTCGAACCAGAAGAGATACTGTACCAAGAAAATCACACAAGACATCCATAGATAAACATCTAATTACTTAAATCATTTGAACAGAGTTGTTCTAATGAAATCACTTGAAAGACAGCAAGATTTTTAAAGGTTAGGGCCTAACATGCCTGGATTTTTGCTCAAATTTCCAAAGCAGACCACTGGAAGAGCTCGGGCTTCCTTTTCCTTTTCCAAGTTAGAGCGATCAACAAAATTTTGCTATCTCCATGGCATATATATTCTCCTTTCCAGAGAAAAGAGCTAGATACCCTCATACTCACCATGCAACTCCAAGAAGACTGGTGTGAAGAACTAGTGAACAGGCAGAGAGAAACCCGAAAAATCGCGACAAGCCAAACAAACCAACAAACTTCCCAGTTTGCATGCCTTCTCGCAAGTTCCGAGCTCATCTACCGAGAACATTGAATGCATATACACCAACTTTCCTACTCAAACTCCACTGCCACCCGACTGCCAGAAGTTGGCGACAGTCAAATAAAATCCCAAGTCCATTTCCAGTTTTAGCGAATTGCCACGTCGACACAAGTTAGCCGTTCCCAAAACCTCCGCCAAGACCTGTCCTTCATCCTTATCCCATGCATTTAATAACATAGAAAACGCCACCCATGGTTCGTACCCCTCCATAGGCCCCTTTACATTCTTGATCATAGTTAGGTTAGTATCTTAGGTTAGAATTTAGGATAATACATATTCTAACCATATTACACATAGATACTAACTTAGGACATTAACACTTAGCCTAGGTCTAGGTTAGATTAACACTAATCTAACCCCTAGGTTAGGTTTAGTCTTAAGTTACTAATCATTAATAATTCCAGTTAGGTCTACATTCTGTACACTCAGAAAAAGACCTATATCATGCCTTCTTGAACAGGGTTAACTCCTGTTCTGACTTAGGCTACAGATTTATATGAAACCGAATTATTACCTAGTCCACGATCGAGACCTTCCAGATATACTTCGATATCGAGAACCAATCCATTTTACATGATCAGCCTGAGTCATACTCCTGACTAGCTTATTCAATGCTTCTAGACCTTGCAACCTGTTCAAGGTCGGTGATTTTTAATTCATCACAAACAAACTTAAAGCAATACTTGGATCAATTCCACTGATCCAAGACTAGGTATTATAGATGGATAACTCTATAATTTATTCCGAGATCAGATTAAACTCAGATACAAAATAAAATAGATAAAAGAGTCTAATCATATTCTGACTCAGTCAAAGATCTGTAATCTGCATAAGAAATTACAGTACATATCAAGCATGATTTCTAAATCGAGGAACACATCCTTTTACAAGAAATCACATATCAACACTTGTATGCTCAGGAGGAAGTAACAACAGTTCAGGGTGTTACAGTTACAAACACATCTACTTCATTATTTCTTCTCTTATCTACTGCATCAAAAGAATTCATAGGTTCTTTTCCTTTATCATTATCTCCTTTACCAGATGTAGAAGCTCTATCTGGACAATTATACTTATAATGACCCTTTTTATAACAACCATAACATACAACTTCAGAAATACTTCTTTTTGGACCTCTATCTCCTCCCTGAGAACTAAATTATTTTCCTTGAAGAAGATTAATAGTTAACTGACCCATCTTTTTGAGCAGATCTTCATACTCAGTAGATGTACTAGGAGAAATATTTGTGCTCACCAGGAGTGGTTGTGGATTCTGGACAAAAGGTGTTGGTGTAGGCTCTACTTTAGCAACAATTTCTTTGTGCTCCACTTCCATGCTTTCTTCTTGCCTTCTTGCAATTTCCTTTACTTGTTCAATGGTAGCTAGGTGATCATACTTCACTCATTGTCTGATCTCTGGCTTCATCCCAAGAATGAAGTGCTTACATAGGAGATTATCCACGCCGTTCATCAACCCATCCGCTAATCCTTCCTTCCAGATCTGGGCATCAAGCTTCCTCCTTAGCTCTAGAACACGAGCATGATAATCCCTTATCTTCTCCTTCTCTCCTTTGGATAGCTTTGTGATCTCGATCATGAGATCTGCATATTTTTGTTGTTCACCAAATTCTTCAAGAAAACTTTCAATTAATAAATCCCATGAATTATTCACATTATCACCTAGTGTTTCAAACCACCTAAGTGTTGAACCATCCAAAAAGGTAGGAAAAAATTCAGTCCACTGTTCCCTTCTTATGATACCATTACAAATACAAGATCGTTTAAACTCTTGAATGAAAGAAGAAGCATCTTTATTAGATTGAGCTGAAAAAAAAGGAATCTTTCCCATTTTCAAAAGTAACCACCGTGAAATACCAACCCACAAGTACAATCAACAAGACTTATGTGCACAAATAATTAGAATCACTATACTAGAAAGTGACTTTACACCTTTCTACAGTAAAATAGAAATGACCATGCTAAACTATGGTAAAAATTGACTTACTGCGGTAAAAACTGACTTTACTGTGGTAAACACTATTCACGGTAAAAAGTGAAGTTACTGTTAGTGCAAAATTACAGCACCCCTGGACGCTGATCAGATTTCTAGGTTGATCACTCTTGCATCCAATGTAATTGCACAACATGGAAACCTCTCTCCAAGTGTGGGACTTGGAAACTAAGAGAGGAATCTCCAGATTAGAGGCTGGTTCCTCAAACTCCTCTGATTTAGATCTATATTTTGCAAAACTACAGAGGTTTAGATCCTAATCCTATTCTAACTTGCAAGGAGACAAGGGTAGAAGTGCAAAAAATTGAAACTAACTAAAGATGGTGATGCACCAAAAGGAGTGGTGAAACATATTAGTCATGCAAATAGACACAGACCAAGGTTCACAACATAAAAACATACACGGACTGATAATGTATAATTTAGCATATGAAATCAAGAAAATAATACAAACAGAGGATTGAAACCCATTCACAGAGCTTGCATTATCAATTTAATATCAAAATACGCATTACACCCTCAGAGAGGTAAAGAAAACTGTTACAATCCTTGGAGAGGTCTGATACTTCATCAATCCCTTGAAGAAGGTGAAAGAAGAAGTCTGCTATGCCCAAAAATGTTCCTCTCTTTGAAATGAGCCCAAAACTGGCTTTTAAAAATGCAAGGGTCGAACCCAGGGAACAGGAGACGTACAAAGGCATGGGAGCCCATTCTTTCTTGACTACATGTGTATTAAAACAGCATGGAGGACCTTACAAACCCATACCCTATCATTTTGACCGGATTGCAGGAGAATGCGACCCATTCTGCATTAACTCTGGTTGCTGGAATGTCATTTTCGGCCATAAATACGCGTCAGAGCCGTTTCTTGATTTTTCTCCCTCCAGACTGCTCCAAAATGCAAGATTGACCCTAGAATCATGTAGATAATTTCACCAGCTTTCCGTTGATGTAAAGAACATGCAAATCTGAGCTCTGGATCAAAAGTTATGGCGATCTGAAGATCTAGGGCACAAAACAGGCGAAAACGTGTTTTGAAATCCTTTCCCGCGCTCTGCCACCTGGACGACACGTGGCACGTGCTGATTGGATGAGCAATTCTCTCTCCTCCATCTTTCGCGGGCTTTCATTTTGAAATTCACTTGTGGGGCCCTTAACTAGACATGTGGCGCTATTTCATTGGTTCAGGCTGACTCTTTTAAAACTTGCCCTTTGACCTTTTTGACCCTTTTTCCCTGAGACACGTGGCGGCTTCTGATTGGTTCTCGGCCCTGCTGGCTTTTTCGCATACTTCACCTCCATTTATCCGAGATGTCCCATTTGATTTTGGGCCCTTTGTGGTCATTTTGGCCGATTCGGCCGGTTCGGGTGTTTTTGGCCCGCTTGTCCCACTTTGCGTCCGGACTGTTTTGACCTCTTTCGCCCGGTTCGGCCGGTTCGCACCTTTTCAGTCCGCTTGTCCCGAACTGTCCCTCTCAGCAGTTAGTAAATTTTCTCTTGGTCGAATCGGCATTTCGTGCCCGCTGTGTACTTTCGTCCCATTTGTCCCATTTTCTTTTGGACTGCCTGTGCTCATTTCAGCCGAACCGGCCGGTTCGAGCCTTTTTGTCCCAAACGTCCCGAGCAACACTTTAGCCAATTTTTCTTCCTCTTTCGGCCGGATCGACTTTTCACGCCCGCCGCGTACTTTCGTCCCATTTGTCCCAAATGCAATTTGGGCCACCTAGAGGCTTTTCGGCCGATCCGCTTCCATTTGTCCCACTTGTCCCAAGTGCTACCTTGAGCAGGACTTAACCAATTTTCACTCTTTCCTAGATCAACCAATTTGCCTTTCTGCTACTTTTTTGCATTTTCTCAAAGCTTGCTCCCTGTTTCTTCGGCCAGGGGAGTTAGAAAAATACCTGAAGGGACCCTAGAAACCTGATTTTGCTCTGAATCAATCAATTTGCTTGGGATTTGAATCTTCTAATGCATGTTATCAAAATTTACCCTAGGGGGGTGTATTTTGGATAACAGTTACTGCGGTAAATACTATTCACGGTAAAAAGGTACTTTACTATGGCAAATACTATTCACATCAAGAATGACTTTACCATAGTAACTACTATTCACGGCAAAAATGACTTTACCATGGTAACTACTATGCATAGTAAAAACAAGGTTACCCTCCAATTGATTTTTGACTAAGTGGGAATATCTCTCCAGAAAATCCACCAACGAGCAATGGTCCCGGCAACGGAACCAAAATGTCATCACCAATCCGACACTATGATAATTCTTCATCGGGAACTCCTCGTGCTATGATTATTTACTAATGCACAGCCTTTAGTTTGGTGGATGTAATCTGGAAACAAAACAACAACATAACACAAGAATACCATCGACTATGATAAGACAGAATGATGACAAATCTGAAATATCAAAGTAAACTATAATATTAACATGAAATTGTTACAATCTCACCCATGAGGTACTTCAAGTGTTATTGACTTCACTTGCCTTTCACCAAGACTATGGGAGAAACTTTACAATTACACCTCTTAATGGCTTCTTCAACACACCTTTAAATTGATGGCTTCCTTTACACACTTCCTACAATATTTCTCACTACTTCCTTCTATGCTAAATGAGGGGGGTGGCCTCTCTATTTATAGAACTTCTAGGCTTATCCATCTTATCTCTAAGATAGGATAAGAAATCCACTCTGACAAATCATATTCCATACCTTAACTCTTATCTGTACATGTAAGCTTATCTTTTAAGATAAGATAAACCTTATCATTTTACATGGGTTCCACATTTTTAGACTTTTTACAAATAAAATATACAATATATTTATGACCTCACTCCTTATCCTTATTACCAATATAATATTTCTAATTCCTAATCACGTAGACCCTACTTCTCTAATTACCCAAACTTTGACATTTTAACATTACCAGACCACTTACGACAAATATTTACTTTTTACAACATTCCTATTGTACTTTGACTGTTACCGTACTCCACATTATTGGCGGCACCGTACTGACGGTGCCATTATCTTCTATCAGATGCTACTACTAATTATACTTAACAAAATCCTATTCCTAATACATACATTAATGAAATAGAAATTACAGAGAAAATTTTTAGTGTCGACAGAACCTTGTATTTATCCACTGATAGTACTAATGATTGTAATCTTGTGGCTTCAGATGCAGATACAAAATTATGGCACTATAGGCTCAGTCATATGAGCCGTAAGGGCATGGACATCATAAAGAAGAATTTTCCTGGATATACAGAAATAGGTTTGGATTTCTGTGAGAACTGCATATATGGGAAATAGAAGCGAGTAA
Source organism: Taxus chinensis (assembly GCA_019776745.2). Lineage (NCBI taxonomy): Eukaryota > Viridiplantae > Streptophyta > Pinopsida > Cupressales > Taxaceae > Taxus > Taxus chinensis. Next base: position 314,532,786 of record CM034147.1, on the reverse strand, counting down.
GGTTTCTCAAGGTTGGACCTACGAAGAAAGAGTGTAAGTAAGGGCTGTTACATTCTAATGTGTGGGGGCCAGCTCAGGTATCATCTATTGGGGGTTCAAGTTATTATGTTACATTTATTGATGATGCAACAAGGAAAGTTTGGGTTTATTGTATTAGAAACAAATCTGATGTATTTGATACTTTTGTTAAATGGAAAGCCTTAATAAAGAATGAAACATGTCTTAAGTTAAAATGTCTCAGGTCAGATAATGGAGGGGAGTATTGCAGCAATAAAATTTGATGATTATTTTTCTAAGAATGGAATCCACAGGAAAAAGATGGTTCCAGGAACCCCGCAGCATAATGAGGTGTCAAAAATGATGAACAGAACAATAATGGAACGTACTAGGAGCATGAGGATACATGCATGACTGCCTCTTTATTTTTAGGTAGAAGTGGTGAGCATAGCTGTCTACTTAATAAACAGAGGACCCTCAAGTGCCTTGGATGGAGGCATACTTGAGGAGGCTTGGTATGGTAAGAAATTTGATTACTCGTTTCTTAGAGTCTTTGGATGTGAGGTATTTTTTCATATTAACAAAGATGATAGGACCAAGCTAGAGGCTAAATCAGAAAAATGCACTTTTATTGGCTATGGTGGTGATGACTTTAGATTTAAATGTTGAAGTATTAAGGACAAGAAAATCATTCGGTCTAGGGATGTGGTCTTTAATGAGAAATTCATGTATAAGCAATAGTTGCAAGAAAAAAGGGAAGAATCCAAGAAAAAATATGCAGTGGTAGAGGATCTTCCAGATGGGATAGTGACCCATGAATCAGTTCAGGAACGTACTCAACAGGAACCCCAAACTCCTACAGTGAGGAGGTCTTCTAGGGTAAGAAAATAACTTGAACGTTTTTCTCCTTCTCTTTATTATTTATTACTCACTGATAGTGGAGAGCCAGAGAGCTTTCATGAAGAAATGTAGGTAGATTTTGGTAAGAAGTGGGAGCAAGCCATGGATGAGGAGCATAAGTCTCTCATGGAGAACCAAACTTGGGATTTGGTGAAGCTACTGGAAGGAAAAAGAGTATTGCAGAATAAGTGGGTGTACAACGTTAAAGATGAAGAAGGAGGAAAGAAAAGATATAAGGCCCGGTTGGTGGTCAAGGGGTTTGCACAGAAACAAGGTATAGATTTTGATGAGATATTTTCTCCTGTAGTAAAAATGACTTCTATTAGAACTATTCTTGGAATAGTGGTAGAAGAAGACTTACACTTAGAACAGTTAGATGTAAAGACTAAATTTCTCCATGGTGATTTGGAGGAGGAGCTATATATGCAGTAGCCAGAAGGATATGAAGTCAAAGGTAAAGAGGAGATGGTGTACAAGCTGAATAAGAGTTTGAATGGCCTGAAAAAAGCTCCGCGTTGATGGTATAAGAAGTTTGATAGCTTCATGATGGAGCAAGGTTATATCAAATGTCATTCTAACCATTACATGTATACAAAAAAATGTGAGGATGGAAGTTATATTATCCTATGTTTGTATGTTGATGACATGCTGGTTGCAGGTAAAAACATGCAAGAAATAAAAGTACTAAAGAAACAGCTAAGTGAATCCTTTGATATGAAGGATTTGGGGGCAGCTAGACAAATCCTTGGTATGAGGATAACTCAAGATAGGAAGGAACGAAAGCTGACTTTATCTTAGGGAGAGTACATTAAGAAGGTATTAGATAGGTTTAACATGCAGGATGCTAAACCGGTTGGGACTCCTTTGGCAGGACATTTTAAGTTATCAAAGGAGCAGTGTCCCAAGATAAAGCAGAAAAGAAACCAAATGTCCAAGGTACCTTACTCATTAGTAGTTGGTAGTTTGATGTATACTATGGTGTGCACTAGGCCTGATATTGCCCATGTAGTGGGATCTATGAGTAGATTTATGAGTGATCCAGGTAAAGAGCATTGGAAAGTAGTAAAGTGTATCCTTTGGTATTTGAGAGGGACCATGGGGACATTTTTGTGCTATAGTGGATCAGACACCACTTTACGTGGTTATGTAGATTCAGACACGGCTAGATATGTAGATAGCAGGAGGAGCACGACATGTTATATTTACACTGTAAGTGTGACAACAGTGAGCTGGATTTCACAACTACATAAGCTGGTGGCTTTGTCAACCATGGAGGCTGAGTATGTTACTACCACAGAGGCAAAAAAAGAGATGATTTGGTTACAATAATTGCTTGAGGATTTGGGGCATAAGCAGGAGGAATGTAAGCTACATAGTGATAGTCAGAGTGTTATACACCTAGCTAATAACTCTACTTTCCACTCCATAACGAAGCATATACAGTTGAGATATCACTTCATCAGGACAACTTTGAAGGAAGATAAGTTGAAATTGGAGAAGATTCATACCAGTTAGAATCCTACACACATGATGACTAATGTGGTCACAAGGGATAAACTAAAGCTATGTTCATATTTGGTTGGCCTTCGTGGATGATAGTGAAGGGTTGAGAAGCTTTCTCAGTGGAAATCAATCTCCAAGTGAGATATTGTTATGTTTGTGGAGCCTATTTTCATGTTAGAGTGTGGTACACCTTCTACGTGTTACACTCGAGTATTTTTATGGTGGTCCTGCTCACCAGTGAGTGGGTCAGGGGGGTTCAGGGGTGAAGCCCCCAAAGCAAATTTTTATGGGTGGTTTATTAACCCATGGGTAATGGGTAACCGTTATGGGTTGTTTTTGGGCCCATGGCTTTTCGATACCCATTGTTTTGATACCCATGGTTATTTTCCCCTGGTTTTGATACCCATGGTTTTGTATCAAACTACTTAAGAAATTGTCTATTTATATGGTATTATGAATATGATACAGAGACAAGCAAATGCATTGTATATGGGCTTTGAATTCGGGTGTGAATTCTGTAGAGTTTTTTGAGCATAGCTCCAAACGGATCTAGGTATTGTATTGAGAGAGTGGAGGCTTGTAATAAAATATGAGTAAGTGATTCTTTGTGGACATAGCCCAAATAGGGTGAACCACGTTAAATACCATCTTTTTGTGTTGTGTTATTTATTCTACACTTTTATTTGAGATTTGTAATATTTTTCTGCATATTAGTTTCTACTGTTGCAATTCTGTAAGGGATTATTCCGCATATTTTATCACTTATTTCCTAACATCGGTCATATTCATTATATCCCGACATATTATGAGGGTATAATAATATCCACAAAATATTGAGAAAGAGGAAAATTGATGAAGGGAAAGGATATGAAAAGAGACTAGCTCTTCACATCGGGTTCACCGATTTATACCGATAAAAATTGACATGCACCCTTTAACTGCACTCGGCCTCCCAAGGTCGTGCCAGGGAAACCCATGTGGAAATATTTGTGGCTAACTATAGGAGGATCAATGGCTAATATATGGTAGTGTGATATCCTAGTAGTTGGGTTTCCAAAGGGGATATTTAGAGGCTATGAATGAGTAGCGTATATTCCCTATGGTTTGTCTAACTGAATCTTAATGCTGAACTGGATTGCAGTGTCCAAATTAACTAAGATGAAACTAAAAATGTATGCTACTACTGAAAGGAAACTAACCTAAATAAATCAAAAAAACTAAAACATCATAATTACAAACATTTTTCTTTTATTCTACATAAAAATATCTACTTCTACACTAAAACTAAACAAGAAAAATAACCCGGTGTGGTTATTCACCTGTGTTGATTATATTGAAAATATACTAACTTAAAACAAGAAATTTTCCAAATGATCTATGATATGTAGACAACCTCCTACAGATATTCTCTCCTTCAGATCCATAGGGATGGGAAGAAGAGGATCTGTCATTGGGAGCTGTTATTAATGATTTAAAACCCTCTTGGAAATTAACTAATTACTTGCAAATGAAAGAAAATTGATTTCTACTCGATTTGATATGATGAAACAATGAAGGAAATCAAACAAAAACTCTAACCTAAAATTCACAGAAGAGAGGTAAATCTAGCTATGTGATGATTTTTCCCCTCACTTTATCCTTTCTTTCTCTATGTGTCCATATGAGTCCAAGGAGTTAGTAATGTAAAGGCAGCAACAAGAGAAGGTGCTTGAGCAATGGAAACTTTAAGGAAGTCTAGTAGCAATGTAAGTGGAAGAGGGATAACACAAGTGAACAACGCTTGGCTATGTAATTTCGAGCAAGATTATTATAGTAATACTATGCAAGATACATAAAATTCTTAGGCCATTTCCTTTAATACAACCAATTAATATATCGGAATTGACTAAGATGTTCCTTCATGCACAATGAAGACTTGGAGTGCTAAATCATTGGGTGAAGAGGTAGTTCAAACTAATTAAGTCTATTTAAAAATAGAAGAGGGAAGGAACACCATGCAATCAATACTATTTTAGGCAATTTTGTTCACAAATGCACCTTAGAAGTAAAGTTAAGTTAAATCCCACACATTAAAACCACACATGAAGAGTTCTAGAAAAAGAGTGCAGGAATGCTGCCCTATAGAGAGTGGTGGTCATGGGAGTGTTTCCCTACTTGGGCAGGGGTTCCAGAACTGCTGCCCAGGCAGGGAGGAAATCATGAAACTTAAGGCCAAAATATGCACATAAATGAGCGGGAAGCTAGAAGAAAGCATGGAAAATATAAGTACAAGCATCTAGGATACACATATATATTGCGAATGAGCTTAGGGAATCAAACACCTTCTAAAAGGACATGAATCATTGCTGGGGAATTTTGTAACCATTTTATGAAAATGTAGCACATTCAATTTTGGGTGTGTACAGGGCCAAATTCATAGGATGGATCCAAGGTATGCTAAGGAGGATGTTGTAGTTGAGGTCATTGGGCGTGACGTGGCATGATATGGTTATCATACATGGGTCTATGGTAAAGGGTAGATGAATGATGCCTAAAAAATACTTTGCGATATTATCAAAACCACAAAAAGAGATTGAGGGAGAAAGAGATGTTGCAGACATGCCTATATGTTGAGAAAAGGTGATTCTAAAAATGTTGAGGACAGATCCATTGTATACTAAGGCATGTTTGACACCTACTTTGTTAATGTAAACTTGGATATATAAGGGAGGTTCATGTTTAAAAAATGTGTGTGGCATTAGATCATCGGATGTGAAATTTATTTTATCTTCATTAAGGGATAAGACTGAAATAAACTTATGGTATACATATTCTGGTGATGTATGGGGATAAATTTAATGGGTAGCTAAGTATTCCTTAAGGTGATTGATGAAATTAGGGTGATTTTGTAGATACATGTGAATAGATATGATAATTGTGAATTTATCATAAGATTAGTACGAAAAGAAATAAAAGGAAAGTGACTGCTCGTAAGTGGAGTGTAGGAATAAAGGAGGAAATAAAGATATATGAAAAGGCTTAATGGCTAAATATATACACAAAACCCTAGAAGGTGTTATGAAGAAACATGGGGTTCACTAAATTGATTAACTAAAAATGGAACATCTAATACTATGGAAGTATAGCCACTAATTAATCTAAATAGGATGACTAAAATGTTGTATACATGCATGAAAATGGTATGGAATAATTGTCAATAATTATTCTAAGTGAAATAAAACCCTAAATATGGAAGGAAGTAAGGAAGAATGTCGCAGGTTGTTGTAGTTTTGATGATAAAATACATAAGTAGAAATGGACACTCAGAAGTCCTAAAAATTTTAGATTTGGAGGATTTGAGCCGATTGAGGCACCTGGGAAGGTACTAAGGTGTCGCAGGGCACCCTGGTCTACAAATTACATGCCCCAGTTTCTATAAAAACTTTGAATTTGGTTTCTAAAGGGTCACAATGTATCCCAAAGTGTTCTCTTTCTATTGCATTAGATCTATCAAGTTATTCCAAATGTGCTAAATAATGAAGTAATGACCTGTAAGAAAGAAGGAAGTATCAAAACCCTAGGAAAAATAAAAGATGCAGAAAAAATACATTGGACTAATCTCACCTGCCAAACTAGTGGTCTTATCACTAAGCAGTGCACTACATTTCAGACCCAAATGTAGTTTTGGTGTGTGTGTGTGTGAATTTCATGCTCTAGGTGCTCTTGTTCTAGTTGCACTTTGTGAACTAGCGATCAATAATAACTATAGAAATGCAATAGTAGGTGTGCATGAAATAAAATAGAATCATCCGCCTATGTTGTGTGTGTTGATGCAGATCTCCTAGCCTTGATACATGAAACTATGTGGATGCAATTGATGCAATGAATTCAAATCTAGATGGAGTGCTAGTAGTAAGTGACGCTAGGACCCTCATTATAGTCTTATAACTTTGTATTTATAGGGTTATCTTGTTCTAATTTCGTAATTAACCATGACATGGCTAGGTAGGAAAAATATAAGGATGAAGAATGGCTAGAAAGACTCCAAAAAGAAATGGGAAAGTGTCCAACATGGATCAGATAATCCCAGGTGGGACTAGGTTGACTCGGGGTTCCCCAATACAGGCCAGGGCACTCCGGTTTATACTAAAATGATGAAATAAAATATCAAAATAAGATATACAAAAGGTGGGATTAATTAGTACTTTCTTCACTTGAGATACTAGGCTAAAATGCCTAAAGTGCATGATTTTGGGTCTACACCTACTGTGAAATAATTCTCTTAGCAACATTTGAACAAGACTGAAATTATCTCTTCCTGATATGATGCATACTCCTACCCTTGAGCTTTTAAGAAAAATCAAACAATCTATGACATGACATAATGCACACAATATGATCTTATAAGAAATAACTACTTCACACTTGACACAGACCTCTTGGGATCTTCAATACTTTGAATATGATTGTACCTCAACTTACATAGATTAACAGATCAAATCAATATATATTATTTTTATTCACTCAACTATTACAAACTCAATCATCTTTTAAATCACATCAACTTCTCCTTAGAATTTTCTCAACCATCTCATGAGACCCAACATATTACCTTTAAGTGATCAAGCTTCAAATAGTTCCTCATAGATAAAACATACCAAAATAAGGTGTTAAACAACTCAAACAAATTTTTTTACATCATGCAATCCTTTTATACTCTTAGGTCTTCAGGACATTTCTCCTTAGATAAATCTCCAAGAAACATCATCATACCACCTTGAGTGAACAACCAACAAATTAACTCATATTATTAACAAAATAAGGTCTTAAAACTCATCTAAGAACACCAACATACTTTTTATAGTCCTTCAACTTATATATACTTATGTGATCACTTTGCTTGAATGAAAAGCAATAGTTGTTGAAAAATTCATACCTTGTTTAATTAAATTATGGACCTTTATCTAGTTGACGTCTTGATAATTTCATGCCTCTTTCGGTTTGCAGTTGTGTGTTTGGTTCAACATACACACTTACCTTCACAGTGTCAACCTTATTTGACACATGATTTTGATTTTACCTTATCTCTTAAACAATCAACACTGCTTCAATGACATCAATGAAAACAACTAATAAAATATGTCCAACACAGTTAGGGTGCCTTTCATTTCCCATGTTGTTATTGTTATTCATGTTACTAGTGTTGGTAACATTAGGCTTCTTTGTTTAGTTTTTAACAAAATTAGGCTTCTTTGTTTGGTTTTTAACAACATCTATGGTGACACCACAATTTGTTTTCAACAATTTGGGCTCTTTATTATTGGTTACGTTTTTTTGATACCTTGTGTTATCGTGGTTAGGAGCTACCAAATTCCCAATTGGGAAAGTAATTATTATGTTTGTTATCAATAAATACATGATCAATATGAAGTGTAGCCTCTAGCACCTCCTTATAGGTATGAAAGGACAATTTATGGAATTCCTCTTAAGTCTCCATATTAATCAAGAGAAGAAAATGGTCACAAAGTTACATTTGATCCATGTTATGTGCGGTTACAAAATAATAAAGGACATGTCGCCATATTAATATAAAGTGAGAAACATGTTCATTTTTTTGTTTAATGGTTAAAAATTACTTCATATATGTAGCTACTTATTCATGTCAAATTATTTTATGAATTCAGAAATGATTTTCTTAAAAGAATGTATAAAGGCTTTAGGGATTTGATAATACCAATTTAATGAGCTCCCTTCAAGGGTCTTTGGGAATATCTTGGATAGTACCGCATCACATGGGAGGAGTTATCTAATCATAGTAGCATAATCCTTAATGTGAACATTGGTATCTCCTTCCTCTTTAAACTTACGGAGACCTGAAAATGTGAAAGGAATCATGAAATTTCGTATATTAAAATCAAGGCATTATTTAATGTACTCAGCATAGGTTCTCATCATATATTATTCTACCATGAAAGTTACTTGACAGATAGGAAAAGGACAAGATGCTTTTTAAGGCATAACATAAATTCTACCTGGAGGGTATGGGGTTCCTTAAAATTTAGGAAACAAGCCATGGAATGTATATGCATTTGGTTGAACCAAATTTGAATACATATACATGTATGGAGGAAAAATATTCTAAAATACATTCATGTGTGTTGGGTTATGAAAACATGCATTATTAGTTGTGGCATGTGGGAAGATGTTACCAACATGTCCCTAAGTAGGCTATACATAGGATGGGTGAGGACCCATTCCCAACATGCCAAACCCCATGAGAATACCACATGAATTAGACTGAATAGGATAGCCTTGTCGATGAATATAATCTAATAAAATCAAGTATTCAATATGTCATTAGCTGGAAACAACTTCAAATCTGCTTCATAATCACTCTAAACCCTTTGATTTATCATGTTTGGAAAAACACACACAAAACTAGACCTTTCACTTACTACCTTCTTTCTTTCAAATGGTATTATTTCTATACCTCAAATACATTCCATGATATCATTCATAATGATAATTAAGAATAAATAAACCAAGCATTAATACATTTTTTTATCTGCCATGCAATAGCATTTAAGTCACTAAGCTCTAGTCTATAAAAATTGAGTCTTCTCCTTCATAACCTTTCATCACATTCCTCTTACCTTGCAATATACTCTTCTCAAGGTCAAATAAACCTTCAATTTTCTCATTCATATGCCAAGAATCTCAACTACTGAATTTTCTTTCATAATTTTCTCTAAATTGATTTTACTAGCTCCATTCTCCTAAACGATAGATCCATAAAATCGAGGAAAATTTTGTGTTGTAGACCTTAATGGGATTGATTAAATATTTCCTCATTTCACCATGAGATTATCCAATTAATTCCAAATTTTGACACTTCTTATTTTTCATGTAACCATCATGTCTTTTCTTACTTCCTCAAGCTACTATGCAACACAGTCTTCTCTGCGACACACTGTCATGAAATCTTAGAGATGAAGCTAGTTTAGAACCTAAACTTTTAAGGATATGCCATGGAAAGATATTAAGATCATTAATATCAAGCTTCATACTTTCTCTCCTTAATTTTTAGCCTTTGACCACTAAATATCCACCCAAACCCTATCTTTCAAATACACACCTACATGTTAGTATATACTTTATTAAGACAAATGAGACTTTTCCATGAACTTTCAATCTCAAAAATTTGATTATATCACTCATATTTTGGTGTAAAGAGGATCTCAGATCTTCAACTATGTTAAAAATCTTTATCAAAGTCCTTCTATAGGCATGTATGCACTTTCATTAGAAACTGTCATATATATCTTGGGAAAGGAGAGTCAATTCATTCTAGTTCCTTCATCAACACTTAGGTATAAACTTCACAGATATTTCCACAAGTTTTTAGAGTCTTCCATGGGTCCATTTTCAAGATGAGTGGATTTTTGGCTCATAAACCCTTATTGATGGTTTAAAACTCTGATACATCATGAGGAGGCAAAATTTAATGTTTCTTCATTACTTTTCCACTCCAATCATTTTTGGAAGCTTTTCCAAGACTGTGACAATCTTCATTAAGTTTCTAAATTCATAACAAATAAAACTATATTTTTCCCCTCACTGTATTTTCATTCACAACGCTCTATTACATATGAGTTCTCAAAGACATGTTATTACACTTTTCAAAGGTCCTCCATCTAATATTTGTCTTTATCCTCTTTTTTTGATGATCCGTTTAAGACCTAAACATTCCATAAAACCTCTTATCATTCATAATACTATGTGTTTATGCCCAAACGCACACAAATCTTCTTGCATGCCCTGTCTTTTCTTAGAGAACACTCTACTAAAAATTCATTAGATTATCTAAAACACCATATTATTACTCAAGGTAATAAATTACTCAATCACACTCATAAAATAGAGGTAATAATCACCTCTAGATCACTATTCTCCTTCATTTCCCTGAATTTATTTACCATCTCATAGACTTTAGCTTATTAGTATAGTCAAAGAACTTCCTAAAGTTTGGTACACCTTTACTCAATCAATTTTTCTCACCCAAGTAGTGAACTCTCAAAAGAATCCATAAGTTGCAAAATCAATGTCTTCTTACTATTTATAATCTCTTTACAATTACATAGATTACTTTCTTTACACAAATATTTCTTAACTGAAAGGCATACACCAATGTCAAAAATTTACACAGTCTTCTCAACATGCATTAACACACAAGAAATGAAATATTAAAAAAATCACTAATAATGCTTATCACATATCCTCTTACCAGTTATAGTCTCTTTACCATTACATGCACAAATTTTTCCACCACATTCGTTATGCACAAGATTGCTTCACATAGTTACAAGATTACATACACACAAAACCTCACACCAACTCTCTCTTGAAGCTTCATTATGATTATCATCGAATGGTAATGAGGGAAATTCAATTATAATTGGAAATTTATATCCCTTTTCATCAATTTCAAACCAAATGAGACACTTAGATTACTTGGTCACATGTCTGAGTTTAGACTTAACATCAAGTTGTTTAGCTATATAGACTCAAGTCTTTGATTTATAACTCATATTATGATTTATAAACCCTAAAGAGGACCTAATACACTTAATTATACCTCTTTTGATCCTTTTACAAGATTTTAAGCTCTAATAATCCATTAAAACAACTATACCAAGAAAAAACTGGAGGGAAAATTCTCTATTTGAATTTTGAAAATCCTAGACACAAACTAACATTTCTAAATGACTTATAATGACCTCTAGGACATATAACCATGTCTAGAAAACCTAAAATTATGTTTCCATCCCTATGTACACACTATATTTGATGTTATTGCATCATACTCGAGGGGTAAGAAAATTTAAGTTCCAATGCTTTGTTCTTCTTCTTTTTCCTCCAATTCCTCTACATCCTAATCTTCACTTTGATCTTATCACCATCCTCATATTTCTTATCCTTAAATAATTCATTGCCAATTTGTATCTGGTCTTCATTCTTCATGTATTCAGTCATATTCCTTTCCTAGTTCTCATTTTTCTCTTTAACTATCATGTCTTACCTTTGGTCCTACTGCTACTGCTCATCTTTGATTTAATTCTCTTCATCATATACCTCTTTCTTTGTTGCTCCCCTTTTATTTATTGTCTCTTCCTTCTCTATATCTTTGTTCTCTTCTTCTATATTCTTTCTATGATATTATATCTACTACTCTCTCTATCCTTGAACTAGTTTTCACCTCTTTTCCACATGGTGTCATTGTATTTAAAGAAAGCTCTAAGGTTTATATCTCCATTTGCACTTTCTCAAGACTCTCATAAGCAAATAAATTATATTGTTCACTTGTCACTTGTTCTTTACATATTGTCCACTTAATTTCATCATCCATATCAAGGTCCATTTCTTCTAATTGGACACATTATTGTTCACTCTACATACCTACAGACACACACTTACACACAATGTTAGACTCACAATTTTAAGGCTTAGCTACCTCTCTAGGTTCATCTTTCCATGACAACTCTTCCCTTTGTTATTTTTTTTGAACTCTGATGCCTCTATCTCTACATAATAACTTCCATCATCATGTTCTTCTTCCACAAGAGAAGCCAAAAATAATTCTATTATCTCATAATCCTCACTCTTATCTTCTATCAATACCATCTCTTTAACAGCCTGACTTTCTTTCCTTTGCATTAGCTCTTGCCTCTAGTTTTTCTTTCTTTCCTCTTTCCTTATCATTTTTCTCAAATTCTTTCTTTGTTTACTTGCTATAAGAAATCTAACTCGCCACTTGGATTTATTTCTCATCACTATCCCTGACTCTTACCTTTTCTCTTCTCTATCTATTTCCATGATTTTCATCATTTTCGCTACCTCTTTCTTCATCTTTGTGATCTCCTATTGAAACCATAATTCTCTCTTTCTCTCTAAATGCTTTCTTTCCTCTCCTTTTCCCTCTCTCTCTTCTTGTTCTCTCTCCCTGTAGATCAATAACTCTACTAATCCCTTAACCATCTCTGTTAATGGTTCTTCTTCATCCCAATCATCTGTCAAATCTGATGTATAAGGCTTAACATCCCTCAATTGTATCTCTTTATTCCTTCCTTGTTTTCATCATCATTTCTAATAGTCTATGTTTCTTTTGTTCTCTTATCCTCTCATGAATTTTATTTAGATTTATCTCATATCTCTTTATTATTGGTTTCTTCATCCACTTGGGCATCACATAGTCATGCCCTATGATTGGTTGTAAGATTGTCTCATGGCTCTTCCCTTCACTCATCATGTTTTCAATCTATTTACTATATAAAACCTCTTCCTAGCTTATTCAATCTCTTTTCTCCTCTATGATACAAAAAATGATGTAGATCCTCTAATCAAATAATTTATTCAACATGTAATTAACTGGAAAGAACTTACAATTTGCTTCATAATCAATCTAAACCCTTCAATTTATTAAGTTTGAAAAAACACACAAAAAAATAGACCTTTCACTTACTCCCTTCTTCCTTTCAAATGGTCTTATTTATCTATCTCAAATAAATTCCATGTTATCATTCATAATGATCATTAACAAGAAATATCCCAAGAATTCATACCTTTATTGATCTTCCCTGCATTATCCTTTAAGTCACTAAGTTATAATATGCAACAATTGAGTCTTCTCAGGCCTAACCTTTCATAATTTTCCTCATACCTTGTAATATAATCTTTTAAAGTTAAAATATAAATTCACTATGCACCTTCATACATAGAATATCAACTACATTGTTTTCATTCCTAACTTGCTCTAAATGGATTTTACTAGCTCCATTATTCTTAAGGAGAGATCTATCAAATCAAGTAACTTTTTTTTCTTTAAACCTTAATGGGATTGACCAACTATTTCCTAATTTCACAACAAGGATATCCAATCAATTCCAAATCTCCGCTCTTCTTCTTTTTCATGTAACCATCAAGTGTTGTCTTACTTCCTCAAGCTATTGTGCAACATAGTCTTCTTTATGACACACTGTCATGGAAATCTTGGAGCTAGAGCTAGTTTAGAACCCAAAATTTTGAGGATATGTTATGGAAAGATACTAAGATCATAAATATCAAGTTTCATACTTTGTATCCTTCATTTGATCCTTCGACCACTACACTAAATCTCCACCCAAAACCTATCTTTTAGATACACACCAACATGTTAGTATATATTTTGTTAGGACAAATGAGATGTTTCCACAAACTCATAAACTCAAAATTTCAATCATTTCACTCCTCTTTTAGTATGAAGAGGATCTCAAAGCTGTAACTATCTTTAAATTCTTTTTCATAGTCCTCCTTCTACAGGCACATATGAAATTTCACAAGAAACTGTCAGATATATCTCAAGAAAGGAGGGTCAATTCAGTTTTTTCTCTTCGTAAACAATTAGGTATCCACTTCACATATATTTCCACAAGTTCTCACAATTTTACATGGGTCCATTTTCAAGATGAGTGGTTTTTCGGTTCGTAAACCCTAGTTTAGTGTTTAAAACCTTGATATAGCCCGAGGAGGCAAATTTTAATGTTTCCTCATTACTTTTCCACTCCACTCAATTTTGCAAGATTTTCCTAGACTGTGACAGTTTTCATCAAGTTTCTAAAGGCATAATAACTGATGAACTATATTTTCCTCTCAATGTATCTTTGTTCACAATGCTTTATTACGTATGAGTGCTCAGAGACATGGTATTACACTTTTCCAATGTCCTCCATCTAATATTTTTCTTTCTTCTCTTCTGTGATGATCCCTTTAAGACCTAAATGTGCCATCAAATCTCTCCTCATTCATAATATGACATGTTTATGCCAAAAATCACTCAAGTATTCTTACATGTCTTGTCTTAGCTTGACAAACACACTGCTATAGATTCATTAGTTTCTCCAAAACCCTATATTCTTACTCAAGGTAAGAAATTACTCAATCACACTAATAAAACATAGGAAATAATCATTTTCTAGATAACTATTCTCTTTCCTTGTCCTGAATTTCTTCACTATTTCACAGACTTGAACTTGTTACTAGTCTCAAATAACTTACTGTATTTTGGTACAACTTTACTCAATCGATTGTTCTCACCCAAGTAGTGAACTCTCACAAGAACCCCTCAGTTACACAACCAATGTATTATCCTTATTTATAATCTCCTTACAATTTCATAGATTTCTCTCTACACTGATCATGCTTAGTTGAAAGTCATACACCACTCTCACAAATTTAATGTCTTCTCAACATGTATTGACACACAAGCAATGAAATATTAAAAAAAATCACTAAGAATGCTAATCATATATCCTCTTTCCAGTTATAGTCTCTTTACCATTACATGCATAAATTTTTCCACCACATTCATCATGCACAAGATTGCTTCACATAATTACAAGAGTACATGCACACAAAACCTAACACCAACTCTTTCTCTCTCTCGAATCTTCATTATGATTTTCATTTGAATAGGAATGAGGAAATTTAGTTACAATTGGAAATTTTTATCCATTTTCATCAAGGTATAACTGAATGAGATAATTAGATCACTTTCTCACATGTGTGAGTTTAGACTCAACATCAAGTTGCTTAGCTATAAACTCAAGTATTTAGTTATAACTCATATTTCTATTTGTAGACACTAAAGAGGACCTAAGACACTTAATTATACCTCATTTCATATTTTTAAAATATTGTAAGCTCCAAGAATCTATTAAAACAACTATACCAAGACAAAAATGGCCTTCACATTGAAATCTTACATTTTGGATGGAAAATGCTCCATTTGTATTTTGAAACTCCTAGACACCAACTAAGATAAATGACTTCTAGTGACCTCTAGGACCTATAACCAATCTTGACAAACCGAAAATGATGTTTTAATCCCTATTTACACACTAGAGTTGATGATCCTACATTACATGTTGTATGTGTTTGCTGTAATGTGCAGAAGATACATACCATGTCTGTATGTACAAATCATTTTTTCATGAAAATTAAGACCATATATACCACCAATTATCATGAAAAGGTTCATTCACCACCTTTAGTTAGTGTTTCCAACAATCTGATGCAAATTTTGATCTCCTTATTACCCTAAAACTTGTCAAAACAAATTATAGATATGATTAGACAACATATAACTTGACTAATATTAGTACTTCTCAAGGATCCATCCTCCATCTAGTCCTTGAGATTGTTTTTAACTTATACTTCATTTCCATACACTATTCTTACTACACAAAAACTTCATCTTTCCCACATGCACCTTCAATATTATTCCCTCATACTTACCTCCATATTCTGAAATGACTTCAACTTTATTCTTTGACAAATGGTTAACTTGATTGTCCTAAATGGTTTCCCTTATCTTCTCACACTATGTTCTCTCTCTCTTTTCACTATTTACCCTCTTTCCTAAGATTGAAAATTGTATCTACCTATTGAATGCTCTCTAGAAAATGACCCTACTCTTCATATACCCTACTTTCAACTCTCATGGTATTGTAGTCCTCATCTAAATGACTAGATTGTACCTTACTCTATTTTGCATGGATAAAAGTGTAATTTAGATTGAGTGATCATTGATATGAGGTCTTATCATTACATTAATCCTTGTACCAAAATTAAAGATAGAATTCCCATATTAATTACTCTTATAATTTGAAATCGCAACTAAATTATTCAAACTTTACCCTGTTTTGGAATTGGCTACTAATTGTGTTTCTTGTCTTCTCAATTTTAAAATGGCTCTAGTTTTCTTGTATTTACCTGGCATCATGTATGATAACTCACCAATACATATTCTCAATATTTCATGAATCCTCAATGCCAAATTCAAACAAGAACATTTTTATGCACAAAATCTTAGTCCAGTGTAGAACTATTATCCTTAACCAAGGTAAATAACTAATTTTGTTTATCCCTAAACAAGGTGTAGACTAACTAGACATGGTGATTAAAGGTTAATGAGTGAAAAACCCCTAAATACATTACATGAGTTCATTTTTATAACCTTTCATGACTTTTCATTTGTCATTAAAAATTTTAAGTCTAGTTTCTATATTCAAATTTTCAAGTGTTCATTTGGGAGGGAAACTCCAAAATGGATAATAAAAACTTACAAAGGGACTTAAAATTATTAAGAAGGGTTCATGAACACCTAATATGACTCCTAAGACATACTAAAATAAAAAATTCATTACAAACCAAAATTTCCAGATATATATATATGGTTAATACTCATGCATCAGTCTCCCTAGGTTGAAGAATTTGTGTCCTAGATTATTTTTCTTCTTCTAATTATATAGTTATTTTGATTTCTTTATTTTTCCAGTTATATATTCTTCATATTCTTGTTTGATTTTTCTTTCTTCTCTCTCTTTTATATTCTTCTTCACATTCTCTCTAAAAAATGTATATCCTTTATTTTATCTTCTTCATTTTATCTCCTTTAAGAGTTGTTCTTTCAATTATTTTCACTTCCTCATCTATCATACCTGTAAAAACAAAGTCACACCAAAGATTATATTAAAAACATGAAGAATTTTGAGTCTCCTTCATTTCTTTTTTCATGTCTTCTAGTTGTTATATCTTCAAATAAGCCTCTAAAATTGTTTTTTATCTTCATTTTTAGATTTATTGACACTCTCTTCGTCTTCAAGAAAATGATTTTCATCTTTAAAATTTGTGCAAACATCATAAAAGACATTTTCATCTCCATTCTCTCCTTCATTTCTAAAAAAGTTTCATCTTCATCTTCTTTTAGAAAAGTTAAGAATCTTTATATAACTTTATCATCAAAATTTTTATTTTTTATGTACACAACCTCTTTAACTACCTCTTCCTCTTTTTTTTCATTATCCTTCATTTTTCTTATAATTCACTCTTATTTTCTAAGAACTTATCTCAATTTCATTCTTTGTT
The DNA here is from genome assembly GCA_019776745.2 of Taxus chinensis. NCBI lineage: Eukaryota > Viridiplantae > Streptophyta > Pinopsida > Cupressales > Taxaceae > Taxus > Taxus chinensis. Next base: position 314,515,446 of record CM034147.1, on the reverse strand, counting down.
TTCTCTTCACAAGAATCCCTATAGGCAACCTAATCCTTCTTCTCATCAAAATTCCAACTTCCTAATTTTCTTCTTCCATACTTATTATTTTCATCAAAAAATCAAGTTGATTTATATCTTTTATAAGTTCTTTTAGTTCTTATTCAAACCATAAGTATCTCTTTCTTGGATCCTCTTTCCTCTTTTCTTATTTTTTATTTCTATCTCTCTCATATTTCTTCTTTGTGACATAGTAATGTAATCAACCCCTTCACTATCTCTTATTTTTGAATTTTATCTCTCTCTTTCTCTTTAGCAAGTAATTTTCACCTTGCCCTAAGTCTGACCTAGGTTATTTTTCAAATCAAGTATTTCAACATTATTATTTACTTCACTTTCTTTGACTTATTTTCATGGATTTATTTTACACTTTTCACCTTCTCTCTTTTATCTATTTCCTTATATCTTGTTTCAACATGTCAAAACCTCATTCATACACTCATAAAACTCTTGGTTAGAATAGACATCATTCAAAAATCAATATAAAGATGATTTGATACCACTTGATGAATTGTGGAAAAGGTACATACCAAGTATCTCTATAAAAATAATTTTATCATGTAAAGTGAGCCCATACATACCCATAATTCTGATGAAAAGGGTCATTCATCACCTTTGGTTTTTGTTTCAAACCATCCTCTACCAATTTTTATCCCCTTCTTACCCTAAAACCTATCAAAACATCTTATGAATATGATTAGACAACATATACCTTGAATAGTAATACTCCTCAAGGATCCATCCTCCATTTAGTCTTTGGGACTGTTTTGAAATTCTACTTCATTTCCCTACATTATTCTTATCACACAAGAACTCAGTCTTTCGCACATACACCTTCAATATTATTCCCTCATACTTACCTCCATGTTCTCAAATGACTTAAAATTTATTCTTTGGAAAATGATTAACTTGACTATCTTCAATGGTTTCCCTTATCTTCTCATATTGTGTTCTCACTTTTTTTCTCATTTTTTACCCAATTTCTTAAGCTTAAAAATTATATCTAACTATTTAATGATCTCTGGAAAATGATGCTACTCCTCACATACCATGCTACCAACTCTCATAGTATTGTGGTCCTCAAACATATGACTAGACTATACCTTACTCTATTTCACATGGAGAAAATTGTATTTTAGATGGGGTGATCATAGATATGAGGTCTGATCATTACACTAAGCCCTATACTATACTTTAATAAATGATTACCCTACTAAGTACTCTTAGAATTTGAACTCAAAACTAGATTATGCTAACTCTTCCCTATTTTGAAATTTGATACTAACTTTGTTTCTTGTCTTCTTAACTTCGCAATGGATATGGTTTTCTTTTATTTACCTAACATCATGTCTTATAACTCATGAATAAGGGTTTCCATGCTTCCATGACTCCACAATTCCATCTTCAAACAAGAAAATTTTTATACACAAGATCTTAGTCCATTTTAGGACTATTATAGTTTTCTTAGGAATTGTTTCTACTAGAGTAGTCTATCTTTATACACCAAGACTTAAATAAACCTTCATTAAACTTTTCTTAGGATTTTTATATGGTCATATACCTCTTTCAACAATGACAACATCAAAATATTCAAACAAGCTTCTTTTTCCTCAACTTTTCCCTGTTGAATGTGAAATTTCTTCATAATTTTTTATAAACTCATTTTTTTAAAGGACAAGTAAGATTTTCTAACACCCATTAAGCATCTTCACCTACTATATTAACCATGAAAATTCTTATTGAGGTATTTATTCCCAATTTCATATTTCTTGTCTTAATTAGGTCTTTATTAGCCCTCATTTAGGACTATCAGAGAAATATCATTCCATATAATGAAAAAATGATCTATAACATCTAAAATATCCTTATAAATCATGCTCAGATGGTATGTTGCAAATTTTAATAATTTTTATCCATTAAATTTCAAGATTCACTAATTTTTGCATTTTTGTCCTAATGTAGGGTTTTAAAGAGCCCGAGAGGATGTTTTTGTCATAACTTGAGAAAATTAAAGAGTAATCACTTATAACTTACCTTTTAATATTTCTGTGGTATTCCTCCATCTTTATTCTTTAGACACAAACATCTATAAATGCACTATTTACTCCCAACAATAATATTTTGCATTCATTTTCTCTAAAGGAACCCTATTTTCAACATAGTATTTGAGGTATAAACCCTAATCTCATGATCATTCACTTCATGCTCCTTAAATATTATTTTTTAATATCCTTTTTAGTGCTATTAATAACCTTAATTGGTATTCCATCCTTTTCCTATCTTATCCTATCAATTTCCTTCAAGAATACCATAACAAACCTTACCTGGTATGCTTCAAAACTGGGGAACTTATACTTTTTTGAAACCTCATACTTATATGCAGATTTCTATAAATTTAATAGATACATATACACCTTTAAAAACTCATGTGCCATTCCTTTTTAATAGCATTCAAACCTTCATACTTATATTAGAACAATAAAGCATTAGTTGTCAAAACATTTACTACAAAACTTATCTAAAGCATCATTATGAATATCTGGGATTATATCTAAGATTATAATCCACCTTAACACATCAATATAAAACCTATAAATTTAAATATACATATAATTATCATTAAAGACTCATTATTATTCATATCTATAAGAAGACTCTCACTATACATACAAGAATCATGTTTCTTTACAATGTTACATGCTCAACCATACACTTTCTTTCCTTCATGAGGCTTATTACTCTATTATTGAACCTTCAAACCCTATTTCCAAATTATTCTTCGCTCCTCCATTAGAATATCTCCCATTTAATACCTAAAGTGGGTAAATAACTAATTTATTTAGCCCTAATCAAGGTGTATACTAATCAAACATGGTAATTCAAGGTTAAGGAGTTAAAACACCCTAAATAAATTACATGGTGATTAAAGGCTAAGGATGAGAAGAAGGATTATAACCTTTCAAGACTTTTTATTTGTCATTACAACTTTTTATCCTAGTTTCCAAAATCAAATTTTCAAATTCTCATTTTGGAGGGAAACTCCAAAATGGCTAATAAACACTTATGGATGGACTTGAAATTACTAGAATCTTAAGAACTAATACAAGCCAAAATTCATTACAAACCAAAATTTTCTTCTATACATGGTTGATGCTCCTACATCATTATTTCTGTATTGGATGTGTGTCAATAAAAGGGGCGTAATTTTTATTTTCAATGAGATAACATGTATTTTTCCATAATACCTAGCTTGGTCGTGGGGTTTTAGTACTCTCTATCTCTCTAATCCTCCCTAATACTATGGAAATGACATAATTTGGTGAGGATTGAGCTCCCTTTATGGTCATATAATGTGTATGATTATGTGGAGGGGATGTGTGATATCCCTTTATGAATTGTTTAAGTGTCATTTCTCCTTTTTAAGATATTCTCTCCAACTTTGGTTGGGTAGAAGAAACATTTTCTTGAAGAATGATATCAGTGTACACTTACAAACCTATGTAAAGATTCATTTATAGTTATTATTTGGTCATTTATTTTTCCAAATCTAGTCAATATCCCATCATCTAGTCACAAGTAAGATAACATAGAATCGAATTGCATACATATTTATGGTCTGGTCAAAACTTTGGGTAGAAACCTTGCACCCTGGTGAATATCATGTTGTTAGAGCTAGAAGGTTCAACCTCCGTGCCTTCATAGGTCGGTGGCTGATCAATCTCTTCAATCCTCATATTGGAGAAAATATTTGATGTTTAGATGGAATAAAGATGTGGTCGAGGGGATTTTTGGGAATAATTATCTACCCAATCATAAAAATAGGGTTACTGTTGAGAATTTATGTGATTATAATAACCATTAATGCCTAGAGCATATGTATTACAATCCCGACCTAAATATTTCGAGGGTGAGTTCCTATAGCGAGTAGACTATAGTCACACTCAACTGATGCACGAATTTATGTTATGTCTAAAATTTGAGTCCCGTATGACTAGAATACCAAATGATGTTGAGTGTGAGTCCCATATGGTCTCATCATCTAACTATATAGAGGTGGGGTGAGATCCCCACAAAATAATGGGAGAGGAAGAAGGTGGAAAAACAAAAAGGGATAAAAATGGAAATAAGAAGAAACTAGTTATTCATGTTGGGTTCACCAGATTTGTACATAGGAAAAATGACACGTGATCTCATATGCACTCAAATTCTTGAGGTTAGGGTGAGACAATCAAAATATAAAATATGTAATGGGTGTGAATAGGTATATGATGGTAAGTGCATAATATGTTAGAATGGATAATGGTTAAGATTCAAAGTCTAGGAAACATGAATTGATCAACTTGTAAGTACAAAATTTTCTCATCAAGAAAAATAAAAAACTCATCCTATCTTTGTGTTTGGGATACTACGATCAAGGATAATTACTGTGTTGATTCCTTATATATATATATATATTAGACAAAATATAATTCATCCTAACTAGAAGACTCATGGAAAGTATCCATTCATCTCTAAATATTCCTCCCTAGAGAGTGCCATAAAATAAAATTGATGATTCAAAAAGTAAATAAAACTATGGTTTTGGATTTCTAACTTGGTTTACTTAATTGGCCCATAATTTCTTAGCTATGGATAATTATTCGTTTAACACATCAAGCTGGATGAAAATTTTTAAGGAAAGGGGAGTAGAGTAAAAAATTAATAGATTTAATCCTAAGTCTATACCTCCCTGATATTGATCAATGCTTGGTTCAAAAATTTTCCAACAAGGTTGAGCTAGACCAGAAATAGTCATGTATGGTCATCAACTCATGACTAAGAATAAAGGGGACAAGATAAGTAGTGAAATGACATTCAGAGGTTATGAACTAATAGCATGAATTCCTAATGACTAGGTAAATCATTTTGATTTAGATCCCTAGATTACATTAAATCCTAACACTATATAAATAACATAAATAAATCTAACTTTAAAAAAAGACAAGTAAATCTAATATTTTAATTTATCAAATTCCTTCATAGTTAATTAAACAAAATAAATAAAACTACTTTATTCTATCCTTTTGTATTTTGGAAATATTTTAGAAAGAAAATAATTAAAAATAATTAATTAACTAATGTTTTGTACTTTTCTAGATTATTTAAAATAAAATAGAAATATAACTTCTATAGAAATAGAAAAAGTGAATTAAACTAGATTTATTGGTTCTTCTAAGTAAAATGAAATTGAAACAACGAATAACCTGATGTGGTTATTCGTATGTTACAGGGTTGTTTTGTAAAACTAATCTAAAGAAGAAGCATTTAAAATATCATTAATTTTATGAAATGAAGATTCTTGTAATACATATCCTACCTTAGGTTTTCTAGGAAGGAAAGCATCTCAGAGGAAATTTCCTCTTTGTCAAACAAATTTCCCCAGTAAAATTACGTTTTAAACTAATTGAAAGAAATGAAAATAAATGAAACACAAAGATTTCTTCAGTTTTTCCTGTAACCAATTTCCCAATTATATCCATAGGGATAAGCTAGGAATAAGTTATCCAATGAAGAATATTTATCCAAAGAAATATTTTGAAATAAATAAAATAATAACATACATACATAAGAACTGATGATATCTTCCATTTTTAACAATTTTCAAACTAGATTTATTGATTTCAAAGATAATTCCTCTACTAATTTTTTTAAAGAATTGAATTACATCCCCATCCTAGTCACTATAGTATTATGGTAGCTCATACTAGTATTTTTATGATGTATGCAGTCTATCCTTAGTTTCAAATGATCGTGATGAGAAAGGAAATAGATAACATCAAGAAATCTAAAAAACCAAATGCCTTATCTGGTGCAATAAATGTATCTCAAATGTTAATAGTAGGAAAGCAAGATATAGAAATGGATATTTATGTAAGAATCTCTCTAAAATATGGAAAAATAAAACTTCTTAGAATTTTAAATTTTCAACCTATGATAAAAATAAAATTGTTATATTTATAAGTCGTTGGAAAAGAAGAAGTCAAGAACACTTATCAATCAAGAAAGGGTGAATCATCCAAATGGGAGGAATTCAAAAAAATATTTTTAGTAAGAAGGAGAGAAATCAAACACCTTTCCAGTGAGCCTTTTTCTAGCCAATTTGAATAAGTGAACTAGAAAAAAATTAAATTGTAACCAAAACATGTGTTGAAAAACATGTGTTTTAATTTTCATTTACACAGTGACATGACCACCCTTATTTCCATATGAGTGGTTATGTAACCAACATGGTGGTTTTGCAACCTCCTTTCTAGAAAATAGTGGTTGTTCCATAACTATCACTAAAATTCAATGCAAAAGTCTAGAAAAAAGTCTCTTAAGGAAAATTGAGGGTCCAAAAGTAGGGTGAAGAAACTGAACTTAGCCAAGATGGAAATGAAAAGGAGAGGGAAGGGTCTGGATATCATATTAGTTTTGGAAGTTGATTTGTCATCATTAGATACATGTTGCATTAAAACTTTTCACCATGTAATTTTTTAGGTGTGTACACACACCTATGCCATTTATTGTATTTTCTATCACAATTGAAACATAATCCTTTTTATCATTTATCTTCAATTTATTGAATAGTTAGTTGATTAGGATGAGGTATTGAATTTGTTTGAACCATACTCTCTTCACTAGTAGTGAAATTCCTCTATTTAATGAGTTCTCTTTCCTCCACTTTACAAGTAACAATCATGGATTTGAGTATTGAACATGGATTAAGAAGTTTAACATCAAGTTGGATTTTATCTTTGAGATCCACCAAGAAAAAATCATTTAGATGATCTTAAGAAATTACATCCACAAGTAAATACAGATATTTGAATTGTTGGATATAATATTTAATTTTCTTTATTTGTCTAATCTTTGCTATCTGGATGAAATAATTATTTTTAAAACTATTATTATAATGTATTTGGATCTCATCTTTGAACATTAACCAGGTAACAAAGAGACCCTTCTTTTTCTTTTTCTCATACAATTATCTATACCGAATGAATTGTTCTGGTTCCAAATAGAAGGATGTCATTACCACCTTCTGTCTGCTTGGGTCTTAATATAGATAAAAAAAATATCCATTTAGTTAATCTATGTGATTGCATCATTCCCAATGAATTTATTAATTTCTAATTTTAGAATCATGTTTTTCCATTATTTAGAAGCTTCACCAATTTTTTATGTTAGATCCCCCTTAGTTGGTATGATTTATATTTGAGGTTGCATTACAAGAGAAAACCATGTGATTTGAATGGGAATCAAATCAAATATTCATGATTCAAAAATAGAGCATAAACTCTTTCCTCATTGAGTTAAACCCTACCTTCAACTCATGTTGTATTATGAGGTTAAGGTTACTCTCGAATGCTTGAAGATTTTGTTTGAGGTCATTCACACTCACAATTTTTATCAAACTTTTCCTAAATTTTGGTGATTTCCTTTTATATGTCCTAGAAGATGAGGACTCAAAATCCATGTATAGCTTATTGGGAGTCATTCCTAGTGTGTCTTGTCCTCCCCCTTGGCCTCTAGTTGTTCTCCCAGTCATGATGAAGGGTTTGGGTCTTGGGATATAATGTTCAGGATAAAATTTTAGGGTTTTGGGTGTCATAAATTTATGGGTTGAATAGAGAGAAACATAGAGAATAAAACCTAGAAAATTTTTGGTAGAATTTTTGAAAATATAAGAAAATTAGAAAAAATCCCAAAATTATAGCCTAGGTAGTGAATTTATGAAAACCTAAAAAATTGATATAAATTATGGAAAAAAAGTCAAGAAATATTGAAATTTGGATAGGATCTTACTTGAATTAGTTTGTAACATTGGGTAGAAAATTGGAGAAAAATTCACTAATTTTTTGGATTTATAGCCTAATATTCACAATTAGGGTTTTGACCTAATTTTGGCTGAGATTGATGCTCTACAACCACTTTTGGATCATTTTCTTTGTTCCTAGTCAAATGAATGAAATATTAATGAAATAAACTAGAAACTCATAACATGGAGGGTTTATGGTACCTCTAACATGATGTGATTGATGGACATGCACCAAGTAGTTGATCCTTGTTGTATCTAATGACCTACAAATAAGACAAACTAAAATGGAGATTGATTAGATGGGATGTGTGGGGGTTGCCCGAAAACTTGGATCCAAAAACTGTTAACTTATTTGGCAGATGTTAACCCCCATTTTAAAGAAGAATCGAAATAAAGAATGAAATAAGAGATAACATGTAGAAACATAGGTGCTATTGAATATGAGAATCTGATGTAAGAGTTGATTTCATTAAAATAATTGTTAATTAAATGTTACCTAGTTTGGGTTGACGGCAACCCAGACTACGCAGAGGCCATTCGACGATGACCTGGGAGAGAAGATTTGGAACATGGAATGAGTATGTAGGCCCGTATGAGGTTAAGTGCAACTTGTAAGGTAGAAGACGTCTGTGGATGTTGGAGGAAGACCTTTAGAATGTTTTGAGAGGTAAAAAACACCACATAAGGGTAAAAAATAATAGTAAGGAAGGATTTATTGACAAGAAAGACCCTTGTTGACAGCGACCAGGTTGAGTCGATGACAACTATAGCAGAATTGATGAGGCCAAGGAAAAAAGGTTAAAATGGGAGACCTTGAAGCAAACAAGATAGAAAAGAATGTTGTTGAGGGAGTTCTGGGGGTTGTAGAAGCTAATCTAAACTTGTAAAACATTAAGTGAAAAAAATACAAATTTAATTTGATAGATATCACATAAATAATATAAATATGATGATAAATCTCATAAAGGATGATTGTGAGTGATATAAGCACATTGAAATGCTGTCCTAGAGATTTGTAATAGTTACAAGAATGCTTAAGCATGGGGAAGAGTTCACAAGTCACAAGAAAGATAAAAAATTTACATGCATATGATGATTATGTAAATAAAAGACATAGTTTTATAGGTTCAATGGTGACTGGGTTAGGTTGCCACTCACTAGGGATGAATATTCTCCAATGGGGTTACTTTTGTGATTTTGGTCTAGATTTGGGATTTCTTAATAATGGGAAGAATGATTTAAAGCATGTATGTGGGAAAGGTATTTTTAGGGATGTTAAGGGATAAATATAAGAAAGATAAAAATTCTAGAAAAGCAAGGGGGTGTATGTGTTAGGATAAAAACATCTTAAATAGAAGGTTGTTTAGGGCATCAAAGATATGAATTGATAAATTAATTAATTAATAGTAATTAATTAGCTAATAGGAATTGGATGGGAATCAAAGGTGATAGGATAAATAAGTGGACATTTTAATTAAATAAAAGGGGATGGATTTAATTAAAGAGGACCTAGATAGGACCCTAGCAAAAAAACATGCACACGGGAAGACAAGGGTAGAGATACCGAATTTAGGTGTCTATATTTTCCCCTTTTTGTGGCTATAATGATCATTTCTACAGGCCATCAAGTGGGTGACAATCACTACAAAATGGATACAATCCAATGGGAAATCTCTCAAATGGATGCAATTAGAAATGATCACGAGGTTATAGTAGAGAATAAAAGTATGAAAAACCTAATGTGAAAATTATGTAAAATCATTTGTACATGAGGAGTTGAGTGAAAAATTATGCATCTGCAAAGGATGAGGATGAAAATAATGGTTCCCCAACACAAGACATCATAAAAGGCCAAAAGGTGATTAGTGAAATAATATGCTCCAAGGGGAAGATAAGTATGGCCACGAAGGTGGAATTTTTGCACAAATTGGATAGGATTAAAAAATAAAAAATAAAAAATGCCTATAGAGGGAGTAAGTATGGCCATAGAAGTGGAATTTTATATCACAAAAGGAGAGGATCAAATATTGAAATAGAATTCACTAAAAGGGAAAATAAAGATGACCAAAAAGGTGAACTTTTAAGAATTTCCAAGAAGATGTCATGAGAAAATATCATGGAAGCCAAAGAGAAGGCTAGTTAGGCCAGTCGAAGGAAACTAAGGCCAATCGACGATGACCTAAGGGGGTTGATAATGACCAAGTGTTAATGACTATATAATCTTACAGATCAATCGATGATGCTCATTTTCATGTGCAAAATTAATGAGAGAGATTATAGTGATTAAAAAGAAAAATGAGAGATGGAGGCTGCATGAGCTGAAAGGAAATGACAGAGGGTACAAAGGATGGTGAGTAACAAAACTAAAGCTTGTTTTTAGTTTAATTTTGTATTTTATTTTTTATTTTTGCATTTTCTATAAAAAGTGGATGACGTCAGGGGCAGTTGGATTCGATCGACCTCAAAACATGTTGACCTGACTTGGGTTGGTGTCGAATAGGGTTTGATTGGATTTGGTTATGAATTAATTAGATTTTCAATTGAAATTAATGGATTTTGATTGGATGTTAGATTGAGGATCTGATGTAATCATGTTAAATTTTTGATTTCAAGACAGAGAGACCCTCTATTTGAGAGACAAAGTGTTTATTCTATACGAGTAGATTAGAGAATTTATGACATACATCGAGTGGGATCACACATTATTAGAGGATCCTATGGGATATGTGGCTGATGATTTCTTTGGTAGAGAGATGGGACTGGTAGACTATCACATTCTTGTTTAGGATATGGGATATGACCATCACCTTGGAGGATGTGTATAGGATACTTATATTTCCTATATAGAGGGAGCATATAGTTCCCATCACAACTGAGAGTAGACTTATAGTTTTTACATAACTATTTGGATCCGATGTGCCCCATATTAGATTCTCTTTAGGGGAATATTTATATGAGCTGAGGTACAAGGAAATCATACCATAGAGACATTTGATCTATTTGGTTATGATGGAAGGGTCTTTCTATGAATTTTATGACTCAGGAGGAAATCAATTTACATGGGCATTGGCTGGATTGGTTGCGGATATAGTGGATCACTAGATAATATTTTCTTTCGGGACTACACTTTTAGTTAAATTGTATAATGAAGTATTGATGTATAATGTAAGCATGAGATTTGGATTGGAAGTAGGTTTCTTGCTTCACTACTGGGACTATGAGCACATTGTTATCATTCAGCCACCAGCACTTCCATGGGTCACTACAGATCACATAGAGTTAGTAGTTGGGTTTTTGAGATGGAGGGCTAACCAGGTCTTTGAAGATATGAAGATAGAGGAGTGTATTGGTATGTTGATCTGTTTACAGAGTTAGAGACTAATCATATTAGATGATGGACGTATAGGGATTTCCCTACATGGCCAGGAGTAGATGTAGATTTTTCCAGGATGAGGAAGATATGATGGGTTCAGGGAGATGGCCGAAGATGATCGAGGTCATTTAATTTAATTGAGCGAGATGAAATTTTGGGGTCTTCCAAACTATACCATATGATCCTATTTTTTATAGGTGGGAGGAGGTTGATAGTGAGTTTCTGAGCCATACTATTACATATCCAATAAAGGAGGAGGATCTACCATGGGATGATGATGACAATGTAGGATTCAGAGCTAGAATTGGTGATTAGAGGACCACTATCTTGGCAACCAAGGTGGTTATGGAGGGAGGAGAGGAGGAGGTAGAGGAGATGGATATTGGGGGAGATATAGAGTAAAATCCAAGAGGTGGAGATGGAGGAGTTAGAGAGAATGCCAAGTTAGCATGAATTTTCCTCGAGTTATATCAAATGAGAGTGGAGAGAGATACTTTGTTCTATGAGAGCAACGCAGTTATACAGGATAAGGACTAATACTGGTAGTAGAGGGAGGTCTATAAGTTCTGTTTTGGATATCTTGTTACTATAATGGTTTTTGACGCTGTGGGTGGAGGACATGTAACACCATAGGGAAGAGTAGAGATGGCACCCCTAGGTATGACTCAATTGATGGATATAGAGCCTTAGCCATAGAGGATAAGTATTATGAGGGACTCGTGATGGAAAAATTATCTAAGACACTCCGATATTGGGAACATATACATAAGATAGTGATAGGTGTAGCTAGGCCATCGAGGAGCACAATGAGTGTGGCTCATCCACATCAAGGAGAGGGCCAGGGAGGAGGTGACGAGTCTGATAGGTAGATAGAGGGATCCGTCTTGCAAGGGCAAGATATTAGGCTCTGTGAAATTCATTTTTTTGGTTTTACTGACATCTCTTCTTTAAGAGACCCCGTTAGAGGAAAATAATATACTGATACATTTTATTTTGATATATATACATACATATACATACATACATACATACATACATACATACATACATACATACATACATACATACATACATATATATATATATATATATATATATATATATGGTATCATTTTTTCATGATTTGATATATGTGTGTTGTGTAATGTTGATTATTTGATTTATGTTGATGATGACATAGATATGTGATGATGATGAAGATTGGTTGCATGTTTTAATTATATTTGATGATGATGGTAAAATTATAAGATGAAATTATTTACTTTTACTTTGATTGTTATATTATGATGTTGGATAAGATGTTGTGCTACTTTGGATTTGTATATGCATCGATTATTGATTATGTGAATTTTTTATAGTTAATAAGGATTAGGATTACATGTTCATTTTTAATTTGATCATGGTAATGTGTTGAATGGGTGTAACGTAATGTGGATGGAAAAGTAATAAGGATGTCATTATCTATTAGTGTAAGAAAATATTGATGTATTTAGGATAGATAGATGATTGATTGAGATAATGTAACCAAAAAATGGCAACCTATAGTTATGAACAACATTACATTGTATCAAGGAATGCATGTAGAAAAGATACCTCTAATTGCATTTGAGGTAAACAAAAGGGGATAAAAATAACATAAGTTACATGTAACCAAAACATGTGTTAGAATGTAATGATCCATAGGGATCCAAAATAACTGCACTTCATCAGATCATATAGCACCAGAAGGAGAAAATGGAGAAAACAAGGATATGTGAGTATTTTAATAGAACCACCACCCTATGTAGAGAAATGGTCCTGTAACCAGGGGTCTGTACAGGGTGGCAGTCCTATAACCATGGGTTTGCATAGGGCAATGGTCTTGTAACTTTTGATGGAAAAATAAAAATGAAGCATAAATGGATGTAGATTTGAATCATATCACTTTTTCCATTCCCTACCATGACATTTCCCATTCTCCAATGCATGGGAGGACATGGGAAAGGCTATAAATACTTGGGAGGAGTAAAGGATTGGAACATTGAAGGAAATTTGGATTTATGAGAGTAAGTGAGAAAATATCTTTAGTGCTAGAATTGAATTTGGAGAAGCAAGGGGCTAAGAACAGAGAAAGAGAGAATAGGAAAGGATATTTTGACATTGTTATCTCTTTTTATACTTATTATAATATGCATTATTGAATTATTGGCCAATACATAAGTGGGAAGAAAGAGAAGTTGCTCTTCCCAACTTGTTTTCCCTCACAAGGGGTTTCCAGGATAAAAATATTTGTGTTGAGTGTTAATTTATTTTCCCTCTATACACTTCTATAATTCTAAATCATATGAGAATATATCACTAGCTCAATTCTGTCATTTTCTAATATAAAGTAAATCAACAACATAAAATTGTGATTTGTGAAATTCCAAAGTTGAAGCTTTACAAAGTTTTGTTTGTATCAGAGCTAGCAAGTATCCAAGAATGTGGTATTTGTTCTTGTGGTTTGTATAATAGTGATATGGTCTAAAGGAAGAGAAGCTTTACCTTTCGATCCATACATTTCTACAAAGAAGTGGAAACAGAGAATTTGGGGAGAAATGGAGGAAGAGAACTTGGTCTGTAGAGTCAAGATGTTAGAGACCGTGATGGATAGATTTGATAGACAAAAATAAGAACTCTTAGACCTAAAAAAGATATATTTTATTAAGAAGGACAACATGGACTCACTGGTTTGAGCTTTGGTTGAACATTTTGGCATAGGAAAGAGCCACGAAGAGGAAAATGTAGAAGAGTGTGAATAAGAGACTCCAATAGGGAAGGTAAAATATGATCATGATCCTTTAAAATTTGCAACAAAAGTTAAAATTAAGATATTTGAAGGGTAAGTAGATGCAGAGATATTAGAGAAGTGGTTAAAATAGTTGGAACTCTACTTTAGTGTACATAATTTCATGAATATATAAAGGATTATCTTTGCACATCAAAAAATGGAAGGTCATGCTCTAGTTTGATTGGAAACCTACTTAGCCACTTGTTAAAAGAAGAAATGTTTGAAATTCATTACTTAGTTGGGATTTAAGGAATCATTTAGAGATAATTTTTATCCTATTGGCCATAAAACTAACCAGATGATCAAATGGTAGTATTTTAGAAAGGTTAGTGGTCAAAGTGTGCATGAATATACTATGAATTTCCATAGGAAAGCCATGTTGTTACATATGGACTTTAAGAATGAGGAAATTTTGAACAAATTCTTGATAGGACTTCACACTCACCTTTGGAGGAAGGGCATCTCTATAAATCCCAAAGATCTAAATGATTTTTGCATGCACGATTACTACATAGATGATGAGAAGAAGTAAGGAGAAGAAGATCCAAAGCCAAAACAATCAAAAAATTAGGAAAAGAAAGAGCAGGGTCAATCAAGTGGCAAGGTTAAGTGGAAAGGGAAAGGTAAACAATTTGTCACTACTTTGAATACTTATAAAGATCCAAAGAAGTTTTGCAAGAATTGTGATATCAATGGTCATACTAACACTACATGTTAGAAGTTATATCCGGAGTTACATACGAAGAACCTAACCAAGGATTCCATGACAACTGTGAAGACATAAAGGGAGGTGGAGATAGAGGATGATTTAGATGTAGACAAAAGGCTTGGATTCATAACCACCAATATGGACAACCAAGAGCAAGAAGAAGAGATAAGTAAATTGTTCCAGATCAATATATAGATGAAGAGAAATAAGGTAAATTCTTTAGTTGATATCATTTCTCAGTCTAATTTTATTTTTGATGCGATTGTGAAAAATATTGGTCTTGAAACCTGTAGTAAATTTATACACTTATATTTATAGTAAAATCCCATGTGTGCCAACCTATCACCCAGTATGTGTTAGGAGCTCACTCGAGGCATGCATGGGTGTTGAGCCTCTCCTTTATGTGAGTCTTGTGAGAACACACCATCTATGATAGATACTTAAGTGAAAAAGAAGGGAAGGAACAATGCGTTCATTTTGAGAACCTAGGATGACTATTATATCAATGAATCCATAAAAGAGAAATGACAGACAACATATAGAAATGATTCATAACACCAAGGAAAGGCATTATGCTTATGAACATATATATACTTTAGAACATAACCATGTATTCATATGTTCAGTAACCACATTACATTCACTAAGGCCATAATAGACCAATATACAAATGAAGAGCAAGGTCATGTATGAGGAATAAAACTATGTCCTTCACATTACAAGGATAAATATAGACCCATTCCTCTATATATACTATCACTCCTATATTTTCTCTAATCCCAACCCTTATAATCCTCCATTATATTTCTATAGATATTTTCCCCTATTTCATCACCTCTTCTATCTCATGATGATCTTATATATATATATATCCTCTCTTTTTTGTTATATGCACACATCAATATATAGCTTTTCTTCCTTCACTGCCATACCTTTTAAGGTAGCAGATCGGCTACCACGGGTCCAAGTGGTCCTTCAATGGAGCATGCCTCCTTTGATACAAGCTCTCCACTATGTGAAATTATGTTCTTCTAGAACCCTCCATTGAATGCATGGAATATTCCCTTTTTGATGCTGACAACCGCCAAAGTTGACACCTTATCCATTCTACATGCTAGACATGTCAGGATTTTATCATGTGCTTGCTTGGAACACAAAATATGGATGACCTCCAAAAATTGTATTGCCTTGTGTGCATGCCATTTTTTCTATAAAAACCCTACTAGAACCCTTCCCTGTGTGCCTTCACCCCACGTGCCCCTATTCAAATAGGTCCCACTCACCCACGCACCTTCTTGTACTTAGCCGATATTCTGGGGCCCAAAATCACCCCACACTACACTTGTTCTCCATCCTTGGAAAAACTCTTTAATAAAGTAAAGAATGGAGGGCTCTTAGAATGGTGTAGACACCAAATTCGTGTATTACGACCCCTTGTGACCCGCATCCCATTTCGCAACCTAACCTCATTACCTAAACCTTACACAATTATTTATTAATTACCTTGTAATTGATAAATCCCCATCACCTCACCTACCGCCTCATTTTGCCACCTCATCATGACCTAGCCCTAATCCTAAACTAACCTAATTAAGACCTAAAACTTGGTCTATACCTACACCCATGACTAATGACCCCTTTCTCGCACCCAAAACCGACCTTCTAGTCACTTGACCAAGCCCGCAACTAATCTCTCCAGGGAAGGTGGGCTATTTTACTAAAAATAGCCTACTTTTTCCTTACCGATGCTGGTTCCTACTCGACCGCCGTCAGTTACGTAACCGCCATCGGTTCCCTGTAAATGGCCTCCCCAAACCAAAAACAAAGGATCGGAATTTCATTTTTGGATCAAGGTCGAAGGATTTTTAAATCAACAGAGATCATTTGGGAGTGATCAAGAGAGTCCAGATCTTCACTTGACTGAGCAGAGGCAAGTGAAGAGATAAGGAGAGTAAGCCAAGGACTGCAACTGGATACCAGAGCCCTGTGATACTCAGCTAATTTGATCTGCTGTGTGCCAGACCATCCTACCTCAGTTCTACCTTTGCCATCAGAGCTCTTGGACCTGCATCTCCGTGAATAATCAGTAAGTTACTTCTTGCATGTCCTCTTTAATAACATTTCTTTGACTTTTTATATCATATGTCCCCACAAATCCATTCTTGGATCCACTACCCAATGTATCATTGCATCTAACTATCATTCATCTACCTCTCATCACCCTATTTCCTAATATCACCTATATACAGCCCCTACAAATAACACAACTACCAAATAACACCACCACCCCACAAAAACAACTAACCTTCAGATCCTAGACTCTACCGATATCGGTCATCAGTAACCGCCATCGGTTATCAGTAACCGGCATCAGTTATACTGACTATAACCAATAACCAGCCTTTCCCCTACCCAGTTCAACAAAGCAATTTAATTAATATCTTACAGTCTTTTTTGTTAATTCATATTAGTAGGGGAACTGACCAACTTCAAAAGGAAGTTTTTATATTTCCTGGGCCCAAGGCAGTTTCCTCATTTATTATCTAATTAAAATCTTGTGGTCTTGTGTTCTTATTTTGCAGGTAGTCCTTCCAAGACAAAAAGGAGTTCTTCGCAGTTAGCCTGATCTTTTTCTATGGTACGCGCACACCATATCGACATTCTACAGGTATTCCTCCTAGCCCCAAACCTTATCTGTTTCTAAAAGGAACGAAACATTCCGAGTGAAACATTTTGGCACGCCCGGTGGGACTCATTTTGGGTTTCTGTTTCTCTTGCTTATTTTCATTTTAGGAAGCATACTTGCTGTTGCTGCTTTTGTTATATATTTCGTAAAGAATTTGTCTTGCTTTCCTAGTTTCGCATTAGTGAAAGTCATCTCTCTTGATTCATCGAACATAATTTTTGATTTGGGTTTAAAACACGTGCATTACATTCCTGCTTGTTGTTTTTCAATTCTAGTGAACGTAGATTAAGTAACAGGTCGTACACGTGGGGGTGATATCCACGGTATTGACAGGAAATTAATCTTACATTCACTGCACAACACATACCGAATCACTTCACACTTAACACAACAGCTCAAACATCCCCCCTTTTCCGCGGTATTCCTCCGCCCGATTGAGGTAACCTTATAAGCCAAAACAACTTGACATTTCCCCTAAGTCTCTTGTTTATGATTATGACATCATTCTACGTCTAAAGGCATAAGCCCATGATAATTAAAATTAACCCTAGGGTTAATCTCTGGATTTGTGTGTGCATCTTGCTTGTTTTTAGTTCTGTTTTCTTTCTCATACTCTGTCTTCTGTGATCAATAATTGGACAAGTATACTAAACGTTGTTAAAAATCAAATTAGCAGCCTTTTTATATCTTGTTAGCCCAGACTTCTTACACCGACATCGGTTACCTGACCGACGTCGGCTATAGTGTAACCGACATCGGTTACTAGATTGATATCGGTTACTCTCTTTTCCAATACCTGACAAACCAGCAACCTACCAATTTTACCAGTCTGAGTTTGTTTCTGTTCCTGACAGATTGAAACCCTACTGTGAACTCCTGTCCATGGTTGTTATCACTCGAAAGCAAGCTGCTGCCATGGTTTCACACACTTGCTCTGTTTCTTTGCCTGAGTCACCCCCTTCACATTCTGTGGGGAATCCTACGGATACCAGCGAGGTTCCTAAAATTCCTGTGGGAGATAAGGACTTTGTCAAATTTCTAGATGCTAATCCTAGTGCTGTACAATACTATTTGTCTCATACCCCTGACCATACGCCTGATGGTCAGCTCCTTGTGGGTATGCCTATTGGTATAGCTGTTCATTTAGCTCCCACTCCGCCTGATAATACTGCCTTGCTTCCTGCATCTCTAGCCCTGTCTCCCAATCTGACGGCTTCAGAGGTTCATACGACTCAGATTGGCTTTCCGTTGGTTAACCTCAGACCCCACATATCATTACCGCCAACTGCCCCTACCTCATCTCTCTTGCAGACTGCTCCGTTCATGACTTGCTCTTTGCCACCTATCCACACGAGCTTTCCTTCTCAAGCTCCGCCTACCTTTTCATTCCCATACACGTATCCAGTGACCTCAACATCCTATATGGGACATCCCTATTCGGTTGCCTCAACATATTCATCCTCCACACCTTATCAACACTTAACCCCACCAGGGTCTAGCGGTGGTCCTTGGCCCAATTTACCTCCATTTACCACAACCACACCATCATCTCATCCAACTACTGATCTAATTAAAAAAATGATGGACAAAATGCAAAACCTGGAGGCTTCTGTTTCAGGAAGTCGTAGCGCCTTGACATACGAGCAAGTTTGTCGGGAGCCCATTCACCCTTTTGTCCCCCTTCATTCATATCCTCCTCAATGGGAGTTACCAAAATTTACCCGTTTTAACAGTAAAGAGGACCCTCAACAACACTTGCGATCATTTAGACATGCTTGTTATTTGATTGCCCATGATGATGCCTTGTTACTTCGCACCTTTCCCATGTCCTTATCAGGACCTGCCTTGGAGTGGTACAATGCTTTAACCCAGCACTCAATCTTCTCTTTTAACCAACTAGCCCAATCTTTCTTGGATCATTTCTCCATTAACATTGCCAAGAAAGTATCTATCACCGACCTCTATGCCATCTGACAATTTGAGGACGAATCTATCACAGATTTCATTGGACGATGGCGGGGCCTTATCAACCAACTTACGTATGCCTTGCCTCAAACCGAACTTATCGAACTGTTTACGCGGGCTTGCGCTAAGCACATCTCCCCTACCCTCCAAATTCAAACTTTCCGTACATTCGATGAAGCCTTTACCATGGCTCGGAAACTAGAAATTCGAGCCTTAGAAGAAGAGAAATTGCAGTTGCGCAACAAAAACCCCAATTTTCGAACTCCTGATTCTACCAATAAACCAAATACCACCACTCCTCACGCGTCCACTTCTTCTAAATCAAAAGGAGCTATCCACGTGGTGATGGTCAAATCTCAAGCGCCGTCCAATACTCCACCAAAAACCACCTATAAGTACAAAGCCGAGCCCATCAACTACACTCCCTTGGGAGAAACATATGGTGTGATATTGGAAAAATTGCTCAAAGCAGGAGCCATTACATTACCTCCTGTTAAACCTCATTCCGGGTTTGATTCCACTCGCGCCATACCTTCCTGGTACAAAGAAAATGATTTTTGTAACTTTCACCGCGTAAAAGGACATAGTCATGAAAACTGCAAGATGTTGAAAAACATAGTACAGGAAATGGTTGACGCAGGGGATATAACCCTCGATAATCCTAATGCCCCTGCCAACCGAAATTTGAAAATCTTTAACAAACCATTCCCGAATCACTCTTCCAACAGCAACGTAAACCAGGATATCTTAGCCCAGGAGAGTGATCATGAGATCCATGCAGTCTTTGATACCCAGCCCAAAGCCTCTATCGAGAAAATTTTGAATCAAGCCTCTTCACTAACACAGGAGCCCGAACCTCCTTTACCTCCATCGAACCAAAGTGAAATCATTCCTTTACCCATAAAGGAGTTAACTTCCCAGACTTCTCTTCCCATCGATGAGTCTTCTTATACCACATCCCTATAAGATTGCGAACGGATGTTATCTAACCTATCTATTTCCCAGATTTCCCCTTCTACCCCTCTTGCTGCACAAGAGGAAGGTACGCCACTCCTTTTGACATCCTTAGATGAGGAATCTCTTACACCGACATCACCAAATTATTTAACCATGACGGATCCTCTCGAACATGCCCTCCTGCCTATTAGTCCTTCATCACCTAAATCTTTTCAACAACCGGTCGACCTCTTGACATCTATTGATACAGTGCCTCGTTTACCCCCTGTATCACACCCACAGTGGACCGGAATCACAACCCA
Organism: Taxus chinensis; assembly: GCA_019776745.2. Taxonomy (NCBI): domain Eukaryota; kingdom Viridiplantae; phylum Streptophyta; class Pinopsida; order Cupressales; family Taxaceae; genus Taxus; species Taxus chinensis. The sequence continues at coordinate 314,494,766 of CM034147.1, read as the reverse complement.
CCTTTCTTCCGTACAAAAGTTCACATTCACACGTGAGGACTGTCATTCCACAAAAGATAAACAGGCCCTATGGGAACGTTTGAGTACGCCATATTCTACTCAAATGCAAATGACCGATCCTGAGGCCTCCACCATATACCCGAAGTGTTTACAGAAGCTTAAAATTCCCATGTTCTCACCTTCACCCCTCTCACCTGCTACCAAATGCCCCGTCCACTTCTATTAACTTAGCCAAATCTTCCCCTACGCTTGGGACCTTACCCATACCCAGTCTAACACACCCACCTAAGCGGCTTGATTTATCTAAAAATAAAGCCGTCCACCCCATTAAGAGACAGACTCAATCTCCTCAACCTATGCCTCTATCACAACTAAAACCATCATCGTCACACCTACCTTCCATATTGGGACCCCATCCCTCTACCCTACATCAATATATCATACCTCTTGCGTTTCCTTTAAAGCGACCTACGCCTTCTACACACATACAGAAATCCCAGGGTATAGCAACACCGTCACTCTGCGTATCCTGTCCACCTATCAACCCTAAACAAATTCCATCATCAAAAGATTTGTTTTCGGTCACTCCTATTTCCCCGTGGTTGTTTTCTGATACCACACCATCTGTGGCCTCATCATCCAATATAGCTTCTGCACCAAAGAAACCATGTTTAGTGAAAAACACGTATCAACACCCCTCAGCTAAACCACCACCCATACGAACCAACCACGCCCAAACATTACCAAAACCCGCGCAATCAATACCCTCATCCTCTTCTGATTTTGACCCACTCAAAGGATCTTATGCCAAAATCCTTGCTATGTTAGTAGAGAATGCGACCATTTCCCTACCCCCACTTAGACCTTATGACCCGTCTAAACCCTCGACCTATAGGTTATGATAAGTCTAAGATCTGCGGCTTATCACCGCACACCAGGACATGATGTGGAGGGATACAAAGCTTTAAAAACCATCCTTCGTCAATCACCTCTCCCAGATAGAAAGGTTAAGAAAGGACAACTTACGAAGGGAGGAGACCTTTAGTTTCCATACCCTCTCCTATACCATCTGTCCCCGCCTCACTAAGATCTGTCATTATTACAACCCCACCTCTTGAAAACCCATGATTTATCCCAATCATCTTCTTCATCTCCGGTCTACGAGATTAATATGATTACTGTTGCTACTCGAGCGCAGAAAAACAATGAGAAAGCGAAAGAAAGCACACCTGCGTCCTCTCCTTCTCCGTCCAACATCCCGATTGCACCACCACCCAAAGTGGTTATTCGTGGACCCGCTTACCCCCGTCTCTAATGGAGCTGCCCATCGAGCCATGATTAAATAGCTTCACCAATCACCCGTAAAAATGACACTATATGATCTCATTCAGACTTCTGAATCTCATCGACAAGCTCTCGTTGAAATTCTTCAGGGGATCGAGGTCTTACCTAATGAAACCCTTCCCGTTGCCTCCATTCTGACACCCAATCACGTTGCCTCTCTCACCAAACAACCCACTGCCCCAACCACTTCCGTCTCTGTACCACAAGCTGTTGCAGTCAGTTTCTCTGAAGGTGAAATTATCGACTTTGGTACCGAAGATCCTGACCCTACTCTTTTTATCTCAGCGTACGTTCGGGACATTCGGGTACATCGTGTTATGATTGATGGGGGCGCTAGCCTAAACATCATCTCTTCAAAAGCCTTCCAACAAATGAATATCCCTTCCAGTTGCATGTGCGCCAACCCCATCATGTTGCGATCATTCAATGATGCTATTACCTCTACCTTAGGCACCGTGATCCTCAACATTCAGGTAGGACCACGTACTTTACCCGAACTCTTCTATGTCCTTGAGGGAGAGTTCTAATATAATATATTGCTGGGTCGTCCTTGGATCCGGGCTATGGGATGCGTTCCCTCAACATTACATAGATGCATAAAATTTGAGTACAAGGGGAAGTCCTACACCATAAAAGCTGATCCTCCCCCCTTTAAAACCTGCAATATGTTATACCACCCTAACGATGTGCTTATACCAATCAAGACACCCATACATTCAACCCAACCATCCTCTTCAAATGTACCTCAACCATCCACCTCAACCGCGCCTACGCCTTCAACTGATGAAACCACCGTCGCAAAAAACACTTCCCTTCCCACAGCTAACATCCCAACCTCCGACCCCTTAGTAGATGTTTTTCAACGCCTTACGCTGGGGGAGTACCACCTATATAACGTTAGTTCTTTCCCTACCCCCCAGGAGTACAGACAATTACATGCACATCCCACCTACGACCGTCGCGTGGGGGAGGTGTTGTCCACTCAAAATTCCCTGCTCTGTCAAAGGTAAATTTTCAAAATTTTGAGTCTAAGTGTCTTTTCTGTCAAGCTGGTAGCGTGAAAAAAGTCTTGGAAGTCTAAAAAAATCTAAGTTTTGGGTCATTTTGTAAGTATTTCGGGCCTGTCGGATATTTTTGTCCCGGTTGTCCCAAGTACAAAAGTGCGAGTTGTTCTCCGACCGGCCGAAATCCCCGAAATTGTCCTATCTTCGGGCCCGTCGGAAGTTTTTGTTCCATGTGTCCCGAAAGCTTTTGTGCAAGTCGTTCCAATTCCGGCCGAACCATCCGAACCGCGTACTTCGCACTTTTCTGTCCCAAATGTCCCAAATCAAAAAGTGCAATCTGTCCCATTTTCGGCCGAAACCTCCGAAATTGTCCCATTTCGGGCCCGTCGGATATTTTTGTCCCAAGTGTCCCAAATCAAAAAGTGCGCTCTGTTCCAATTTCACCCGAACCGGCCGAGTCGCGTACTTCGGAACTTTTTGTCCCGAATGTCCCAAGTTAAAAAGTGCAATCTGTCCCATTTTCGGCCGAAACTCCCGAGTCGCGCACTTCGCTCTTTTTCATCCCAAATGTCCCAAAATGCATTTGTGCGTCCTCTCCCCGTTTCACCCGAATCGGCCGAGCCGCGTGTTTCGCGCATTCGCGTCTCACATGTCCCAAGTGAACCTAATGCAATTCATACTTAGTTTTTCCCGCTCGACCCGGATGTGCTAAATTTGAATTTAAATTGCGAAGATCAAATTCAAGAAGCAGTTACGAAGGACGAATTTCAAGACGCCAGTTACACCATTTTTCAGAGATATCCATTGTCATCTTCTAGATGGAGATTCTGGTGTGTCCCTCGTGGTAAAGACATGGCTCAGACGTGGATCAAATTCAAGAAGCGGTTTCTGAAGACGGTGGGTCCTTCTCAATGACTGTCCACCTGTCTCCTTCTTCATTCTTTTCTCTTCTTCCTATTTCTTTCGTATTCCTTGTAATTAGTTAAGGTATTGCAACCGGCGATACTTAACTATTCTTTATTTAAAAGAAACGGTTACAAGACGTAACTGAATTGTAATCTATATAATGGCATTCTTTCCGCCATTCGCAAGGAGGAAGAACTTGGATATTTGCTGAAAGTGTAAATAGATCTTGAAGAAATCAATACAAAAGGGCTTTCCGTTCTTTGTCTATCTGATTCTTGTTGTCTCTGTGTTTTCCTTTAATATTGTGAAGATCATTTTGTTCCCAACTCGTTTAGTCTCTCTGATTGCATACTGTTCAGTTTTGCAAGTACAGTGATCTTGTACAACCAAGAAGGAACTTTGTGTCCTTGATTAACAAATCTGAAGAAGATTATTTACGGAACTTTGTGTCTTTAAATTTAATCCCATTCAGCTAATGCAAATGATCTTGTCTTAAATCCTTGGAAGCTTCGCATACACGAAGAATTATTCTGCTATCTATAATTCTGAATGTTGCTATTCTGCTCACCTTCTCATTCCCCTTCCTCAGTCCTGGCGTAACTGATGATCCTTGTGGAAAACACTTTCGTAATATCCAAGTTCAACCATAAAATAATGTTCTGTGTATTTGTAAATAAGTTCGTTTCAGAATAAGGGAACCTCTCCCATTAAAGAGGAGGGACTTCTTGTCCCCTGACTGTTGCTCTTCTAAAAAGTCCTATTTGAAAACCAACAGTTTTTTGGCGACTCCGCTGGGGAAAATCGCATTCCAGTACTATAATTTTTCGATCATCCTTTGATCTGGCGACTCCGCGTTTCACTCGAGGGAGAAGGGCCCTTGGTATCGAAGATTCTCAGTTTCAGCTTTTGGAGCAACAGGGTTTTCCTTTCCCTTCAAATAGAAGAACTCGTTCAACGAGCACTCCACCTGTTCGAGAAAGAAGTCCTTCAGAGCCTGCTAGTCCTAATCTACAAGCTTTAATCCTTGCTGGTGTTACAGTTCCCCTCCGAACCGTATTTCCAAGAAGAATGGCACAAGTACCATGGGGTCAACGTGTCGGGCCCCTGGCCCTCACTCAGCCTTTGCATGAGTTACCTAGAGGTAACCGAAAGAACTTCCCCAAATTCAAAGGCGACGGCAAAGTGCACCCTGATGAACATATTGCAGCCTTCATAGTTGCGTGTGGAGTCTTGGGGGTTGAACATGAAGACGTCTCAGTAAGACTGTTCGTCGAGACGTTACAGGACAATGCTGCTGACTGGTTCTATCACCTTCCGGCTGGTGCCATCATCGACTGGAATACCATGAGAACTCAGTTCGAAAGCCGTTTCAAGCCGGCAGAAGATGTGCATGCACTGCTTGCCCAGATTTCTCAAATAAAGAAAGATCCATCGGAACCCATGAGAGAATTTGTGGCTCGGTTCAACAGACTGATCAACAAAATTCCTGTGAATACTCGGCCGGTTGATCAAATCCAAAAATGTTTCTTTTTGAATGCCCAAACGCCTAAAGTCAGTTATGCTCTAAGAAGGGCTAATCTTGGAACGTTAATACTGGATCAAGAACTGGCTGTTAGTGTCGAGGATGACCTAATCATGTCAGGGAAGTTGAAGAGAGATCCTCCCAAATCCAAATCTGCTGCTTCTTCCTCTTCCACCTCTGGACTCAGTACTGATCCATTAGTCCAGAAACTTGCAAACGATCTAGTAGCCATAAAGAAACAATTAGCTCAGCATGCACCGTATGCAGATGTCCCGAGAAGAAATTTTCAACCCAGAAACCGTTTGCCAGCTCCCCACACAAGATTGGCACTTGAAGGACCTCCCGTCAAAGTTCCTGTGAATGCAACTTGTGAGGTCGAAGAACCAGAAGATGATAATGAAGCTTGTGAGGAGTTCCTGGAGGAATTCGATGATGAGGCAGAAGAACCCGAGGGATCTCGAGTCAATTTCTTTACCACCGAAGGCATTGATGATGCAGATGACTATGATGAAGTGGTAGCAGATATGAACAGCGAATCCTTCGCTGTCATGACTCGGGAACAGACACATCAGAGGGAAAAGGTGACACAACCCCTGAAGAAGTCCAAAGAGCAGCCTGCAACTATTCCTGTAATTGCCAGAAGAGGATCTCCTATTCCTACCTCATCTGCACCAAAGGTAAGTACTGCCAATCCTGCCCCTAAAGTTGCTTCTTCTTCTTTTTCTCCTAGGGTTGATAAGCCTAAGATTCCAAATGATGATGGTCCATCCACCTCTGGATCCTTTGACATTGTAGATCATCTAAAAAGGACCAAAGTTCAAATTTCAGAGGCTGAATATTACCAAACCCATCCAAAAGCTTTTGCCAAGATGATCCAATTTGTAAATTCCCATTCCAAGATCACTTCCAAAGGCCTTTTGCCCACACCTCCTTCTGCACCGCAGCCCAGTCTAGTAGCTGCTGTCACCTCACCTGGGGACAAGATCAAGCCTTTCTATGTAACACTCCTTATAGCTGGCCACAGGCTCAGTAACTGTGTCATAGATTCCGGAGCCTCAGATAATGTAATGCCCGCCAAAGTAGCTCATGCTTTAGGCTTGACCCTTACTCGTACTTATGGATCTTGCTACTCCATGGAAAGTAAGGAAGTACCTCTGGTGGGAAGGATTAAAGATGCACAAGTGGCTTTTGCTGCTTTACCTGAAAAGAAGGTCTTGGCTACCATACTAGTAGCAGACATTCCTCCTTCCTATGGAATGTTGCTAAGCAGAAACTTCTGTAAAGATGTGGGTGGAGAGATTCAAATGGATTGGTCACACGCTCTCATACCTGTCAATGGACAAATGAAGAAGCTACTACCTGAGAAGCAGTCCGAGTACATTGTGCAGAAGACAGATGATCCTAGAGCACAAATACTCTATGAGGACAGGGGCCATGGTAATTACATGATTTTGTCCCCCGATGAAATCCGACCCTGCAAAATATCACCTAAGGATCCCAATGGTGTCTGGACCTTAGAATTTGATGGCAGTTGTTCTTCGGCTGGTTCTGGAGCTGGTGTTCTGTTAATATCACCTGAGGGCTGCCTGTACCCCTTTTCATTCAAATTGCAGTTCGAGAACACTAACAATACAGCAGAGTATGAGGCTCTCATCCTTGGACTGCAAGTGGCCAAAGAACGAGGTGTAAAAAATCTTTTGGCTCGTGGTGATGCAGAACTGATTGTGAAGCAAGTCAGAAGCCTGTTTCAAGTAAAAAATGGGAGGCTGAAGCACTATCGGAACCAGGTTTGGGATTCAATTGAATTCCTTGATGCCTTCTCCATTGAAGCAATTCCCAGAGAAAAGAACAGCAGAGCTGATTCACTGGCTGTCTCAGGGTCACTATTGATTCCTCATCCTGAATTCTCTCAGGATAAGTTCACTATTGAGATGGTCCACCGACCTAGTGTCCCTGACAATACTAATAACTGGCAAGTCTTCAACGACGACCAGCATTTGCTTTCCTTCCTGGAGCTCAAGGGCAATTTTGAACAACTGTATTTCGAAGGAAGTGACAATCTGCCTCGTGAGAGCGTGTCTTCGGACCAAGCCGTCACCCAAGGAGAAGAAACTGATCAGGAAGGGTGCATTAAGCTCAAAGGAAACAAGATCCCCAAGGGTTTGGTGAGTTTGGAGGAGTTGTTTGATAAACATGACAGGTACGTGAAATCTAAAGCTTCCACTGGACCTCAGCAATCAGCTGAGTATGATAAAATTGATATTGGGAGTTCTGATGACCCGAAGCTGGTAAATATCGGGAAGTGTTGCACATCAGATGAAAGGAGAAGAGCAATTGACCTTCTAAGGAAATATAAGGATGTACTTGCTTATTCTTATGAAGACCTAAAAGCCTTCAAACCAAAAGAAATGCAGCACTCTATCCCTCTCAAGCCAGGAATCAAGCCTTTCAAGCAGAAGCAGAGGCAGTACAACCCAAAGATAGCTGACACCATATTTCAGGAGATTCAGAAACTGCTAAAGGCTAAAATCATCTTTCCCATTCACCATTCGACTTGGATTGCAAACATTGTACCTGTTAGGAAGAAGAATGGTGAGATCCGCATCTGTGTTGATTTCAGGAACCTGAATCAGGCCTCTCTGAAAGATAACTACCCTCTGCCTATGATGGATCAGATTTTGCAAGCGGTAACAGGCTCTGAGATGTTATCCATGCTTGATGGCTTTTCTGGATACAATCAGGTAGAGGTTGATACTGCTGATCAACATAAGACAGCCTTCACAACTCCTTGGGGTACCTTTGCCTACAAGAGAATGCCTTTTGGGCTGATTAATGCCGGTGCCACCTTCCAGAGAGCTATGGATCTGGCTTTTGGAAGTTTGAAAGGAAAATGTATAGTCATATACCTTGATGACCTGACAGTGTTCTCAAAGACGAGAGCGGATCACTTCGACCACTTGGAAGCAGTTCTGCAAAGATGCCGAGAGCATGGGATTTCCTTAAATCCTAAAAAATCTGTCTTCTGTGTTACAGAGGGAAAGCTATTAGGACACATTGTCTCAAAAGATGGCATCAAGATTGATCCTGAACGAGTTCAAGCCATCCAACAGATTCCTCTCCCTACTAGTAAAAAGGGCGTGCATTCCTTTTTCGGTAAGATCAATTTTCTAAGAAGATTCATCCCTGATTTTGCTGAATTAACTTTGAATATTTCTCAGATGATGAAAGGAAAGCAAGCATTTGGTTGGTCTTCTGAAGGAAAGGAATCCTTTGAGGGTATCAAGAAAGCTATTGCTAAAACTCCAGTTTTGGCCTGCCCTGATTTCAGCAAGGATTTCATTATCTACTGCTACGCCACAGATAGTACTCTGGCTGCTGTCTTAACCCAGGAAGATTCTGATAAACATGAGCTACCAATTGCCTTCATGAGCTATATCCTGAAGAACCATGAGCTAAAGTACACCATGATGGAGAAGCATGCCTTTGCAGTAGTCAAAGCTGTCAAGCAGTTCCGTTTCTATATCCTCAACTCTCACTCTACGGTGCTGGTCCCAGATACGACTGTAAAGTCAATTCTCACGCAACAAGAATTTGGATCCAAGAGGGGAAACTGGGTGGCTAAGGTCCAGGAGTATGATCTTGATATCAAACCAACCAAGCTGGTTCGGGGAAAAGGTCTTTGCGAGCTCATTGCGGAAGGAGCCCAACATGAGTTATTGGAGAAGAAAGCTGACCTTCCTACTGTTCTGTTCCTGAGTTCAGTTGATGAATGGTACGCTGACATCGCTCATTTTCTCACCTACGGGGAATGCCCCTCTCACTTAACTGCTAAAGAAAAGAGGACTGTTAAGTTGAGATCAACACAATATGTATTGTGGGAAAATGCCTTGTTCAAGCGCGGTTTGGATGGGAGATTTCTGAAGTGTGTGGACAAGGAACAACAGAGAAAATTGCTCTCAGCTTTTCATGATCAGGCATGTGGAGGGCACTATTCATCAACAGTCACAGCTCATAAGATACTCCGTGGAGGGTATTACTGGCCTTCTTTGTTCAAAGATGCATCCAAGTGGGTGGATAAATGTGAGGCCTGTCAGACTTTCGTGGGAAGACCTAAATTGGCTTCTTTGCCTCTCAAACCAGTTGTGATTGAGGAACCTTTCCAACAGTGGGGTCTGGACTTCATTGGTGCACTCAACCCTGTTTCTAGCGCTGGACACACTCATGTGCTAACTGCTACTGACTACTTCACCAAGTGGGTGGAAGCTATTCCAGTCAAGAGCACCACTTCTGAAGTAGTATGCAACTTCATTAAAGAGAACATCTTGGTTAGGTATGGTGTACCTAACAAGATTGTAACAGATAATGCCTCAAACTTCTCCTCAACTGAGATAATGGATTTCTGCTACGGGTATGGCATCTCTCTGGCTCATTCTTCAGATTATTATCCCCAGGGAAATGGACAAGCAGAATCTACCAACAAGAATCTGGTGACTATCATAAGAAAGTTGGTCAATGAATCTCAGAGAAACTGGCATAAGAAACTTTACGATGCTCTTTGGGCAGACAGGATCACACCTAAAAGAGCCATTGGAATGTCCCCCTTTCAAATAGTGTATGGAGTAGAGGCTCAATTGCCAGTGACAGTGGAACTACCAGCCTTGCACCTGATGAAGGCCATTGAAGACACTAGTTTCAGTGATGCTCTGAACAAAAGGATCATGTACCTGCACAAACTGAACGAGGACAGATTGGAGGTTGCTGACAGAATAGCTGCCCACCAGCAGAAGGTGAAGATTCTCTTTGATAAGAAAGCTAGGAGCAGAGAGTTCCAAGTTGGTGATACCGTGCTGTTGTGGGACAAAAGACACGAACCTCGTGGTAGCCATGGAAAATTTGATTCTCTATGGCTTGGACCTTTCAAGATAAGGCACTTTGCTGGTAAGAACTCTTTCTATCTTGATTACATGGATGGTTCCCCCCTCCCACTTCCTTACAGTGGGCAGTATCTCAAGTTGTTCAAGTCCTAGGTGACTAGGGAGTCCCTTGTATATTATGTACAGTGTTTCTGCTTTTGCTTTTGGTGTGTTTCCCTTCTGTTGTTGTGTGTGTTGCCCTTGTATTGGTTTGTCCTTGACTCCGTTTGCCCAATGGATAAGGCACTGGTCTGCTTCACCGAGTTGTCTAAGTTCTTGCCTTGTCTCATCCCATGAATTTACACCAAGTCATCCCCAGAAGGAGCCAGCTGTTGTCCACTCAAAATTCCCTGCTCTGTCAAAGGTAAATTTTCAAAATTTTGAGTCTAAGTGTCTTTTCTGTCAAGCTGGTAGCGTGAAAAAAGTCTTGGAAGTCTAAAAAAAATCTAAGTTTTGGGTCATTTTGTAAGTATTTCGGGCCTGTCGGATATTTTTGTCCCGGTTGTCCCAAGTACAAAAGTGCGAGTTGTTCTCCGACCGGCCGAAATCCCCGAAATTGTCCTATCTTCGGGCCCGTCGGAAGTTTTTGTTCCATGTGTCCCGAAAGCTTTTGTGCAAGTCGTTCCAATTCCGGCCGAACCATCCGAACCGCGTACTTCGCACTTTTCTGTCCCAAATGTCCCAAATCAAAAAGTGCAATCTGTCCCATTTTCGGCCGAAACCTCCGAAATTGTCCCATTTCGGGCCCGTCGGATATTTTTGTCCCAAGTGTCCCAAATCAAAAAGTGCGCTCTGTTCCAATTTCTGTTCCAATTTCCCGAACCGGCCGAGTCGCGTACTTCGGAACTTTTTGTCCCGAATGTCCCAAGTTAAAAAGTGCAATCTGTCCCATTTTCGGCCGAAACTCCCGAGTCGCGCACTTCGCTCTTTTTCATCCCAAATGTCCCAAAATGCATTTGTGCGTCCTCTCCCCGTTTCACCCGAATCGGCCGAGCCGCGTGTTTCGCGCATTCGCGTCTCACATGTCCCAAGTGAACCTAATGCAATTCATACTTAGTTTTTCCCGCTCGACCCGGATGTGCTAAATTTGAATTTAAATTGCGAAGATCAAATTCAAGAAGCTAGTTACGAAGGACGAATTTCAAGACGCCAGTTACACCATTTTTCAGAGATATCCATTGTCATCTTCTAGATGGAGATTCTGGTGTGTCCCTCGTGGTAAAGACATGGCTCAGACGTGGATCAAATTCAAGAAGCGGTTTCTGAAGACGGTGGGTCCTTCTCAATGACTGTCCACCTGTCTCCTTCTTCATTCTTTTCTCTTCTTCCTATTTCTTTCGTATTCCTTGTAATTAGTTAAGGTATTGCAACCGGCGATACTTAACTATTCTTTATTTAAAAGAAACGGTTACAAGACGTAACTGAATTGTAATCTATATAATGGCATTCTTTCCGCCATTCGCAAGGAGGAAGAACTTGGATATTTGCTGAAAGTGTAAATAGATCTTGAAGAAATCAATACAAAAGGGCTTTCCGTTCTTTGTCTATCTGATTCTTGTTGTCTCTGTGTTTTCCTTTAATATTGTGAAGATCATTTTGTTCCCAACTCGTTTAGTCTCTCTGATTGCATACTGTTCAGTTTTGCAAGTACAGTGATCTTGTACAACCAAGAAGGAACTTTGTGTCCTTGATTAACAAATCTGAAGAAGATTATTTACGGAACTTTGTGTCTTTAAATTTAATCCCATTCAGCTAATGCAAATGATCTTGTCTTAAATCCTTGGAAGCTTCGCATACACGAAGAATTATTCTGCTATCTATAATTCTGAATGTTGCTATTCTGCTCACCTTCTCATTCCCCTTCCTCAGTCCTGGCGTAACTGATGATCCTTGTGGAAAACACTTTCGTAATATCCAAGTTCAACCATAAAATAATGTTCTTTGTATTTGTAAATAAGTTCGTTTCACAATAAGGGAACCTCTCCCATTAAAGAGGAGGGACTTCTTGTCCCCTGACTGTTGCTCTTCTAAAAAGTCCTATTTGAAAACCAACAGGAGGTAATCTCTTACGGACCACCTCATTGCCGCACCAACCTAACATATGGGGGTGTTGACGCATCCTCCATTACCCCTGAACCTCCTCTTGGTGTGGTTCCCTTCCAATCCGATTTTCAATACCTGACAAATCGTCACTTCGCCCTCACCTTCTTGACTCGCTGTGCTTGGAAAGGCTTTGGTTTTGGTCTTTATGAACAAGGCCGACATACGCTCATCCCCATCACCACACGCAAACATAATGATCGTAGTGGTCTCGGATTTCTGGAAACACTTACATCGACGGAACCTCGCGTCAGTTGTCTTCTAGAAGATGATGACGTTACCCCTACCAAACCATCATCACCCATTTTGCCTTCGTCTCCCACAGAGTCGATAGATCCTGAATCTATCCCTCCTAACTTCTTTTTTTTTTCATAAATGCTATCTTCCTAGGTCCCCTCACTTATCAATGCAATAATGAGCACCCCCTCTTCTATTCCCCTTCTATATCCAGACATGATTGAAGAGGACTCCCCTTCAATTAACGTTGTTGAGTGCCAGGATGATGGCTCCATCCTCACTTACCTTGGCGCGGATGACTCTTATATTCAACGAGCCTTACCATCTGAAACCCAAACCATGCTGAACGAGTCTACTATAGAAATCAACATCCACACGGAGGAGGATCCTCACATTGTGAAGATCGGACAATCCCTTAACGCATCAGAACAAGTCGCCTTTACTACTTTCCTCCGTGCTCGCAACCAAGCTTTCGCTTGGTCCTACGCTGACATGCCAGGAATTGATCCTGACATTGCTGTCCATAACATTACACTGAAACCCGATTCCAAGCCAATTAAACATAAATTGAGAAAAATGCATCCACGCATTGCCCTCTTGGTCAAAGAGGAGCTCCAACGACTCCTTTCTGTTTCCTTCATTCTTCCTATTGACTATCCTCAATGGATTTCTAACATCGTACCTGTCACTAAAGCGACGGGGGGACTTCGGATATGCACGGATTTCCGAGATCTTAACCTCGCTTGCCCTAAGGATGACTTCCCCCTACCAAGCATTGATCAACTTGTTGATCTCACTACGGGTCATGAAATGCTTTCTCTCATGGATGGCTTTTCAGGATACAACCAAATTTTGGTTGCCCCTGCCGATCAACACAAAACTACCTTCATAACTCCTTGGGGAACCTTCTGTTACCGTGTAATGCCATTCAGCCTTAAGAATGCTGGTGCCACCTATCAGTGGGCTATGACCTACATTTTTCATGACATTATGCACACAATCCTTGAAGATTACGTCGACGATCTTCTTGGCAAGTCTAAACATCGCAGTGAACATCTCGATGTTTTAACCATTATCTTTGATCACTTGTTACAATATTCTGTCCGCCTTCAACCAAAGAAATGTGTCTTTGGTGTCCTTTCGGGAAAACTTCTTGGCTTTATCGTCTCTTTGCGTGGCATTGAGGTCGACCCATCTAAAGTCAAAGCTATTCTAGAAATGCCCCCACCTACTAATCTCAAACAATTGCGTAGTTTACAAGGTAAGCTTCAATCTATCCGACGTTTCATCTCCCAACTCTCGGATCGATGTCAACCTTTCCATCACCTCCTTAAGAAGGACATTGATTTTCAATGGAGCAAAGAGTGCCACCAAGCCTTTGAAGCTCTCAAAACTTATCTCTTGCAGCCACCCGTGCTTATCCCACCTCAAGACGACCGCCCTTTCTACCTTTACCTTTCCGCCACTGACCACGCTGTAGGGGCCATGCTTGCACATCGTGACTCTGAAAATCGAGAACAAGCCGTTTATTATATAAGTCGTACTTTGGTGGACTATGAGACTAGGTATACACATGTAGAAAGGTTGTGCCTAGCCCTATCATTCGTGGCTACCAAACTCTGACACTACCTTCTGAATCACAAAACTTTCGTCATCACCAACATCCATTACATGTATGCCAAACCTCATCTAAACCAACGCATCGCTCGATGGCTCATGCTCCTCGCCGACCTCGACCTTGAGTTCGTCCACCAGAAATCAATCAAAGGACAAACCATCGCAGACCAACTTGCGGAAGCCCCTTTACCTGGGGAACAATTTACCAATTTTACATTCCCCGATGAACTCATCGCCACTCTTTCACTCGGGGAAGAGTCGTATCAAATGACCCTCTTCTTCAATGGATCTAAATGCCAGCGCGATGGAGGAGCCGGTGTTGTTCTCATCCCTCTTGACGCTGAACCTATGCCTCTTTCATTCCGGCTTGATTTCCCCTGCACCAATAATACAGTGGAATACGAGGCCCTTGTTCTGGGTCTCCAAGTTGCGATACACTTAGGTATCAAATCTATCAATATTTTTGGCGACTCTCAATTGGTAGTCAATCAAGTTATGGGCATCTACCAATGTAAAAATGAGGAACTTCAAAAGTACAAATACTACGTGGACTCACTTTTAGCCTTATTTACTCACTATTCTATCCAAACCATTCCCCGCTCCACTAACAAATTTGCGGATACTATGGCTTGCTTAGCCTCACAAATTCCAGCTTCATCAACTGACTCTGAATTATTCGTCGTGGTCCAACAACTTTTTGCCCCATCCTACTCAACCCCGGTAGTTTGTATGATAAATACTATGTCTGCTAATTCACAGGATACTTGGTATCACCAATTTCATGACTACCTTACAACCTCTGTTCTCCCATCTGACCTTACTAGTACTGGTAAACGCACTTTTCTTAAACACGTTTCTCGTTATGTAGTTATGGGGGGACTCATTTATAAATGTGGCTTTGATGGCATCCTCCTTCGATGTCTCACCGGCGCGGAGGTCACCCATACCATCCAACAAGTACATGACGGTATTTGTGGCGGGCATTTTAATGGCCTTGCCGTGGCCAAACGAATCCTTCGCCTTGGTTATTATTGGCCTACTCTCAATAATGACTGCTACGAATATGTTAAGCGTTGTGTTATGTGTCAACAACATGCTAACCTTCAACATACTCCTAGCCATCCGCTGCAGGTCACACAAGATCTTTGGCCTTTCTCACAATGGGGTTTAGACCTTATTGGTGAGATTCATCCGTCCTCTTCGCAACGTCACCGATGGATTATCACAGCAACCGAATATTACACAAAATGGGTGGAGGCTATTCCACTCATTTCAACTAAAAAAGAAAAAATTGTAGAGTTCATTAACCACCACATTATTTGTCGTTTTGGTGTTCCTCATTGCCTGATAACAGATAATGGAAAATCTTTCAAAAACAAGTTGTTGCAAGACCTTTGCGACAACTTTGGCATCAAACTTAGCTTCTCATCACCCTACTATCCACAAGCAAAATGGACAAGCCGAATCCTCTAATAAAACACTAACCAAAATCCTCATGAAAGTTGTCAATGAATCCGGCAGAAATTGGCATGATCACATCCCCTTTGCCCTTTGGGCTTATCGTACTAGTATTCGTACCTCCACTAATGCCACACCTTTTTCTTTGGTATACGGTACCGAGGCTGTTTTTCCTCTCGAAATACAAATACCCTCCCTTAGAATATCCCTTCAGGATATTCTCACCAACGATGATTTCCGCCAAGAGCGGTTAGCCCAATTGGAGCTTCTTGACGAACGTCGTCTTACAGCTCTTGATCACCTTCAAATCTATCAAAAACGTATCAAACGTGCTTATGATAAGTGACTTCATGAGTGTACCTTTAAGGTTGGTGATCTTGTCCTCAAAGAGAATCAACATGTCACCAAACTAGAAAAGAGCAAACGTGGAAAATTTTCTCCCAATTGGATTGGGCCTTATATAATCACTCACACCTATGGATCAGGCACTTATCGTTTAGCTTCGCTTAATGGTAAACCTGAGCCTGAACCCCTTAATGCCTTGCATCTTCGACCATTCTACTATTGAATTTAGTGTTATATTACTTCTTATCTACCTGCCGCTCGTCCCTTGAGCTCATTTACCGCTACATGCACTTCATTTCCTACACCTCATAATGAAAATCAAGCTCACATAGTTTGATTCTCACCTCACCTAAACGATGCCTTCCCCTTTTTAGTCTAGTCCATGACTTCAAAGTATTAAAATAAGCCGTATTCTTATGGGATTTTCTTGAGTCAAACTTCCTACTAAACTAGATGCTTCATGCCAAAAGAACATCTAGTCATCTAAATTAAATATAGACTACTCCCTCGAAGGACAGCTATGTGCTGAACTATTGCTGCTATTATCAATAGACTGCTCCCCTGAAGGATAGCTATGCATTAAAATCATATCTGCTACTATAAATAGAATGCTCCCTCAAAGGACAGCTATACACAGTCAGCCTTTATCAGAAGCTTCTCGCATTGATCAACTTCGTGAAGACCTCAAGAATAGTACAATCAATATCCCTTGTAGACTTCCCACATCGATCAGTCTACATTCAGTCAAATAAAAGCCTCATTCAAAAAGAACTTTTTGGGTCATGGACTTGTCTATTTAGGGTAGGTTCTCTTTCGTCAGAACACTCACTTTGTAACAAGTTCTCTGTACCTCAGCTATATCATCCACCTCACCTCACCATTTGTTTCAACTCAAGGGACGTAACGTACACCCGATATATTGTGATCATACAACTCTTTTCAACCTATTGACCAACTCGTCTATGCACGGTCACCTAGGGCTTCAAGCTCTTCTACCCCCTGTGGTTTGTTTATCTCTTTTCGACCTACGGAGCACGACTTTCTCTTTGCCTCGCCCCCTCTAGTCACCTACCTGTGTTCCATCTATAATCAGGATATGGTTCCAACTTAAACTACTACCCGACCCCAAAGCTCACTTTCTACTTCCAAAACTTACCAACCTTTTACCAAACCCATCCCACCCAATTCAAACCCCACCGACACCCCAAAACACACCTTACACTTACCAAGCCCAACCCAATATCCAATATTCTTACCCAACCCCACAACAAAACAATTGCACACAAACCCCCCAATAAACCCACACATTGCCAAAATTCAAACAAACAAAACAAACCTGATCCTAAGGGAGACACTAACACTACGGACCGGTACCGGTCCCAAACAACCTTCGACCACGGCCTATGTAGGCTCTTCCCAAGGTTACGCCGGTCGACCATCCGACCTACGCTGGTCAACCTATCATGTGTGGTAACCCAGCCCCTAAATATTTTTGACCGTATTTCTATCGCTTAGCGATCACATCGGTCCACTCTCATTATCCTTTTTTCAAACCCCCGCACGGCCCCCCGACCCACATTCTTGCATTTTTCTACTTATCTACCCCACTCAAACATCCTAACAACCTACCCACCTAGCCGCCTTGCCCTATTTTACCCATCTATCCTCTTCGTTAAACAAATTACGTCCATTTACTCATTATTTCATCGAACATGTAGGTTCGGTACCCTTATTTATTCTTAATACCATTCAAATGCACAACATTTAGAGTTTAGACCCTCACGCCTCATCAACGACACATCGTCGTGATGGGATCGGTGATCGTCGACTCCAGCTGGTCTAGCCCCTCCTGCTCCTCCTGCTTGTGCCATAGCTCCAATTCTGATCTGCTGGGTCCCCGGCCAATCAACTGCTACCTCCTCCTCACTTGGGCCCGTAAACAACTCACTCCTCCAGTAAAAAAGCTCCACCTCACTCAATAAAACATCCAATCTCAACTCTCCACGTCAGACAACTCAATTTGGTTTTCAAATCACACAAGTGACAATGACAAGCCGTATTTTTCTTTTTATAGGTTTTTCACCCTTAACCGATATCGGTTTCATTTTGCCCTAATGAACTGCTATCGGTCCCTTAACCGATATCAGTCATGTAGAATCGACATCGATTTTTCTGCCAACTTTCCCCCAATTTTTTTTGCCCTTATTTACCATTTGCCCCTTTTTAACCACATATCGCCTATATCCACTTTTGTTGAACACCATTTGTTTACCTATTCGGCCTGACCCAAGGCCTCGCCCTACCCATTCGGCCCGACCCAAGGCCTCAACCTACCTATTTGGCCCGACCCAAGGCCTCAACCTACCCATTTGGCCCGACCCAAGGCCTCGCCCTACCCATTCGGCCCGACCCAAGGCCTCAACCTACCTATTTGGCTCGACCCAAGGCCTCAACCTACCCATTTGGCCCGACCCAAGGCCTCAACCTACCCATTCAGCCCGACCCAAGGCCTCAACCTACCTATTCGGCCCGACCCAAGGCCTCAACCTACCCATTTGGCCCGACCCAAGGCCTCAACCTACCCATTTGGCCCGACCCAAGGCCTCAACCTACCCATTTGGCCTGACCCAAGGCCTCACCCTACCCATCCGACCCGACCCAAAGCCGCCACCCAACAACTTGGCCCGACCCAAGGCCTCACCCTAACCATCCGGCCCGACCCAAGGCTGTAACCTAACAACTTGGCCCGACCCACGGCCGTATCACTTCAATACCATACCCACAATCAACGTTTTATTTTATCCATCCATCCATCCTATACCTTTTGTTCAATCGAGCTCACCTGTTCGTGTTTTAGCATGATTAGGGTCCTTGACTTGATCTGTCGACCAACTTTGCCTAGACCTAGACCGTGACGTTTATCTCAACCAAACCAACCATTTGGTACTGCCGAACACGCCTAAACGTTCCTGTACCTTACCTAATTATATACCCTGGAGCTACTTCCTATGCCTTGGATACCAGGATTATATCACCCTTGTTTGGATAAACTATCGACCTTTGCCTATACATTGCTGGTTTGCTAGTCAAATCATGTACCCTAGTCGTACGATTGCATTTCAACATGCGTCTGCTTCCTTGGACCTACCCCACCACCTTACCATCCCCTCTACAACATTCACCCTTTATCAACCCTATCCCTGATTTCCCGTTCGCTCAATCTGTGCTAGATTTGAGGGGGATTACCTATATCCTTAACAGGAGAAACCACTTCATATTATTGTCCGCGCAGCTTTACAACACAAGCTACACGACAATAAGGGGCTAATGTAGACACCAAATTCATGTCTTACGACCCCTTGTGACCCGCATCCCATTTCACAACCTAACCTCATTACCTAAACCTTACACAATTATTTATTAATTACCTTGTAATTGATAAATCCCCATCACCTCACCTACCACCTCATTTTGCCACCTCATCATGACCTAGCCCTAATCCTAAACTAACCTAATTAAGACCTAAAACTTGGTCTATACCTACACCCATGACTAATGACCCCTTTCTCGCACCCAAAACCGACCTTCTAGTCACTTGACCAAGCCCGCAACTAATCTCTCGGGAGAAAAGCAGGGAAGGTGGGCTATTTTACTAAAAATAGCCTACTTTTTCCTTACCGATGCCGGTTCCTACTCGACCACCGTCGGTTACGTAACCGCCATCGGTTCCCTGTAAATGGCCTCCCCAAACCAAAAACAAAGGATTGGAATTTCATTTTTGGATCAAGGTCGAAGGATTTTTGAATCAACAGAGATCATTTGGGAGTGATCAAGAGAGTCCAGATCTTCACTTGACCGAGCAGAGACAAGTGAAGAGACAAGGAGAGTAAGCCAAGGACTGCAACTAGATACCAGAGCCCTGTGATACTCAGCTGATTTGATCTACTGTGTGCCAGACCATCCTACCTCAGTTCTGCCTTTGCCATCAAAGCTCTTGGACCTGCATCTCCGTGAATAATCAGTAAGTTACTTCTTGCATGTCCTCTTTAATAACATTTCTTCGACTTCTTAAATCATATGTCCCCACAAATCCATTCTTGGATCCACTACCCAACGTATCATTGCATCTAACTATCATTCATCTACCTCTCATCACCCTATTTCCTAATATCACCTATATACAGCCCTACAAATAACACAACTACCAAATAACACCACCACCCCACAAAACAACTAACCTTCAGATCCTAGACTCTACCGATATCGGTCATCAGTAACCGCCATCGGTTATCAGTAACCGGCATCGGTTATACTGACTATAACCAATAACCAGCCTTTCCCCTACCCAGTTCAACAAAGCAATTTAATTAATATCTTATAGTCTTTTGTGTTAATTCATATTAGCAGGGGAACTGACCACCTTCGAAAGGAAGTTTTATATTTCCTGGGCCCAAGGCAGTTTCCTCATTTATTATCTAATTAAAATATTGTGGTCTTGTGTTCTTATTTTGCAGGTAGTCCTTCTAAGACAAAAAGGAGTTCTTCGCAGTCAGCCTGATCTTTTTCTACGATACGCGCACACCATCTCGACATTCTACAGGTATTCCTCCTAGCCCCAAACCTTATCTGTTTCTAAAAGGAATGAAACATTCCGAGTGAAACAAATGGTTGGAAAGAAAGAATAAAGGAATGAAGAATTGGGAGAAATAATGAAATAATGGGGAACTTTTTTATTGTTGGAGGAGGAGAGGGAAATCCTTACCTATTTCTGCCTCTAAATTCTCCCAAGCATTGACCTCATTCTGAGCCTACCTACAGAGGTCACCCACTAGGATGCTCACTTCCTCAAAACTCAGTTCCTCCCCTTTGGTGCTCATGGTCTCAACAATACTTTCCAATTTCTTTCCCAAGTCTTCAAGCGCATCCATCCTACGCGTGATCTGGGGGTATAATTCCTTTAGCCAGCTATTGATTGAGCCTCGTAAGGTATCGATTTCTTCTAACTTCTTCTCCACCTCAGCTAGGATCTTATCTCTTTCCACTCTATTCCCCTTATTTTTATCTTGGAAATCCTTGAGTTCCATTTCATGGGCGGCAATCAGGATCTTTCCACTCTATCCCTATCAACGTAGTTTTCATAACCAGCTTTAACAACTTGCATGGTAGCCTTTACCTATGCAAGAATTTTAGTGTATCAAGATATAATCTTGACAACCTTCATATTTTCCTCTTTCTCTTGGTGCACCTACACCTCTTATGAAGAATCTAAAGCAAGTGGTTTCCTCTCCATCATGATAATGTGGGTCAAATACTCCAGACATTACAAGGCTGATTCATACTTTTTCTTGGGTGGCGTTAAATAAGGATGCTTCAGGACAATGGCATCTGTAATCATCTCTACCTTCTTAAAGACTTCACACACCTTTACTTTTTATTCTTTCATATCATGCCTCAACTGAGTGTTGATAAACTCCTATCAATTTAGGTCCTTTCTCTTTTCGATGAGATCCTTATTTTTCTTATCCAATTCCTCCTCCAATAATCTCGTTCTATCATTTCTCCCAAATAATCTGGCCTCAACTTCGAATGAGACCTTGTTGAGTGCATTACAAACCTATTCATCTGATAGCTTCTGAGAATTCACCAAGTGATTTACTCCTTTTGTTTCCAAAACCTTCATTAGTGCTCTCTGGCTTACTTCAAACTCAGGTTCATCTACATGAGACTCGAATGCCCAAGATAACATCTTCCTGGTTTGGGGATATTTTCCTTCTTCATCAAACAATCACATATCAAGAATTTTCTTTATTGTTATGGTGCTTTAGTAGTGCGCACGTAGCACCTTACTAGGATAATTAATGTATATCATTCCCTACTCTTGTTCCACCACTACGCCTTTCCCACCTACTCGTGTAACTTTTGGGAAGCTTACTACCAATTTGGGATCCCCACCCATGCTGGCATACTCCTTCCCAATGCCTTCTTCTTCCATTTTTTTCATAATTTTCTCAGCACTCCTCTCCAACTCCTATTCCACCAACTCCTTCATGATGCCTTCCAATTCTCTCTCTGTGGCTTTCTCCACTCATTCCTTAGTGAGGCTTGGGGTTCCTTGGTTTTTGGTTCTCACCTCTTCACTCACCCCCTTGCCTTGATCCTCCATTTCTTCCTCATCATTCTTCTCATCCTTCTCGTTATACTTCACTTCATATCCTTCCTCCTTAGAATCATGTAGATCATACACTGGATGGTCTTCACCTCCTTCAAGCTTTTCTTCATCCTTGTCACCAATGTAGGCATTTAAAATTTATATCTCCTTGGAGTATTCCTCTTCTGTCACCTTATACTTCTTTCTTACTAGGGATTCCAGTACAAGAGATTCTTCCTTTTATTTTTATTCACTAGGTGATGTCTTCCTTGTTGACTCCTCATGTGTGAGGGGATCTTCCTACTCTGGCACTTCTTCTTGGGTTTTTTCCTTTACAAGGTGCTTCTTCCTGTGCACGTAAGTGCTAGGCTTAGCACTTGCTTCTGGTGCACCCAAAGATTGTGATGTCTGCACACTTAGTACCTTCTTCTCCTGCCCCTCTTCTTTTTCTCTCTTCTTTAGTGTGGCCTTCTTTCTCCCTATGGGATATTATGGAATGGAGACATCACTCTCTAGATAAATTAATTTCTTGAACTTAGGCCTTATGCATAGATACACCCTTACTGCAATCCTTCTAGTGATTGGCAGCGTCATGGGCTTCATCATTTACACTTCATGGGAGACATACTTCTCCATGTATGCATGATTTTTAGGGTACATGAGCTTTCTGCATAGCTCACGGTGGTCTTGGTCCACCTCACTAATGTTAAACCTTATCCTTTTGGCCTCCTTGAACCTGTTGAATCCATCTTGGAAGTATTGCATAGTGAAGGAAAATGGTAGCTTGCACCATGGACCCTTAGTCCCATTTTTCAAAATGAGCCTGCCAATGCAAAAGTGTTGGTAAAATACAAATTATGCTTCCCCATCCATGAGCATGGAAAACTACTTTGGGATCCTCCAATCTACCCCAAATGCATCACACATTCATTTGTACCACTTCTCTAGGTGTTCCTTGTGAGCGACCCTCATGGTTTAACAAGTATAATTTTTAAAACTTTTTGTGGGTGAGGGATCCTCTTCTAGATACTCCCAAATGAATTTTTATAGCCCATCTGGTACTCAAATGTTTGAAAATACAATGGTGAGAAGGAAATTATTGAATAGTATCTTATCTTTATCCTACGTGCTACTTATGATTTCATCCACAATGAAAGTGGACAAGTTATAGATGGTTCCCTCTGATATCTTCTGGCATACATTTAGCCATGACTTGTTCACTTGTGTCTATCGTTATTGATAATTAATCTTAGTCACTAAATGTGTAGCCATCCTCATAACAGGGTCTGGAATCTCTGTGATGTCAAAGTTTATTGTTTCCTTGATATCCTCCTTATCACTCAGATTGTCGTCTATGGATTCCCCTTCAAAATTTAGGCACGTTAACTTGGATATCAACTATGGTGTTATGTGCATCGTATAGCCTTCAAAGTAGAAATGGTCTTCATGCACGCATGACATCAACCATTGATAAAGGTGCTCGGGATTACCAATGTAAGGAAACTCATATAATTGTAATAACCCTACCTTCTTCAAATTGAATTTCACCTTGTCATTGTATATCAACCTCCCATATGGTGGCCTTTTTTTAGTTGGAAATACCAACTCTAATGCCATTTCCTTCTAATTTGTACTCATGTGATGGTTATAATATCTCAGTAACATTTGACTCAAGTGCGACATCCACTCCTTTCCTAGAAATACTCCATCTTGGTATTGTATTTTTGCATACCATTCTTCATTGGAGCTTGTGATGGTAGTAGTTTGTTTTCCTTTTCTCTTTCCCTTCCGTTTCTTTGGTTAAATGGTTGCCTTATTGGGTGCCATGCTTTCTACTAGGATAAAATAAGAACTCCTTACTCTACTCTTCTACTCTTCTTAACTCCAAACTAAAATCCAAATCTCAATTCCTCAAATAAATCCTTCTATCTTCATGCCCGAGCTACCAAACCCTAACTAGGAAAACCTTCCACAAGGTAGCACAATTCAAACAACCTTTTCTCACACCTGTGTACTCCTTCGTCCTAGTTTGCAGATCTACTCTAGCCACACACTTAGATTTCTAGGATTCTTCTTCCTTCGCACAAATCTCTTTGGATGCACTAGTTCGCAAGAGCACTTCAAATTCATAATGTAAAGGTAAAATAATGACTTACCCAACCTTATATTTATATTTTTTTCTTTCCTCCAACAATAAATGTTATACCACCTACCAACATACTTTAACATTAAATGTGGCTTTTTCCACTAGGCTGACTTTAAGCACCCTTACCCACGCACTCAGTCCTGCAGAAAAAAACCTTCTACAACTTTATTTTGCACAAAAATCAAATCTGACCGGAGACTCTTACGCACGTGTCTACAGCGCTGAAGGCACTTCTTGTATCCTTTATCTATTTTTTTCCCTCACCTACCTCATGTTATTAATGCACTCTTCATTCTTTTTATGTGGTCTTTGTTACAACATTCTTGACGACATAATTGATTATCCACCATTTCCTCATGCACTTTCTCAACCTCACACACTTCCTTCTACTGGGCCACTCAATTTGTATTATTGGCCTATACTTTCCTTTGCATTACCCCACCCCACACCAAAATATATGTGCGGTCCTCTACACATACACAACTTTGGAAAAAATAATGTGGTTACTAGTGCACAAGGTGCAAAATGAAACAAAAAGAAAGGAACAAGCAATGAGAAAGGGAAACACAAGAAAATAAAAAGCAATAAAAGGAAATTATAATCTAACTAGTAATACTACCTTATTTACAAACACTAAGAAGAATTATTTATAGTAGGGCTTCAACCTACTCCCATTGAAATGATCTAATAAATATTTTTTTCCCATCTAGCGCTTGTTACTGGAAAGCGCCTTAATCAAGAATGCACAAGATGATGTAGGTTCCCAACCAATGGAATTTCAATTTCCTAGGATGGCACAGATACTTGGAATCATACAACAACACCATATTTCTAACCTCAAACTATTTTTTCTTGATATGAAAGTCATGCCATGCCTTTTGTCTTGTTTTTTCAGTCTTTTAACTCCATCTAGCAAGTGATCACCTTTCATCTAACTACATCAACTTATCAATCCTCTCTTCCAATTCTTTATCATCATATAACCCCCATCCATGCACTATACACAGTGATGGTAACATGAATTTAACTGGTAAAATAGCTTCCGCACCAAACACCAATTGAAATGGTGTGTCCTTGTTCAACCTATTATAGGTTGTCTTGTATGGCCATAGAACATATGATACTTTGTCATCCCAATCTAGTTTTCCAACATAACAGATCTTAGTCAACGTGTGACTTAGTATTTGTTAAATTCCTTAGTAGTTCCATTTTCCTGTGGGTGATAAGGGGTATTCTTGTGATGGGCCACCATAAATTATTCTAACAGAATCCTAACCATTTCATTAAGGAAATACATACCCCTATCACTAGTTAAGATCAAAGGAAAACCATACCTGTTGATTATGTTTTCCCATAAAAATATAGCAGCTGTTGCTGCAGTGTAATCCTTTGTAGGAGCTGCCTCTACCCATCGTGTTAAGTAATTAATGCAAGTAACGATATACCATGAACGAGTACTTTGTCTGGATGGAAAAATTTGCCCTACAAAGTCGATTTCCCATTTTTCAAATGATTCAGCATTGGCTATTGGTTGTAAGGAAATTTCATCCCTCTTCCCAGTTTTTCCAAGGTGCTTGTAATGGTCACAAGACTTGCAAAAATCAATACAATCCTGGTAGATTGTTTCCCACCAAATCCCTATTAGTAAAATCTCTCGTGTGGTAGCATTTCTTGCATAGTGTCCTCCTGTAATCACACCATGTGCTTCCTCCATAATTTCCATGCGCTCATGTTCTAGTACACATCGGTGTAGAACCTCATCATGTCCTAACTTATATAGATCTCCACTAATCAACATGTAGGTTGTGGCACATATTGCTAATTGATTTCTCTCTAGAGCCTTCATCCCTTCCTACCCCACACTTGTTTTTAAGAACATTGTGATATATTCCAATTCTAAGGGCACACGTTGCAAACTAAATAGTTACGCGTCTGACATGGTATCCTTAATTCTTTGTGAATCCTCCCCTGAGTTAATCCTTGATAAGTGGTCATGTCCTGAATTACTTTTCCCTAGTTTTACAACCACTATGAACTCAAACTCTTAGAATAATATAACCCAATGACATATGTGCCCTTGTAGAATGATATTGTTTACTAATTATTTTAATGTCATGTGGTCTATGTAGAATATAAATGGTGTTTCCAATAGATATTGCGTGAACTTATGTAGCACGTAGATCATAGATAGTGCCTCATGCTTAGTAGTTGTGTAATTTTGTTCTATTGGTGTCAAATTTCTACTAGCAAAACACAAGGGATGATCAAAAAATCCCTCACCAGGTTGTGCTAGTACTGCTCCCATAGTTGTCCCTGAGGCATCAACATGCACATGGAAAGGCTTATCCCAACAAGGAAAACATAGTATGGGCACTGTGGCAAGCCTATCCTTCAAATTGTCAAATGCCCTCTACTGCACCTCTCCCCAATGAAAGGAAATCTTGTGTTTTAGCAATTCCTCCAAGGGCATGGCAATTTTAGCATACCCTTTAATGAGTTTCCTTTAGTACCCCATATATCCAAGGAATCTATGTACTGCTCTTTGATTAGTATGCTCCCCTTATCCTATAATAACTGCAAATTTGGTAGGATCCACTTGTAAGCCTTCTTTACATATAATATGTCCTAACAGGGTACAAAATGGAGTAGGAAAGACATTTTTTTATGTTGAGGGATATCCTTAATTGCTAACATATCTCAAACATCAGCCTCAAATTGTCACAATGGTCTTTCACCAACCCATACATAGTCCAGTCATCTAGGTAAACTTGAAGAAATTTATGGATGAAGTCCTGAAATTATTGTACCATGATGCGCAAGAACACAACAGGAACATTCTTCAATCCAAAAGGCATAACCATGTAGGAAAAACATCCCCATTCAATGGTGAAAGTTGTCTTTCTCTAGTATTCCTTTGCAATCATAACTTGGTGATACCCTAAGAACCCATCTGTGAAAGAGTATACTTCGTGCCTGGCTACTCCCTTTAAAATGTCTTTGGTAAAGGGGGTTGGAAAAGGATCGATGACACATACTGAATTTAGGTCCCAGTAGTGAACACATATCCTTATTCTACCATCCTTATTGATACTGATGAAAATTAGGCTTATCCATTATGATTCTTCCATAGCCTCGATATTGCTTGATGTTATCATCTTGTCTATCTCATCCTTTCCCCATATGTGCATATTTGGATTCATCCGATAAGGCCTCTTCTAAATCAGGTGCACAACTTTCTTCAAATTTATCTTCATCTCCCCTAAGGAATGGTGGACGCGTTTAAGTTCATGATACCCACAAGGGAACACATCCTAGAACTTGCGCAATAGATAAATGAACTTTGACACTTATCTTTCTGACCAATAGTCCCCAATGATAGCTTCCTTAGGTATTGTCTCCTTCCTAATGTTAACCTTCTTTCTTTTTGAGGGATAATGGTAGGCATTTTCTTGATCTTCAGCGCTATATATGAATTCACACGTATCTTCAGAATGGTTAACATCTAGACATTCCATTTATTTACCATCTACTACATAGACCTTTTTTTCTTTTTCTTTTTCCATACACGCACACTCAAGTTGTACTTCCTTTGATTTTTCTTTAATGAGGTGTGTTTCCAAATAAGGCTCACCTAGCAATTCTAGTAGCCTATCTTCTTCCATAACACTATCTCCCATCGTAAGGTGCTTGATTACTTACAACACCTTACCCACCAATGGCTTGGTACTCCTATATTCAAAAGCTTAAACGAGATCAGTTGCCAACTTCTTTCAATTACCTATTTGACGATGCATCTCCAAATGAATATATCATATACACACACAACCTTGTAAGGTGGAATACAACCTATGCACCCATAACTAATGCAACAATGCTTTTACACTTCCCATCCAGGTCTTCTCACACACTTGGATATAAAATGAGGCTATCTCTTTACCATGGTAATCTTGTATGATAATGGACGTGTTTCTCCTAGAGAACCTTACTAAAAATATGATTCTTACTTTGTTCCATTCTAGGAGGATCTACTGATGTGTATCCCACCAGCGTGCTGCAATTTTGAGTAGGTTATAATCAAGCATTCCTCTTCTCTTGTCCTCATTATCCCATTGAGCCTCCATCTCTTGAAATAAAATTTTAGGGTATGATCCTCCATAGTAACTTGCAAACTTCTTTCTTCCTATGTGCTTGATCGAAAGCACCTTTGTTACCCTTCTTACAGATCCTCTCAATTTTCACCCAATCAACTCATAAGTCTAATGCGCCTAATTATTACATACCATGCTAGTGGTATAACTCAAGGACTGAGAATCTTCAAACTAGATAACTCCCTCCATGGGATAAATTATCTCAGGATCTTTGATGGAGTACAAATAGATTCTATCGAGTACTTACTATCCTAAGCGCTTAGTATAGGGCACTGATTTATCATCTGTAAAATGGATAATCACCATTTCTTCCTTGTTCTACAAGTTGATATACCCCTTTGTAAACCACATGTCATCATTGTTCTTGTAACACCATGGGTGCCCAAGCAACGCTAGAAAGTTATTTACCTCAGTGAGTGCCAATAATTCAAATTCTCCAGTGAACTTGGCCCCTTGAAAAGTGATAACCACATCCTTCAAGACCCTAATAGGACATGCCTTTTTCTTATTTTCCATGAATAACACATTCAAATATGGTTTTATTATGGGTATTTCCATTTGATGTCAGGAATTTAAGGTAAGAACATTTACCTCCACTCTCATATCTATGAGGATATTACTTAGAATCCATCCATCAAAAACTACATTTAATGTAATTTCCTTATCAAATTCAAGGCTGTGAGGAGGAAGTTTTACATGTAAAACTTTCCTGTCGCGATCTTCTCCAGTTAATGGTACCTTCTCCCTCAGCCATTCTCCTAGGAATGGAATGATATTATCTTGCCTTAACATACTACATACTTCCTTGACATCATCTAGGTCCTCCTTCAGAGCCTCAACATTCTTCTTTTGCTCAAAATTCTTTGATTGCTCCTTTAGACATTAGATCTCCCCTTACAAATTTTGAATCACATCCATAGTCTTTTAATACACCTCCTTTTGATGAGTATGGTCTAGATACTTTCCATGTACCAATTCCTCTCTTGAAACTAGTTTCCTTTGTCTTGGCATCTTCCTGGCACGTGTGGCCTCTAATCACATCATCACCAATACAAGTTCTAGCCCTAACACACACACCGCCATTCGCATCCACTGTGAATCAGATCTATTGATGTTCACCATCCGAGCACCTTTTTATTTCTGGTGCTACTGGTTCATATGATCATAAAGCTCTGGACACTCTTTATACTTATGTTTCTTCCTGCACCACAAGCATTGTATCAGATCAGGACACTCACGCTTGTATTTCTCTGTAGATCCACAGTTATAACAAGATCCTCACAGGAACTCACTTCATCCTCTCCTGCAGTTACTATGACCATGAAATCCTCCACAATAACCTCTTCCATGTGCTCCTCCATCTACATACCCTTCGTAACAATGATCATCATCATTTGAACTTCTTGTAAGACTAGTCTAGCATACACCAAGATCAATAGCATCATGGATCTGATCAATCAACCTGTAATCCTTAGTATCATTGGTCGTAGAGATATAGTTCTTACAATATCAAGAATCATTCTTCCAGATTGTGCATTCTAGTAGAGGGAACCTACTTGCATCATGATCCCTATGGAAAATTTCACAATCTACTGCCATAGCATGTACTAACTTCTGAGGGAAAATATCCTTTGCATGTCCTTCCACTTCACAGTCTATATACCAAATCCCACTACAAACTTCATACGCTGAGTTTGTAGACAGCTTCTCCAACTTCTTGGACATTACAACAATTTGAGCCTCCAGAAAAGGAATAACATCAATATCAATGCTCCCAACAATCACAGTGTGCAGGGAAGCTTCCAATGCCTCACGCTAGTGTTTGAAAGTCTTGTGTGATAGATCCATTCTAAATGGTGTTATCAATCCTCTAACAAACCATTAAGCATGTTGATAAGGGTGAATTTCATAAGATAGTTTACATAAGAGAGTATTGAACCACGTGTCATACTCCTGTAAACTCTCTACCATTCATTACTGGATCTCTTTTAGGGTGAAAATGCTCTTCTACTCAAATTTAAGGATATGAAATTCTAATAGGAAGGTGTTATTCAATACAGTGTAGTATACCAACATTTGATGGGGGTCATACTTTTGATACCAACTATGTGCACACCCTTGCAACATTTTTACAAACTTACTTACCTTTCACTCTGAGGTAGTGATCCCTTTCGTGTGCCATAGTAATTCACAGTTGTGCACATGCTCTACAACATATTAAATACCCATATAGTCTGGTAAGTGCAAATACATCTCATAGAATACTTATGGAGGTGGCTGAGGAACTTGTCCCCCTGTCTAGAGCTTTGGTTTCCTTTATTTTTTCCTCGTCCACCAGATCGACTCAATCCACCAAATTTTGTTCCTCCTGACCCGCCAGATCCTTCAAGTCTGCTAGGTTCACCAGGTCCTCCAATTCATATACCACCATATCCACTTACTACAACTGGTAAATGGCCTAAAGTGGTTACACCTAGTGTTCCCAATGTCCCACTAAACTATGCACCAATGGTTTGTGATATTATCCCACTACCAGTTGTGTGTCCCGTGCCACTCCCAGATGTAATACCCAAACCTTGATTACTTGCACCTTGTCCAAAAATTCCTCTAAATACCAGAATGGTTTACATAGCCATGGATGTTCCGAACAAGAAATTATATCTCCTTAGCACAGATCAGTTAATCCCACCGATATCGACTAGGTTAACAATACTTCTCCCTTGATTTGGAAAACCAAGTGTTAGGGTTTGGTCATCAGATGGGTTCAGATGTACACTGATGAATCTCATTTCTCCATATGATGAACTCTTATCAGAAGTTGAAGGGGATTCTCTCCTGTACTTGCCAAGATGGGGTAGCACAGAATTCTCAGGTTCCATGTCCTTTACGTGAACCTCAACTTCTTCCCACAATGTCTACCTCCATAGATCCACAATACTTACAACCTTGCGTTGTCTAGTCATCTCCCTTTCATAAGATTCACTATAGTTGAGTCATCTCTCCTCCCTTTCCTTTTCAGCTGCAATTTCTACCATCTTCCTCCACCCTAGCTTCCTCTCCCAGTGCTTAGAGAAGCTTAGCCGGAAATGGTAAATGCCTCTAACTTAAGGTAATGATTAAGATCTTCATAGCCAAAGGAATAGTATGCCAAAATGATCATCTGGGCTCCCTTAGAAAATTGAATTCAACAACTTCTAGGTAAGAATATGTAGAAATTACGTATTCTAGAGTATAACTAGTCATCACTCCTTTCCACCAGTGATCAATAAAACACATCCAAGTCAGATATGCATCTTGTAGCCTCTAATAATCATCTTGTGTCCATACACATGATCTGTAGTACCAGCTTGATCTAGATGCATATGCTGAAAGCCATTCATATGGTTCTACTAGAAAACATTAGAATAATGTTTCGTATAACTCATGGTACAAGTTTTCTTCTACCCATCTATGTGCATCAAACTTAGGTCTAGTGTTAAATCTTTGATAAAATTCATCATTTGTGCTCTTGAACCATGCTTCAACACTTTCCAAGTTTAGATGTTCTGTCATCAGGCATCATAGGGACCAATATGTATGTCATTTCTCACAACAACTTCAAAAATAGGTCCTGGCAATGGAACCAAGATGTAGTCATTTTTATAACCTTAGATTAACAGTAAAATCCCATGCACATCGGCCTGTCACCCAACAGGTACTGGGTGCTCACCCAAGGCATGTGTGGTCTCCAAGCCTATCCTTTATGTGAGTCTTGTGAGAATACACCATCTATGACAAATGTTTAAGTGTAAAAGAAGGCAAGGAACCATGCATTCATTCTGAGAACCTAGGATGAGCATTATATCAATGCATCCATAAAAGAGAAATGATAGAAAACATATAGAAATGATTCATAACACCAAGGAAAGACATTATGCTCATGAACACAAATATACTTTAGAACATAACCTTGTATTCATATGTTCAGTAACCACATTGCATTCACTGAGGCCATAACAAACCAATATAACAATGCAGAGAAAGGTTATGCATGAGGAATCAAACTATGTCCTTCACATTACAGGGATAAATATAGACCCATCCCTCCATATATGTTATCAATCCTATATTTTCTTTAATCCCAACCCTAATTATCCTCCATTATATTTCTATAGAGATTCTCCCCTATTCCATCACCTATGCTCTCTCAGGATGATCCTATGTATATTTGTCACCTCTTTTATGATATCCACACACCTCAATATATAGATTTTTTGCCTTCACCACCATGCCTTCTGAGGTTACAGATTGGCTACCAAGTTTCCAAGTGGTCCTTCAATGGAGCATTCCTCCTTTGATCTAAGCTCTCCACTCTATGAAATGATGTTCTTCTAGAACCCTCCATCGCATGACTGGAATATTCCCTTTTTGATCCTATAGCCTCTAGGCTAACACCTTATCCATTACACATGCTAGATGGGTTACACTTTTCTCATGTGCATCTTAGAATGTCAAATATGGGTAAGTCTCAAAACATGTCTTTCCTAGCACATGCACCATGTGTTTTGTAAAACCATGCTAGAACCCTTCCATGCGTGCCTTTACCTTGTGTACCCTTTTTCAAATAGGTTTCACATGCCCACGTGATTTTTTGTACTTAGTTGATATTATGGGGCCAAAAAAAACCTATGATAATCCACATCCACATCCTTTGAAATGGGTGAAGAAGAGTGTAGAAATTCAGGTAACTAGGAGATATAGGTTCAAATTCAAGATAAACTCCCAGTATATTGATGTATTAGAAGTTGATGTCATTCCCCTTGATGTTTTTGATGTTTTTTTAGGAGTCATTGTATATCAAGGATGTTATATTCTTGATAAGGGAGAGCCAATACAGATCACTCAAGGATGGAATAAGCTACAACATCCGGTTACACTAGTTTAATTCATGAGTTACTATGATAAGTTCTAACTAGCCAAAGTGACTTATTCAGGAAAATATTAATCAATTTTGTTTACTTTTGTTAAAGGATAAAAAATATGGGGTATAAGTGTTAGATATTTTGAACCATGGGATGAAGGATTTGGACAGTATTATTTAGTCTTTTCAAGATTTTTTTCAAAATCCCATTTGGTTACCACCAAAACAGGAGGTAGAACATGAGATTCAACTATTACTAGAATCCCCTCTACCAAACAATAGATTGTATAGGAAATCCTTGTTTGAAAGTACTGAGGTAAAGAGACAACTCCAGGAGTTGTTAGACCAAGGTGTGATGTGAGTGAGAACAACACCATTCAATTCTCCTATTATGTTGGTTCCAAAGAAAGATGAATCTTGGAGAATGTGCATCGACAACCATGGTTTGAATAAGATCACCATCAAGAATAAATATCCACTACCTTGCATAGATGACCTCTTGGACTAGCTTCATCATGTTATATTCTTCAAAAATCTGGATCTTAATTCTGGTTAACACAAAATTAGAATGAAGGAGAATGATGTATGGAAGACTACCTTTAAAAAATAGGGTTTGTATGAGTGGTTAATACTTCCATTTGGTTTATGTAATGCACCCGATACATTAACGATATTGATGAATGATGTATTGCAGGATTTCATATATTCATGTGTCATTGTTTATCTAGATAATATCTTGATTTTTAGTGCTACATGGGAGGAACATCTAACTCATTTGCAGAAAGTCTTACAAGTTCTCAAAGAGAAAAAAATGTTATGAAATATGAAGAAGTGCAAGTTTTCCAAACATTCACTTGTTTATCTTGGACATGTGGTTAGAGGAGGAGAGCTACAAGTGGATCAAAAGAAGGTGGAATCCATCACCAATTGGCAAATGCCAGTGGGATCCACGAAGACTAGGAGTTTTTTGGGAGTAGTACAATACGTGAGGAAGTTCATTCTAGGATTCTCCACAATCACAATACCTCTACACATAGTATTTGCAAAGAGTAAGTGTTTTTACTGGGGTAAGGAACAAGATAAATCCTTTGAGTCATTGAAATACAAGATTAGTCATGCTCCAATACTTGATCTTCCTAATTTTTAGCAGCCCCTTTGAAGTAGAGACACATGCCAGTGATTATGATATGGGAACAATGTCACTATAGGGAGGTAATCCAGTATGCTATCATTCTGAGACCTTTACTTCAGTAGTTATAGGATATTAAGTATATGATAAAGAAATGTATGCACTAGTTAAAGCCATTAAAAAATGGAAACATTATTTGTTCGATAAAGAAATTATTGTGCATAATGACCAAAAACATCTCCAATATTTACAAGAATAGTCTAAATTGCAGCAGGTAAGACACTACAAATGAATGAGGTTCCTTCAATAGTTACATCTAGTCATCAAATACAAGAAGGGTAGTATAAACTTGGTGGAAGACATGCCTTCTTGGCCACTATCTCTTAGATTGATCCTTCAGAAAGGATGCTTATGGAGAGGCATATGCCCAAGACAAAGACTTTGGGATGACATTTTAGCAGTTGCAATCCCAAGGGGATGAAAGGATGTGGATTGAATACTGTTATCTTAAGGATGGGTTTCTCTACCAGTGGGGCAAGATTTGTGTGCTGAAAGAAGAAAGGCTTCTATTGATGAGGTAAGCACATACCTTGAAAGTAGATAGACATTTCGGTGTTGGTAAGACCCTAGACCACTTACAAAGGTATGTGTATTAGCCCAATATGCAAAAATAAGTATCAAAATTTATACGTGGATGTAAAATTTTTTGTAGTAGTAAGCCCAAGACTAGGAAGGAGGGTTTGTATATGCCTTTACAAGTCCCTATTCATTTATGGGAGGACATTTCTATAGATTTTTTAGGAGGATTACGTATGTCTAAACATGTCCATGACTATCTCTATGTTGTTGTTAATATATTCAGTAAGATGTTTATTCTTATGGATTGTAAAAAGATAGTAAAAGCACATGAGGTAGCAAATATTTTTGTTACTAATGTATGGGTGCATTTTGGATTGCTGAAGTCTATTGTTTTTGACAGGGATTCTAGGTTATTGGGGAAGCTTTGGACTACTTTGTGGGCCAAGATGGATACCAAGTTACAGAAGAGGACAACCTTCCATCCACAGACTGATGGATAGACAGAGGTGGTAAACATTACTTTGGTTCAGCTGATAAGAGGATATAATAGACAATATCCAAGGACTTGGGATGAGTCCTTAGCCTAAATTCAACATTACTATAAGTAGGAAGTACACACAACCACCATGAAGTCACCATTTGAAGCATGATTGGGGAATCTACCTACAAATCCACTAGACATGGTAGTTAGGTAGTAGGATGAGGAGGAGACACAAGAAACATAGGTGAATAGAGTGACCAAATTCATTGATATGATTTGAAAAATCCATCTCAAAGTCAAAGAGTAGTTGGAGAAATCCCAAGCCAAGTACAAACTAGAAATGACACTCATAGGAGAGAGCATAAGATTCATGTTGGAGAATTTTTTTGGCTTTACTTGAGAAAGGAGATGTTACAAGGTCAGGCATGAAATCTCAAGCCAGTATGATATGGACCCTTCACCATATTGAAGAAAGTTGGAGAAAATGATTTTTGGCTTGATTTTCCACCATTTATATAGATACACTCAGTAGTGGAATGTGATAACTTGCACCTATATGAGCCACTCGTGCTTGATGAAGATAAAGGATTCCAATTTATACCTTCCATAGAATATTATGTCTTGGAATCACGAGACTGATTGGAGGAGGGCATAGTGCTACAACAGAAGTTCAAAGAGATGAGGAGAGGTCTGTAAGAGTATTGGAAGGTTGGACTGAAAGGTAAAACACCAAGGAAATCCCAATGGTACTCGAAGGAGAAAGTGAGGGAATTATGTCCTCATATATTCCCCCACTAAACTTTTGTGGGACCAAAATCCTCCTACGTAATGGAGGTGTGATCCATAGGGATCCAAAATGACTCCACATCATTATATCATCCAACACCAAAAGGAGAAAATGGAGAAAATAAGGTTTTGTAAGTATTTTAATAGAAGTTCTGTCCCATGTAGACTGAAGGTTGTGTAACCTCCGGTCTATGTAGGGTGGCAGTCCTATAACCAATGGTCTATGTAGGATGGTGGTACTGTCACTTTTGACAAAAAAAATGAAGCATAAATGAATGCAGATTTGAATGGTTTGAATTTTTCCCTTCCCTATGACGATGTTTCCCATTCTCTAGTGCATGGGAGGACATGGAAAAGGCTATAAATACTTAGGAGGAGCATAGGATTGGATCATCGAAGGCAATTTGGATTCATGACAGTAAGTGAGAAAATATATTTAGTGTTGGAGTTGAATTTGTAGAAGCAAGGGGCTATAAACAAAGAAAGCAAGCATAGGAAATGATAATTTGAAATTTTTATCCCTTTTTCTACTTATTTTAATATGTATTCTTGAATTATTAGCCAATACATAAGTGGGAAGAAAGAGAAATTTCCCTTCTCAACTGGTTTTCCCTCACAATGGGTTTCAGAGATAAAAATATTTGTGTTGAGTCTTAATTTTTTTTCCCTCTTTGTGATTTTGTAATTCTAAAGCATACAAGAATCTATGAATAGCTCAATTTTTTCATTTTCTAATAGAAATTAGAACAATAACATAAAATTGTGATTTGTGAAATTCCAAAGTTGAAGGTTTACAAATCGTGTAACCAATGTTAGTTAGTTATATCATAGATCACAAAGATACAATGGATGGAATGAAATGATCGACCTAATGTTGACACAAAAAAGGGATTTGAGAGGTAATGTGTACACAAGAAAAGGTTTCTTTGTTAGTACGTTCCCTAAATCTATGCCCCAACTCTAGGAAAGGGGGAAGAATAATGATAGAAAAAATATGATCAACATGGGAATATTTCTTAGGATTCAAATAAAATGGAAGTCTGATCAATACGGGATACCTTCAATGCCATGACAATAAGATTAGCCATCCTTCAAAGGTATGGTATAATTTATACATATGTGATATAGATGGAAAAAGATAACATATTTGATAGTTGTGCTTTAAGGGATCAATCTATTTCTTTGATTTGATTTATTTTTTTATTATTTTTTTTACATGAACAACTGTCCTTCGAGGAAGTAGTCTATTTTTTATTTCTTTTAATTTTGATTAGAGCATCCTTTTATTTTTATTTTTACATGGGGAAGATCTACAAATAGCTAAGTAGACCACTAAGGAGGGGACAATGAATGTACAAGAGACACCCTTGGACCCTTTGCATGATCCAATATGCGAATGATAGGGTGATGAATGTAATGATCATGGATTTCTCACCAAAAGGAAGAATCTATCCAATAGTAATATGTTACGAGAAGAGCCATGGTGCTCATATTTAAGGTCATATCTAGGAAAGTAATGAATGACCACATAATTTCACATCACTACAATGGAAGATGGAAGAGTCTAATGATGGAGGGATGATCCAAGAATATGAATAAGATCTCACTAGAAGACATGATAACAATAGAGTGGTCACAAGTGTAATACATTAAGAGGTTCCACTTCCATTTTACCATCAAGGGAGACCAATCGATAGGCTCCAAACCCATACTTATATGTGATAAAGTATGGTCCAATCTAACTAGGGGAAACATTTCTGTGTTGGATCCTTTCTAGAGTAGTGACATTATGATTTTGTTTGAGAATGAGGTCATTAACATTAAAATTTCATTCTTTGATGTTATTCTTTTAAGAACATTTAATGCACTCTTGATAAACATGATGGTGTTCAAGAGAGATAAGGTGACACTCATCTTACAACTCAAGTTGTGTTAGACGTGATTGGCGATAATCTTAATCAGAGATGAAGTCATGAAGGGACATGCATAAGGATGAAATTTTAACTTTGAGAGGGAGGATGGATTCGGAACCATACATAAGTGAAAAGGGTGTATCCCCCATGGAAGTACATATGTTAGTTTGATAAACCCAAAGAGAAAAAGTGAGATGAATATTTCAGATAAGTCCTAACTGGTCAATAGTTTTCACATGAATGTTTTGAAGAGTTTTTTTAGTGGCTTCGGCATGGTTGTTAGCTTGAGGAATATATGGAGATGAGAATATTAGTTGGATTTTAAATGAATCGTAGAGCTTCTTAAGATCTTTGTTTTTAAAGGACTTTTCAGTTTCTATGATAAGTGTTTCGTGGAACGCCAAAGTGGAAAATGATGTGATAATAGATAATGTTAATGATTAGAATGGATTTAGTTGAAGTGAGCTGAATTAATTTCACCCACTTAGTGAAATATTAAATTGTAGTGATGATAGAGTGATGTTGTTGTGAAGACCGAGGATTAATAAGACTGATGACATCAAGAACCCATAGTGAGAAGGGCCAAAGGTCTTGAGCCGGATGCAAAGCTTGACTAGGAATGAAAATAAGATTGGAATTTTATTGAAATTTTCCACACTTCTTGACATGTTCATAGTAGTAATGATTGAGATAAATCTAGTAATATCCAAGACAAAGAACACACTTAGAGATGACTAAGCCATTAAAGTGTCTATTGCAAATGCCATCATGGACCTCTTGGATAACACGAGAAGATTCATGGGATTTAAGGCATCAAAAATGAATACCAGCAAATCCATGATTATAAAGGATGCTGCCAAGGATTACATAGTGGTTAGCACACTAAAGGAAAGAAAGCCTATCATTCTTGGATAGATCAGATGGAATGATAGATTTGGATAAATAATCAAAGATTTAGGAGTACTACAAATACAACAAACGAGATTCAACAAGATTAACATGAGCTAAGTCGTGGAATGGTCGATCACTACGGTGAATGACAACTAAAAGTTTAGATTATTCCATTTTCCATGGGATGAGAGCTGCAAGGGATGCCATCGTATCAGTGAAACAATTAGATGATCGAGGCACAACTTGGATAATATAAGTATCGAAAGCCTCAAGGAAGAGAGAGAAAAATTCATGATATTTTTTAAGAGTGTCATTCTTACATTGATACTCACCCATGAATTGTTTGATGATAAGTTTAGAATATCCATAGATATCACATATCTGAATGCCTAGAAAGAGAGTAGTTTCAAGACCTAAGAAAAGGGATTTGTATTCCGCCATATTATTCGTGTAGTCAAAATTGAGATTTTTTGTGAGGAGAATAGGGTCATCCCCAAGAGGAAAGAGAATGATGTCAGTGCCTCTCCCTTCTTGAATTTAGAACTGTCAAAGAAGAGAGTCTTTATAAGGTTTTCATCTTCATGATTAAAGTGATTAATGGACTTGTCTGGGAATTTCTCATGAGGTAGATGTGTACTAGGAAGAGGGAATTCCCATAATTGGTTGGAAATATCTTGGCCCTTAATATATTTTCTAGAAATGAACTCAAGGTCAAACTCAGTCATGAGCATGAGTCATCGAGTAATAAGATTGTTGTGATATGGTTTATAATGCATTGTATTAATTGGATGAAAATTGGTAACGACATAAGTCTTGTGATGGAGAAGATAGTGTCGAATTTTAGATGTGGAATTTATAAGAGAGTGTAACACAAATTTTTAGCTTCAGTTTAGTGAGTCTCACATATGTTAAGGGTGTAACTGATGTAATAAACATCATGTTCATGACCTTGGTCACCATGATGTGCTAACATAGCCCCTAGATCGTGATCAATAATAGAGATGTATAGATAAAAAGGTTCCCCCTCGCATGGAGGTATGAGAATTGGTGGAGATAAAAGATATTATTTAAGGTTGTCAAAGGAATTTTGGAAATCTTGGTCCCAATTGAAGTCTATGTCTTTATGAAGAATATGATGGAAGGGTTGGCATCGATTTGAAAGTTGCGAGATAAAATGGTGAAATGATTGAAGTTGTCCATGAAGACTACAAAGTTTGTTATGATTGGAAGGAGGTGGAATTTAATCGATTTCTTTTATTTTTTTAGGTTCAACATTAATGCCCCTAATGGAAATGATAAAGCCAAGGAGTTTTTCAGTTAACACTCCAAATACACCCTTGGATGAATTAAGGAGGTAGAAATAGATAAGGCACTCGAAAATGGCTTCACAGAAAGAAATATGGTGGCGGCGATGTTTATATTTACCTAACATTTTGTTGAAATAATCCTCTATTCTTTAATGGATGAGATCATGAAAAATGTAAGTCATGCCCCACTGATAAGTAGCTCTAAAATTTTTCAAACCAAAGGGCATGCCACGGTAGCAAAAGGCCCCCCAAGGAGTGATGAAGGAAGTCTTATATTGGTCTTTTGGTGTGATGAGAATATTTTTGTAACAAGAAAACCCATCCATAATGTAAATCATCTCGTCACTGCAGTGAGATCTACAAGTTGATTAATGTTGGGAAGTGGGAATTCGTCTTTAGGGAAAGAGAGATTAAGATCTCCAAAGTAGGTACATATGCAAAGTTTTCTACACTCTTTAACAACGGGTAAAAAATTGGAAACCCATTAGGTGTATTCAATTGGGATGATGAAATTGGAACAAACAAAACATTGTAACTCCTCTTTGAAAAGGAGAACAACTCAAGGGTGCATGCGATGAAGCTATTTTTAACCGATTTAATGTTGGGAATGGTGATGATATTATGGATGACAATAAAAGGGTCAAGACCTAGCATGTCTAAATATCATCATGCAAATGCATTGCTATGATGTGAGAGGAATGTGGTAAAATACTCAATTTCATGTGGATCAAGGTATTTAAGAACCTTGAGGATGTAAGACTCCTACGAAATCTCGATATTGACATCAATGGTGGCTTCATTGAGAAGAGTGGATGTGTCAGATGGTAATGTCTTATGAAGATAATAATCCTATTCCCCCATGTGGGAAAGAATAGTGTCATTGTCAGTACATTTAATTATGTCAATGGTAGAAGAGTCTTTTTCTATCCTGTTTAGATGGCAAAGGGTAAGGGACCTAGTCTGGTTCTTGCACTAATAGGTGACTGGCCCCAAAGTTATGGTGGAGACTAAAAAAATCTGGATGTAATAGACACAATGTAATCTATATCCATGGACTCGTGGAAGGGAAAAGATCGAGAAGGAATGTCCATGCACATCTCAGATGGTGGAATCGGGTCATTGGATTACTTCTGGTATCCTAATCCAAACCTTTCGCAGGCTTTCGTCACTAATCAATAATGGGGCCATGTGGATCCTGTGTCTAGCATGGTTTTACCTTTGGTTTTCTTGATTATTTCAAGGGGTAACAACTGATCTTGACCTCAATATGGTGGGGTTTCTAGGGTACCTATAATGTTGATTTTTTTTATTACGCATCATGTAAAGTAACGGATGAAAGTTTCTTTCCCTGTAAAGAAACTTACAAAGATCAAACTTAGAAAAGATTATGTTACTGTTCAGAAAATGACTTAAGCTTTTATTGATGTTTATGATTTTGCTACAATATGATAAGATGGAAATGTGACTATCACTTATTTATATTAGATATATATATATATATATATATATATATATATATATATAAAACTATTATTAATCATGACTTCAGATCCATAAATCATATTCTTGGTATTTGTATAAATATTTAGATATG
This sequence comes from Taxus chinensis, assembly GCA_019776745.2. NCBI lineage: Eukaryota > Viridiplantae > Streptophyta > Pinopsida > Cupressales > Taxaceae > Taxus > Taxus chinensis. Next base: position 314,453,298 of record CM034147.1, on the reverse strand, counting down.
TTAGAAGCTACAAAATCAATTATTTCTTCCTCTCCTACAATGGTTTCAGAATTAGGAATAGAAATGTAATCCTCGGAAAATAATTCAAAGTATTCCTCTGGGGTATGAAAAAGGTGAGAAAGTGTAGTGTTGGTGCTAGATATGTTGATGTGGTTGTGGTCTTCAACTTTAGGTGCTATGTTGAGGTCTTCCGCTAAGTCTAATCTAGTATCGTAAGTGTATTCGTATTGTGCTAGATCTACACAGAATCTTATAGTTTCATTTTATGCATCCCATAATGCTTATGTAGCCTCACGAATATGCCAAGTTATTGTGAATATATCCTAAATATGGTTGAATGATGCATTTTGGATCACACGGAGCTCAAGATCGTGGATGTCAAATGATAGGAAAAACACCAATGTCAATTGTAGGGTAATTATTACCACCTAATTCCATATGAAAGAAACATTCTTGCCAATATATTAGTAGATAATAACAAAAATAAGACATTTTGATTAGATTATGCAGAAAATATGAAAAAGAAAAATTAACACATGAATCACTGGTGATCAAGGTAATTGTTAGAGATTGCTATTAGTTTTATCAATTTATTAAAATAGAGTTAAGAACCTTGATCAAGCTATCACTTAAGGTAAATTCATAATTTTGATGATTTATTATGAATACATAGAAAAACATTACCTACAAACAGTGTATTAGGCAAGCAAATTGAACAGATTACCTTGCACAATGGGAGAATTTGGTGGATTGATGGAAGAAGATGACTGAATAGTGATAGTGAATGATTTGATGAAGATATTCAAGTGGAGACAAAATTGGATGAAATGGGTGAACATTGGGATGATCGTTCCGTGATTTAGACTTCCCAAGGATATCATCAACATAATCTTGAATAATTTTATGAATGAGATCATGGAAAATGTACATCATAGCACGTTGGTGCGTTGCCCCAGCATATTTGATATCAAATGGCATGATGCGGTAGTAAATGGTTCCCCAAGGTGTTATAAAGATTGTCTTGTGTTGATATTTAGGGGCAATAAGAATTTTATCATAACAATAAAATCCATCCATGAGGGAAATCATTTTGTGGACATTTGTTAGGTATATGAGTTGATCTATGTTTGGTAGAGGGAAATCATCTTTTGGAAAATCAAGATTAACATCCTTGAAGTGTGTGCATATAGGAATTTTTCCTAAAGCTTTAGTTACTAGGATGATATTGGAGACCCATTGTGGATAGTCAATGGGTATGATGAAATTTGAGGATAAAAGGTAGTGTAATTTTTCCTTGACAAAGAGAGCTATACGTGGGTGCATCTTATAGAGCTTTTGTTTGATCAAATTAACATTAGGATATGTGACAATATTGTGTATGATAATGTTGGGATCAATCCTAGGCATATCACTATATGACCAGGAGAAGGCTTGATGATATTTTGTTAGGAATGTAGTAAAATCATTTAATTCTTATAGATCAAGGGATTGGTTGACCTTGACTATATAGGGGTCTTGAGGTGTTCCTAGGTTAATATCAAGTGTGAATTCATTAATAAGAGTGCGTGTTTCGAGTGGTAGGTATTTTCAAAGGTAATGATCTTTATCTCTCATATGAGATAGGATATCCTGGTTATCCTTACATTGAAGGATGTCTATGGTTACTGAGTGTTGTTAAACCATTTCTAGATGAACAAGAGGTATATATTTAGCAGAGTGGCTAGATTGATATGTGAGTGGTCCCAATGATATATCATTGATTAAAAAATAATTAGGCGGAATAGGTATTACATCGTCTATGTTTATAGAACCTTGAGGGTTTACGAGGGGTGATTCTGGTTTGGAAATAATTGTTGAGGTGGTTGGTTTAGATATATTGGCTTCACATGTTACATGAAGGAGGATCTTATAACCTAGACCAATTTTCTCATGAGGTTTAAGGGAACGTCGAATCGGCTGATCATGGATCCCTTTTTCATAACTCCCAAGACCAAAGCCTCTCCACATACATCAATGGAGATACATACGAGAGAATTTTAGACTATCAAGGGATTTGACATCCATTCCGAAAGGAATGGTGTGATGTGGATTGATAATGTGAGATGGTGGATGGTCACATCCTCCATAGACAAGATTAGTTTTAAGATAAGTTAGACCATAAGAGATAATATCTCCTATGTTAGGGTCATATCTGGGTTGTTTTTTAGGATGACCATATGTTTTTAGTGAAGGGATAGAGTTGAGCATGAGGAGGTGATATTCCCTAAGTGTGAGATGCTTCACGGCTTATCCAAGGGAAGAATATTTTGGTAATTTGGAATAGGGGATAAAGGTACTAGTAGATTCTTGATCAGATGATTTAGACATGGACATAGGTACAAGAAGACTATTTGGGTGATACATCATATAACAGTTAGTGAATGGATCTAGATCAGTTGGGACAATGAGCATTTGGCCTTCATGTTCATAATTGAGACAATGATGAAGGGTGTAAGGAACACAACGCATGGTCCATATCCAGGGGCATTCTAGTAACATGTTGTATTGAAACTCTCCTTCTATAATGTGGAAGAGTTTGGGAAAAATTTTAACACTGACCTTAAACAGAAGTAAAATTGTTCCTATAGTAGGTGCGGTAATGTCGTTGAAAGAGCGTAACAGAACTAGAGTCTGAGTGGTAAAAGTGTTGGGTAGTTTGAGTTGATCAAAGAAAAGGGATGATATGATTTTTATGGAGACACCACTATCAATCATGACCCTCTTGATGGATATGTTATTGATTGGAGCAGTGATGAAAAGTGGTAGGTCATGATCCTCTAGTCTAAGAGAGGAATTTCATATGGTTCAAATGAGATGGTGATAGATTCTTTTAGGGAACCTATAAAATTTGTGAAAGGGCGAGGATCATTAGTTGGGATAGTGATGGATTGTAGGGATTCTAACATGGCCTATTTTTGAGTTGGTAATGTCTACACAAATTTATAAAGTGACATCCTAATGGGGGATTGGTGTAGTTGTTTAATAGTTACTTTCTGCAACACGGTGAGTAGAGATGTAGCTGCTTGAAATCAGCCTTTGAATTTGGATGATGATTTTTGATTAGGATCTTTAGGATCCAACGAAATTGAGACCTTAGTTTTATCATATGGTGTTGATAATTCTAGAGGTGAAGGTATGGCCACAAAGTCTCTATCTTCCTTAGACCCAGACGACTCTTTGTCATAATTTTGTAAGCATGTGGTGACATAGGCAATATTCACTGTGTGGTTAGATACTTTAGGGGTAGACTCTTCTAAAGGTATTGAGGATGATGTCGATGCTGCGTAAAGAGGAAGGAAGAGATAACTACCAATATTTTGAAATTTTTGATGAGAGGATCTATAATCCTCTATGGTATGGCCTCGTGTTCTATGGTAATCATAAAAAGTAACAAATTCATATCAATTAGGATTCCACACATGGCGTCCTGATGGCTTCGGAGGTGGTAATGTGATGAGTGCTTCTTATAATAAGTTATCCAAAATGGTGGCATATAGTCCTTTAGGTCTGAAATTAGTTGGGCATTTATTTTTCTTAGAAGGAGCTGAAGTGGGTTGTTTGGCAATAGGTTTTTTACTTGGTGGATGTGGAGGATTTGTATTTTTTGTAAGAAGTGGATGCAGTGGCTACAAATGATATTTAGGTTATATAGGAAGAAGAAGGTGAGGATTATATGTGGATTCCCACTGTGAGGTAACATATGTGGAATACAGGCTCACAGTGGGATTCTGATGTAAGGATTATGCCCCTGTAATGATAGGGTGATTAATTGGAATGATAAAAGAAAATTCATGCTAAGGATCTAGATCCGGGGGGAGATAAGACTGGTTTTTAGGATCCTTAGTGATGTTTAATCTGGAAGGTCTAATAGGTCTAAGTTTTGACATGACAAGAGGATTTAAAAAAAGTGGGTATGCCTCTTGGATGAAATGAAGGATGGGAAGGAGGAGGACCATAGAAACAATAAGTTTCATAATAATCATCACTTCTAAAGAGTTAAACGATGCCATACTTATTAGGTACTCTTGATACTTCAGATGAACTAGGTGTATTTTTTGAAGTTGATTCTAATGAAGGAGAAGAAGTTTGGATGGTATGGTGTAAATGATTTTTGTATTTTAGATTATGTATATTCACATATTAGGGATGGTTGTGTCTTATGGTTATCTTTGGTGGAGGTGATTGCACTAATAATGTTTCAAGTGGTATCATATTTATATTTGTAAACCTAGGTGTAGGTGCTAATGTAGTTGTGTTGGAGGGTAAGGATATGGAATTGGTAACAACATCCAACAAGGATGCCGGTATGTCTTCAATAGCAAGCTATGGTTCAGCAGTTTCAAGCTTGTCAGATTATGGCTTAGACTCTTCAAGTGTAGGTGATGGAGACATAGGAAGACTTTAAGAAATGTGTTCAACAGGGAGGTTTCTATGTTCATGGTTTTAAACTCATTGAGTGTGGGTGTTGATTATGTAGATTTTTTTTTGTTAGGTGATAAAGTAGTAAGAGCGACAGGCTCAATTTTAGTTATCATATTAATGGTATGAACAATGTACATTTATGTTTTCTCAGAGGAAGATGGGTGATTTGGAAAAGGCTCCTTAAATATGTTGAGACCTTGATTTAGGGGTGCGTTTGGATTATCTAAGTGAAGGTCACCCTTTTCAATAAACTCTTGAAGCACATTGTGAAATGTGTGAAACCTTTCGATGTCATGAGCATTGACCCTATGTAATTGCATAAATGTTGGGCCCCAGAATATTGGTTAAGTACAAGAAGGTGTGTGGGCATGTGAGACCTATTTAAAGAAGGGCATGTGGGTTAAAGATGTGTAGGGAAGGGTTTAGTAGAACACATGGCATGTGTGTGTAAGAAAAGATAGGTTTTGGGACTTAGCCATATTCGGTGTTCTAGGAAGCACATGAGAAAGTGTGACACGTCTAGCATGCAGAGTGGATAATGTACCAACCTAATAGCTATAGGATCAATAATAGAATATTCCATGTATGTGATGGAAGGATCTAGAAATAAATCATTATAAAGAGTGGATGGATCGAATCAAAGGAAGAATGCTCCATTTGAGGACAAAATTAACAATTAGAAACCAATTTGTTATCTTAGGAAGGCATGGCGGTGGATACTAAGGCTATATATAGATATGATTTGGTAGAAGAAAAGTGGAGGAGAGACATAAGATATATAGCATTGGATAGGCAAAGCTCTATAGGAATAATGAAGGATCCTTTGGGTTGGGATTAGGAGAACTATAGAAGTGATGGAAATTTTAGAGGGATGGGTCTGTAACTAGTTTTGTAATATGGGAGCATAGCATAGGTTCATGATGAATGACTCTGGCCTACATTGTTATATTGGTTTGTTATGGCCTAATGAATGTAATGTGGTTATTAAACTTGTTAACATGAATATAAGGTTATGTTCTAAAGAATATATGTTGTTCATGGGCATAAACCCTGTTGCATTTTATTTGTGTTATGAATTAGCTCTATATTCTTTTTGATACTTCTCTTTGTTATCTAAATGGATGCATTAATATGATAAATCATCCTAATTTCTTAGAATGAACGTATGGTTCCTTTATTTTCTACATCCAAATCTATCATTAAGGATGTATTCTCAAAAGACTCATATAAAGGAGGGGCCCAGTGCCCGCACATGCCTCAGGTGAGCATCCAATGCATATTAGGTGATAGCTCAGTGCGCATGGGTTTATAATGTTGTTCTAAGTGTATAAAAATGACTACATCTTGGTTCTGTTGTTGGGAACTCTTTTCAAAGTTGTGAGAAATGTAATACATATTTATCCCTGTGATGCGTGAAGACCAAATGTCTGACCTTGGAAAGTGTTGAAGCATGATTCCAAAGCACCGAGGATGAGTTTTCTCAAAGAATCAACACTAGACCTAAGTTCGATACACGTAGATGGGTAGAAGAGAACCTATACCATGGGTTGAATGAGACATTATTTTGTTGTTTTCTAGTAGAATTATATGAATGGCTTTCATCATATGCATCAAGATTGATCTAGTACTACAGATCACGTGTATGGACCCAAGATGATAATGAGAGGCTATAGGATTCAGATCTGACTTGGATGCGTGTCTTTAATCACTGTTGGAAAGGAGTCCTGACTAGTTATACTCTGGGATATGCCATTTCTATGTATTATTGCCCAAAATTTGTTAATTTCAAGTTCCTGAGGGAGCCCAGAGGATCATTTATGCATGATATCCCCATGACTATGAAGATCTTAATCATTACCCTAATTTTAGTGGCATTTCCCATGATAGGGTAAGCTATTCTGAGCACTAGATGTGGAAGCTAGGGTAGAAGAAGATGGCAGACATTACGGCTAAAAAGGAAAGGGAGGAGAGAGGACTCAAGTATAGTGAAGTTCATGAAAGGGAGATGACTAGACAACATGAGGTTACAAGTGTGATGGATCTATGGAGGTATACGTTGTGGGAAGGAGTTCAGGTTCATGCAGAGGATGTAGAACCTGATAAATTAATGTTATCCAATCTTGGAAAGCGTGAGAGAGAATCCCCATCAACTTTTGATGGGAGTTCATTACATGGAGAAAGGAGAGTCATCGACACATATCTCAACCCACTTAATGACCAACCTTGGTGCTTAGTTTTCTAGATCAAGGGAGAAGTGTTGCTAACCTAGTTGGTATTGGTGGGAGTAACCAATCTACACATAGGAGATATAATTTCTTGTTCGGAACATCCATGGATACATAAACCATTTCATTATTTGGAGGAATTTTTTGATAAGGTGCAAATACACAAGGTTTGGGTATTGTGTCTGGGAGTGACGCGGGATACACAACTGACAGTGGGACAATATCACAAACCATCAGCATGTAGTTTAGTGGGACATTTGAAATACTAGGAGTGACCACTTTAGGCCATTTTCTGGCTACATGAGGTGGATCTAATGGACCTAGAGGATCAAGAGGATCTGGTGGGTTAGGAGGAATAGAACCTAGTAGATCCAGTGGATCTGGTGAAGAAGGAAACACTGGAGGGAACCAAGGCTCTGGATCAGGAGGATAAGGGTTGTAGCCACCTCCACAAGTATTTTTTGAGATTTCTATGTACTTACCAGACTACAGGGGTATTGAGGATATTACAGAGCATGTCCATAAGTGTGAATTACTATGGTACGTTAAAGGAATCAATACCCTAGAGTGGAAGGCAAGTTAGTTTGTAATGACATTGCAAGGGCATGCACATAGTTAGTACAGGAAATATGACCCCCCATCAAATGGTGGTAGACTACACTACATTAAATAACATCTTCCTGGAAGAGTTTTATATCCATTAATTTTAGTAGAAGAGCATCAACGCCATAAAGGAGATCCAGAAAGGAATGACAGAGAATGTGCGGGAGTACGACTTACAGCTCAAGACTCTCTTATCAAAACTATCCTATGATATTCACCCTTCTCAACATGCTCAATGGCTTGTTAGAGGATTAATAACACCATTTAAAAGGTAATTGTCACAAAAAAATTTCAAATACCCGCTTGAGGCCTTGGAAGTTTGCCTATGTTCTAAGGCTGTTGAGAGCATTGATACTAGTGTTAGACCTTCTCTTGAGGCTCAAATTTCTGCAATGGCCAAGTAGTTGGAGAATTTGTCTGCAAATGCAATGCATGAGGTTCGTAGTGGGATTTGGTGAAGAGACTGTGAAGTAGAAGGGCATGCAAAGGATATTTTCCCTCGTATTTCATTATGCACCATGGTGGTTGAATGTGATATTTTCCATGGGGATCATGATGCAAATAGGTTTCCTCCACTACAGTGCACAATCCACAAGAATGTTTCTTTCTATTGCAAGATATGTACCTCTATGACCCATGATACCAAGGATTGTAGATTGATTGACCAGATTCATGGTGTTATTGATCTTGGTGTGTGATAGACTAGTCTTGCAAGTAGTTCCAAGGATGATGATCATTGTTATGAAGGGTGCACAGATGGAGGAGCATGTGTAAGAGGTATTTTCAAAGGATTTTTGGTCATAGTAACTATGGTGGAGGAAGAAGTGAGTTCCCACAATGAACCTATTATAATTATGGATCGACAGAGTAGTATAAGCATGAGTGTCCTGACCTATTGTAGTGCTCATGGTGTAGGAAAAATCATAAGTACGAGGATTTTTTTGATTTTTTTAAAACATGTCCCAACAACATTAGAAAGACAAAGGCACTAGGATGGTGAGTATAAAGAAGGCTAACCCTCAGTGGATGCCAAGAGTGGCATGTGAGTCATAGTTAGAACCTATGTTAGTAACAACATGAAAAGAAGTTGTGTGCACAAGGGTGATACCAAGACAAATTGGTTGTTAGGGATGAAGTGGTACATGGGAAGTATCCATACCCTGCTCATCAGAAGGAAGTGTATCATGAGACTATGGATGTGATTCAGAGTTTATAGGCGGAGATCCAATGTCTAAAGGAGCCATCAAAGTAGTTAGAGTAAAGGAAGAATGCCAAGGCTCCAAAGGAGGACCTAGATAAGGTCAAGGAAGTATGTAGGATGTGAAGACAAGAAAATATTATTCCCTTAATAGGATAATGGTTGAGGGAGAAGGTAACACATGCCAGAGTAGAGCATGAAAGTAAGCTTTTACATACAAACCTTCCTCCTCACAGACTTGACTATGATAAGGAGATTACATCCAATGCAATTGTTGATGGGTGGCTTCTAAGCAATATCCTCATAAACATAGGAGCCGAGGTCAATGTTCTTACCTTGGATGCATGACATCCAATGGGATGGCCTGAATTATAGCCATCTTCTAATTTGTTGTAAATGGAAAATAAGACAAACACAATTCCCATTGGCATCTTGAAGGATGTGGTTATCAATATTCAAGGGGCCAAGTTGACTGGGGAATTTGAAGTCTTGGCACTCACCAAGATAGATAATTTCCTAGCATTACTTGGGAGTCCTTAGTGTTATAAGAACAATGCCGAATTTTGGTTTAACAAGGGGTATATCGGCTTCGAGAAAAAATAAGAAAGGGTAGTTATCCCTTTAACAGATGGGAAATTAATGCCCTATACTTATCCCTTAGGATAGGAAGTCCTTGACATAATCTATGTGCATGTTTTGTCGATAAGTTAAGTACATATGAGAAAAATAGATAGGGTAAGGGTGAGGAGGAATACCTATTAATGAAGGTGGAAGGTAGAGTGTGCACATTCTAATTTCCTAATCCAGTGTTGATTGCAAGAAATTCTTTTTTGCTAGGAGGAAGTACATGTGAATGTAAAATAAGACCATAAGAGGAATATTAAATAATGTATGTTAGTGGATTGCCTACTGTGTGCTAGATCTGGGAATTGTGATACTTCTTGGATGGCTATCAATCCACTATTTGATACAATTCAATGCAAGAAATAATGTCAATAAACAACATCCTGTAGTAGTTGATATAATTTAGGTACCTAACTCAAATACAATAAGAAAACTTAATCTAACAAGTAAGGTTATGATCAGATCTAGAGGTGGGGTAGGTTGCCAAGGTGACTAGGATAGGTTAGGATCATGCCTTGGGTGTTTTGGTTTATTTGGATGAGTGTTATGAGGTTTCTGTTATAGGAAGAATTACCAAATACAAATATCGACATCAATCTAATATGACCAATTCTGGTTGAGAGTTAACTGATGATGGTTTGGGTTAACTAGCATCGATAGGGTTGGGATGATAAAAACTTAGTAAATTTTTGTTTTAGTGATTCTCTGTGATTGCATAGAGAATGGGTGGATGAAGATTGGTTTCCAAAGATGCTGAGAATTCTCAAAGATGTTTTGGGTTAGGTATAAAGAGTTGGGAGGTTATAGGTGGTTAGGTGGAGGGATTGATAGGAAGGTGGGAGGTGATGAGATGCAAAGGAGACTGGGACTCTCAAAAAGAGATAAAGAAACTACTCTAAATAAGTATGGAAAGATGAATATCAAAATGTACTTACTTGTATTGTACGATGGTGGTTAGGTGAGGGTGATGATTGATCTATGAAACTAGTGGTCAATTCCATGGTAGTGCTTCCTGAAACATTATCATGAATTCTCAACCTTCATAATAGTCTTGGTGTTGGTTCACGGTGTCTAGATCTGGTGCATGTTTACATGTAGATATATCTTCTCCAAAACTCGAATAATTCTTCCAACCATTGGAACAAGGTTACCAAAGTGAATATATGGTAATAGACGATGGTTTAGGGTGACCGACGTTGGTTTCGGGTTGATCAACATCGGTTAAAGTGGGATATCCTAGGTTACCAAAATAGCAAATCTTGGCTTATTTTGGCCAGTTATGTCCCGTTTTGAGGATCCAAAGTGGTATTTTTTGCGTAAGTAAGTGTGCATGTGGTTAGAGGAAGAATATGCATCTAGTGTTATGGTTAGACTAAGTCTCAATTAGTTATGGTAAGTAGAGATTGAGTCCTAGTTAAAAGGAAACAAGCTAAGAATAGGTCTATGATGGGGTGTCTAGATGATGTGGTGGGGTGAGGTGTCTAGATGAGGTGGAAATTAATTTAATTAAGGTATTTATTAATGGATATTTTTAGGATGGGCATTAAATTAATTGTAGGTAGTTAAATTAATATACATGTGGCGTAAAGGGGGAGTGTGAGCCAAATTTTGTGTCTACATTTTGCCCCTTTTGTCATGTAGCTTGTATTGGTAAGTGACGTTGACAAAAAAAGGAAGTGATTTCCCCACGTGTGGGTGAGGGTGATCCCCCTCAAACTAGATACTGAGGAGGTGTAATATGGAATCGGTGAGTGGGTTGATGAATGTGTAGTTAGTGGAAGTGAAGGTAGCTGGGGAAGGGTATGAGTAGTATGGGAAAGGGTGATGGTCAACTCGGGTAATAGGTAATAGTCTGGGGACAAATATGGCTAAGGGTTGATGGAAATCAAACATATACACACGTATAGATTGCAACACAATACCAGGTTAAATATTTTGCAAACTCTACATCATCCAAGGTCGATAGGTTTATCGAAACAAGGATGAAGTGATTAAGGTATCCAAGGTATAGGATATGGTCTGGAAACACAATGTAGGTCAGGTGTAGGAACGTTTAGGTATGTTCTGGTACAACAAAGGTTTGGTCAGGATAAATGACATGAAAACATGAAAGGTATGGTTTTTAGGCTAAAAAACATAGGTAATAACATCATAAGGTATAACAAGTACATAAGGTCAATGGTCACACCAAGTAGGTTAGGTTTAGGTAAATAGGTCATGACATAGGTAAGGCCAAGGTATAGGTAAATAATAGATCCGGAGATGCAACTAAGGAGCTGTAGGGGCATTTTAGGCTTGTAAGTAGGGTACCAAAAGTATGGTTAAGGTTAAAGGGTATTGGGAAATGATGAGTTGAGGAAAAAATGGGAAGAATGGGGTAAAAAAGATAGTATTAGGTAACCGATGCTGGTTATAAAGTAACTGACATCGATTTAGTATGACTGACATAGGTCAAGTCGGGTAGGGTTAATAATAAATAAAAATCCATATTTTACGGATTCATTTTAAGTTGTTGCTTTATGGGAAAATGACAAAGCGATGAGGTAAAACTTGGAAAACAAAAGAATGAGATGGAGAGCTCTGTTGGCAAGCCTCATAGTTGGTGATTTCCATTCGGTAGGTGGGTCCACGAGATCGATTGGAGCCATTTGATTGGTTGCAAGGTGTGGAGTGGATTTGGTGATGGTAGAGGTGGGAGAGGGTTTGGGTGGACCACTGGTGCAGTGGCAAGATGTACCACCACACCAAAGATATCGAGATGAGGTAGGATTCAATCCTCTTTTGCCATTTGGTTAAAAATGATGTGTTAAATTGGTTGGGTGAAAAAGGGGGGTTTTAGTTGAAAATGAAGTTGTATTTTTTGATAAAAGAAAATGAAATGAGGGAGGGGGGTCCTAGATAGTGTAAATAGGGTTCTAAATGAAGGTAGGGTAGGTTTGGGTAGGGTAGACTAGGTGTTTTAGGTTGTTTGTGAAATTTTTTTGATAGGTGGGGGGGTTTTCAGATTTTAATTGCATGACAGAGACCGATGTCGGTCATGGGTTAGCCAATGTCAGTGGGGCTTGGCTGACATTAGTCATATCTGATATGACCGACATCGGTGAAATTGAACCAATGTCGATCAAGGAAAACTGATGATGGTTTAAGGTGACCGGCACCGATTAGGGATGAGGAGAAATAGGGGAAGGGAAGCATAGAGGGAAGGAAATTAGTCAAGGGAGGGCTAAGGGAAGGTGTATGGAGGGAAAAGATAGTAAAATGGGTTTTTTGGTGATGGTGAGGGGTGGCAAGTAGAATAAGGGATAATATGTGTAATAGTGTACTAGGAAACAAGGGAAGTTGGAAGGGTTATGATTTGGGTGGGGTGTGGTGGGAAATAGTTATGTCATGTATTAGGTGTGTTGGGTATGGTCAAGGATGAATAATGTTGTAGTTTGTTAGATGCATGCTAGGGACCAGCTACGAACGAGGGATAGACTACCACCTCTATTTCTAGTGATATAGTCAAGCGTGACCACAGATGAGTGGAGGAATGTGACGGATGTAAGTATGATTGGGATCCAAACCTACAGGCATAGAGTTTGAGATTTGAGTTTGATGCTCATGCTCATTGATAGATGGCATTCAACAACTAATACATTCCACCTACCGATGGGTGAGATCACTGTCACCTAAGAGGATGTTTACAGGATCCTACAACTACCTATAATGGGAGATCAAGTTTATTCTTTTTCATCAAAATCATCAAAAGAGATGATAGTGGTGGTGTTTGGAGAGGTGATTACGGATTTGAGACACCATAATGTGAGCCTGAGCTATGAGGACATGTTCTCTTTCCCTGTTTATGGTATTGAGTGATATGTCGAAGGAACCTATCTGAATATTTGTTACCAATATTCATCGACATCATGAACCTTAGACTAGGTGACATAGGACAATGTATCCAATAGCTTGTGATACTTTGGCCAAATATTTCTAACATACTGTTCGTATTACTATTCCTTGACAACATACTCGTCAATCTGGAATATGTCCTTCACTCCACTCTATTGTTATCTAGAATGTCCTTTATTGACTTTCGTCAGTCCACTTGCCCAAGGTTTAACCCTAGTTTGAGTTAACAACATATGTTATGATAGGTGGAAGCTCACTAATACTTAGGGAAAGTTGGCCTATTGGGTCAACCTAAGTCAACCCCGTGTGCCAAGGTATCCTGAGTTTTAGAGGGCTAGCCCATATCTTAAACATGTTACTAACCAGACCTAGAGAGAAACTAAGATCAAGTCCAATGTGTGTAGATATAGATGATTAATGCAGAAGGGTGTTGCCACATGTCAATTGCATCACTGTATCCTTTAGAAGATCCTAACATTCTCGAAGGTAAAACCCTGCAGTTGGCATGTTCCAACATCCTACAGAACAACCTCATCGATATGTACATACCTCAAGGAGTTTTTTATAAATTTAATTAATTTGGATTATTAAAAAAAAAAATCAATAACCTTGCCTAACCCTAATCCAACACTCCTTAAGTTCTTCTCTTCAATATTTTCAATTTATTGTTAAAGAACTTTCTTAGCTTAAGATATCCTTTAATGTTATTTACTGCACTTAACAAGCCATCTACCATGACAAGATATCAACAACATAAGTTCCATTTATTGTGACTTAACCATTCAAGGAAGTGTAACAACCATCTAGGTTGTAACTAAGTAGACTTTATTAAATGAAGTCTAATGATTAGGAATTAAGGCTTCCATTTTTCTTGCATTCTTAAGATAGAGGAAGAATATTCCTTTATATGATTAAGTGCTACGGCCTAGCACCCCTATAAATCATTTACAAATTCAATAGTTATTAGTGAATTTTCATTCCACATCATATTACTATATTGAATTGTTTACTTATGACCATCAAATTCTGCAACTTAGGAAGCTACATCCTATTTAGGGAGATTATTCCAATTCCCACGGTCAAACTTATCTAAGAATACCCCATTAAGCATATACATAATATGGAGTATATTAACAAGATAGGATTCCATCTATGTAATGAAAGTAAAAGATAATTTACACATCCACTGTAAATAAATTCTCAACATTCAATTCATCTCTAAAACTTATACATTTAGGTATGCTACATAACAACTTCCTTCATTACAAAAGAATACTACTTTTCTTTTCAATACAATCTCATGAATGATTCAAAGTTCTTCACAAAATCATACTTAAATCAACCAATGCACCACATAAGTTTTTTTTCCTTCCTTATCACTTATGAATTCCATCTGCAAAAAATGCTAGCACGGGTCAATTCAATGAACTAAGCATGATAAGCACTAAGCCTTAAAAATAAGTGCATTCGAATAATTGTTCCATTAAAACAACTCTGCTTTAATGAGACAATTATTACATCATAATATCAATACATCAATAGCAATGGAAAAGAAGTACATTTTAAACAATTGATTTCACTTCCAAGAAAAGGATAGAATATAATCCACTATATCAACCTTACAAAATTAGAGTTTAATTGATCCTATTAATTATCCTTAGGAAAATAGATCATAACATCTAATTGTTCCCAATATTTCTTAATAGAATACAACATTTATCTTTGCTTCAAGCCAAAAGAAGGATTTAAATCATGGTTCTACTTAGGATGATTCACGTAGCTCCTAAGCAAAAGAAGAAGAGAATCATTACCACTATACCCAGACACAAAACATCTGAGAAACAGAATAGATTCAAAATGTGATTTAACTGTTTCTTTTAAAGGATAATTACCTAAAAAAATTTAACATTTAAGATATTCACTAGAAAATAATTCCATCTTAATCCAAAAAGGAATAGAGAATCAAATGGTCTACCTGTAAGTTTAAATCTACTTCCACATATAGAAGTTTACTTTTAAATATCTGAAACAATGTACAAAATTAAGGTAGATTCATACAGGAGTTAATCTCTACTCGAGTCCATCCAAGGAGAATTCACAAAAAGATAGATTACAAGAGATAAAACTTACTCATCTCAAACCAAACAAGCAATGCTTGTCAACAAACGTTCTTCCAAACAAGTTTTCATTTTCTATTTAACTACCAAATCATCTAATCTCTTCCTACAACATTTCAACAAAATATTTAAACAAGGAAGACCAAACAAATCATAAAGAAAACTCCATTTCAAAGGACAATCAAAATAGAAAAGTTCAACCAATGATCTATACAGTAAGAAGAAAACATACTGCCATATTCTTTACACTTCTTTACTTTAAATGAACACGAGTTTCAATTCCATACTCAGAATGAATTAAAAATAGCAGTCCTAAAACACAGTCAGTTCTAAAGGAATCACATTCCTTTATTTTATAAGACACATGGTGTATTTATTGTATCCAACAAGAGATAGAAAAATAAATGATCAGTACGCCGAACAGGATCAAAAGCTTCAACAAATCTCAACGACTGAAATCCCATTATCCTTAGAAAATGTTTCTAGTTAAATTCCAAGGATATTTAAACAACTCGATTTAATCTAATTTCCCATATTTCCTTGAGTAAGTAGTTCAATTAGAAGAGTTCTAAGCTTTAAACTCGTTAAGAAATTAAAAACCCAATTCAAATACCAAAACCAAATCAAACTTGTCGATAATACTACTAGATCAGAGCTCGAAAGTACAAAATTCAAGCACAATGACAAACAGAAGCTTCTTGCAAAGGTACATGACTACCCAAGTAATTATTCATGGGTTCAGGGAAACAAAAATTTCCCATATAAGTTTATATCAATAACAAAAAAAACTCAACATACCATAACAAAACTGACACATCGTTACTACTACATTTCCAAACACTAAGTACTAAATTTCATGTACAGTGTCAAATTACAAAAACTCAACATGAGCTCAGATATGCACAATATATTAGTATGAGGTAGCATGAGATACAAATATCCATTAATAGTTCATATTCAAAACAAGGAGTCCTATTTCCATCTAAAACGAAACACAAGTTTCCAATGAGATTTCAGAATCAAACAAATAACAAGATAAGAGTGTGGTGAAATCATGAACTTCTATTAACAATCCAAAATACCACAAGAGTAAAGCACAAGTATAGCTCCACCTACGGTTTCGACAAAAGTCTTGAGTTACCCAAGATACCAACATTGGTTCAGAACAACAAGTGACTCCAACATGAGTTCATATCAAAATGTGAAGCCTGAATACTAGCTCGAACGGAACTCAAGGTTCCCACAAAGTTCAGAGTCCACACAAGTAATAAAATATGAGTGCCGCGTACATTATAATCTTCCATTAATAGTTCAAATGGTCACTAGAAAATAAAATAAGCTCTATGCTATATACAGATTTCAACAATAGTCCAGGTCATCATAAGAATCAAAACATGATCCCTAAGTACAAGAATCCTCTAACAACAGTTCAGGGAAAACACAAGTAATAATTTACATGTTCAGAGCCATATACTAACTTCAAACAACAGTTCAAAGCTACCCAGGTTTCCCAACACCAGTTCAGAACAACAAAAAGCTCCTACACAAGTTTATATGAAAACATGAAGTCCAAATACAAGCTCAAACGGAACTAAAGGTTCCATATGGTTAAGAATCCATGTTTTGCAATGAAGGTAATTTCCAATACCACAACAACTTTGTATACACAATTTAGAAAAAGCAAACAGAGCTTCCAATGCAAGCTTTGTATGCATATATCATTATCAGTTATCACAAAGACAGTTCTAAAACCAACGTAATTTTTTCCATGGGTTTATATCCAAGATGACAGATATTATAAAACTAGCAAACAAGAAACCATATTAAACATGCAAGCCAAGAATCGCAAAAGAGTAGAATTGTTTTAATGAAACATTTATAAGAAAGAAAGAGATCTTAAAGATTAGAGCGTATCATGCCTGATAGCGCTTCTGAAAAATCGAAGGGAACCTCCAACCAAGCTCACAACTTCTCCTCTTTTCCATGAAAGATCAAACAACCACATTCTTTTTCCACAATGCCTCTTATATATCCCACGAACCGAAAATAGGTCTAAAACCTCAAAAATAGCCATTAAGTGCAGTTTTATCTACTAGTTCAAAAAACCAGAGAGCATGTAGAATGAAAATCATGAAACATGCAAAGTGAAATAACCCCATACAAACCTTTTTACATGCCTACCAAAATGGTTTGAGCACAAAAACCGAAAACAATAAATTCCATTAATTCCTATTTTCCCGCATATCCTTCCTTTCCACTACCTTCCAAGTTTGGTGAATGCCAAATCAAAATTAACATGCAACTCCATTTTTGGTGAAATTTCCACATAATCCTCTGCCAAGTCAACTAGCCCTGCCACAACTGGCAACACGTATGCTTTTAAAAACCTTATCAACAACTTAAATGCCTTAGAACCATCACCTATGATACATACGGCCACCAATTCCCCCTTCATGACCATTAGTTTAGGGTAGACATAATTGCTTAGGTTAGATCTTAGGTTAGCTTAGGATATGTAACCTTAGGATATAACCCAATTAATAAATTACCACCTTAGGTAGTTTCCACATAGGTTAGATTAATTCCAACACAATAGTTTTTAGGCATTAGGTTTTAGGGTAATTTAAATAACCTAGAAACCTCTCCATAATCCTTTAGTGCAAAGCTTAGGTTAGGATAAAATTTATTTAATTAACATAGCTAGGTAGTAAATATATATATATATATATATATATATATATATTCTTACCTAGCTTAGGATTCCGTAGGACAATCCCTTTAGTTTTAGGAACTAGAATATTTCCTAAGCTGTGAATAGGCTATAATTTGTTTGCGTCAGCATTGTCCTATCACGATCAATCTCTAAAGACCCAAGCACAACATACAACTGAATAGAACACGTTCATACAAAAATCAAATAAATTGTAACAAACAAAGTTCTGTCACATGTCTTTTAATTTATGGAATGTAAATTTACCATTCGTTCAAAAAAGAAGATTTAAAAAATTCCTTGGATCACTAAAATTGATCAAAGGATGAGTCAGATTAATAGATAAGTTTGCAACTCTTAAACTAGATTGTAACTTACTTACAAGAAGTGAAAAATGAATTCAAGGGAAACCATTCCAATTTAGTCAAAGGATCATAAGAACAAAAATGATTTATCCATACCAAGCATGATCTCCTAAAATCAAAAGAACATATCTTTATAAGGAAAATCACATGTGAACACTTGAAATACAAAATTCAAAAATAACAACTGTCAAGGGTCATGGAAGTGGAGTTAGATGAGCTACAACTTCTCATATGGATAAAGGGATGTCATGTTGATGAGCACGAGATGACACCTGTTGATAGGGTCAGATGACAATTTGGGCTGCCTCAGGATGTGCCAACACCATTCCCACAATATAGGAGAGATGAAGTGGAGAGGCCTATGCCTTTACCACAACTGATGGTGCTGACAAGTCAGGAGGAGAAGGTTGTGGACTAGAAGATTGATGATGTTGGGGTTACTAAAAGATATTAGTAGTGGTGGGTGGCACAGCTATGAGAAACAATTTTAAGGCTAGGGAAGCATGACCTAGCCACTATTACAGTTTAGTAGGACTCCTTGTAGGGGAAAGTGGCCACCCTTTTCACAGAGTTGAAAGTATTGCAAGGGCAGCTTACAGGGTCAGAGGCACTGGTTATGTAGGGGTAAGTACCTGCACAGGGTGGGATGGTGATGGAGGATAAGTAGCCACCTTACAAGTGCAGGTAGTAGGTATGTAGGGTCAGTTGGCCACTGCACAAATGCAGATTATGGCCCTATAGGCCTAGTTCATAGGACAAGCACCTCCACAGGCCCAAGGAAGGGGTCCCATATTATAAGAAGCAGTGGGATAGGGTCCCACAATACAAGGAGGAGGGAAGGGTTCACAGGTATAGGGGTCATGACCATCATTAACAAGACATAGCTCATAAGTTCTTGTGATACCTATGGCACCACCATAGACTGTGTCGATAGAAAGATTCAGGGATACCCTAAATGAGGCTAGATACTATCATGATCACTTGACTATTGTCAGGATAAATGTCACCTCCTATGTATAGTATAGGTCCCAACAGGCCTTGAGTGAGTGGACAGGATCTCACATGCATAGTATAGAGAGTAGAGGGGGCCACCGAGCCTAGAGATAGAGTCATGGTGAGACCACTAGTTCATGGAGGCCTTACCCAGATGTAGGCTATGTGGAGGCTGGGCCAAGACGTATGGAGGGTGGAAAGATGTTGGTAGGGCATCAGGTTGGAGGAGAGGAGGAAGGAGACTAATGAGACCATCCTGGACATTATATGGGCTGACGATTGATGTCTCTGCATATCATTATTTTGTTTATTTTTTATGTATACCAACTTGCGTGCCAATTATATTAATTCTTTACATGAGAATTGTCTTGAGTTTATTATTATACTAGCCTATGTGCCAAAGATTTTTGAGGCTGTACCTAAGAGATACTTGCGCTATTGTGTATTGGTGTATATTTGATGGATACACAGACTTTTATTTATAGATGGTGATATCGATTTTTATGGATGATGTAGTTGAAGTTTGAAAGTTTTACTGTTATTTATGTTTCGATGGAAATTAGGTGGATTAAGCATGGTGGATTCAGGTCGGTTAGGATTGATAGATTCAGGTTGATTTAGGCCTGATGGAGTTAGGTCAGTTTAGGCATGATGGAGTTAGGTAAGTTTAGGCATGATGTAGTCAGGTTGGTTAGGCATGGTGGAGTTAGGTCATCTTAGGCATGGTGGAGTCAGGTTGTTTTAGGCATGGTTGAGTCAGGTCAGTTTAGGCATGGTTAAGTTAGGTTGGTTCAGGCATAGTGTAGTCGAGTCAGTTTAGGCATGATGGAGTCAGGTTGGTTAGGCATGGTGGAGTTTTGTTTTTAATGTTTAATTAATTTCCAAGTTATTGGTAACATGAGATATAAATGATGAGTTATATGTATGTTATGGTGTAAATTTATGGAATATGTGATATCATGGAAATGTGAAATGATTGATTGGATGTTTTAATGGTGTGATAAAATGGTAGATATGTATGAATGAGAAATTTCCAAATGTTCTGAAAAATGGAAACTAATTAAGGGTAAATGTTAATAGAAAACATGTGGGAAAAATATTCTAGGGTAAAGAGTGGTTGAGCTAACCTCCAAGGGCCCCATACCCTCGAATTTTTTCCTACATAGCCTTGACAAAAGGGGGCCTTAGGCCAATGTAGTTTTCCCATAAGCTAGGGAAGAATATGATGAAAAGGCATGGTTGAGTCTTAGGTGAAAGTGGACATATTTTAAATGTAGCTATTGATGGTCTAGTCTTGTATAGGGTAATAAATAGGTATTAGAGAAGGTGAATGGTAAGAGGAGATAAAAAGATCCACCTAATTGATAAGAACCATAACAAGTCTACCATACCAAAGATGGGCTTATGAACATAAGACCCTAAAGGCATTGCCTGATGGAATATTCTAAGGGTGAAGAAAGTCACATGATCATGAAATTTCATGTTTGTGTCAAGTCCCTTAAGCTGATATAAAATTAGGGTGAAAAGGTATTGAGTTGAAAATGGGTGGTTTCAGCTTAACTTAGTGTACGATGACATGGTTACTTGGTAAGAAACTTATGATTAAAAATAGGCAAGTCCATGATAAAAAAATTATCATTTTCTTCTTTTGTTTTTGTTTTTGATAGACTAGTTGATGCGTGAAGTCTATATGGGATGAGTATATTATATCCTTGAGGTCTTCGTGAAGCTGATAAATACGAGAAGCTTCTAAGTATGTTATTTTTTTGTGCAAGGTATCTTTTTCTAATAGACTATGTGTAGTATGGTAAGATTTGTATACCTATCCTTCGAGGGAGGAGTCTATTTATAGTGACGAGATAGAGAGAAGAGATTTCCATTTTTAGGGATTCATCTCATTGCTAGAAGTTTGACTCAAGGATTTAAATCACATTTTACTTTTTAACACTTAAGTTATGGAAAAGACTATATAGGAAAAGAAGGTACGGGTTTACAAGACAAAACCAAAGCACATAACCATTAACTATGAAAGACATGGTTTCAAGTGATGAATGAATATGGGATTCTATATTTTAAAAAGATGAAAAGTATCCATGAGAATCATTCCATGAGTAGAGTCATGGTACTCATATTGAAGATATGGCTGAAAGGTGACAGGTAATCACATGATTCCTTGTTTAGTCATTGATCCTAAAAACATGTAACATGGAAGGTGAATGACACTCAAGGGGTGAGCGGTCAATAGATAGAAGGTGAAATAGGAATGGATGTCAACAATAAAATGGTCTAATATGTAAGGCATTGAGGGGTTCAGGTTTAGGTTTAACTTTGAGTGAATACAAATGATAAGCACCTGATCCATAGGTATGAGTAATAATATAGGGTCCAAGCCAATCAGGAGAAAAAATTCCACGTTTAATTTTTTCTTCTTTGGTTACATTTTGATTTTCCTTCAAGATAAGGTCACCAAATTAGAAGGTTCTTTCATGGACAACTCAAGTTATGCTAAACGGTCTTGGAGAAAGTAATCATCATTGAGGTTTGATACATTTTTGGTAGATTTGGTGATGATCAAGAGCATTGAGATGACGTTCATCTAACAACTCAAGTTATGCTAAACCGTCTTGGAGAAAGTAATAATCATTGAGCATATCTTGTAGTGAGATGTGGAGAGATGGAATTTTGACTTCGAGAGGAAATAAAACCTCAGTACCATAGAATAGAGAGAAAGGCGTGGCATCAGTAGAAGTGTGAATACTAGTACGGTAAGCCCACAAGGAAAAAGTAATGTGTGTATGCCAATCCTTCCCAGTATCGTCAACTAATTTTATAATAATTTTGTTCAAGGTTTTATTGGTTGATTATGCTTGGCCATTTTTTGTGGGTAGTAAGGTGAAGAGAAACTGAGTTGAATGACAAAAATTCCATAAAGCTTTCGTAGGGTTTTGTTTTTGAGTTTCTTGTTGTTATCAGTAATGAGGTGATGAGGGACACCAAAGTGATGAATATGTGATGGTTGATGAATTCAAAAAAAATCTCATCCTTTTTAGAAATGATGGGGATGGCTTCTACCCATTTATTATAGTATTCAATAGCATTTATAATCCATTGATGATCTTGTGAAGAAGGAAGATTGATCTCTCTGAGAAGATCCAAACCTAATTGAGAGAAAGGCCAAAGGTCTCATACAACCTGTAAGGCATGACTAAGGGTGTGATGAATATTATCATGTTGCTGAAATTTAAAAAAATGTTTGACATAGTCACAATAGTCATGGTTTAGGGTTGCCAACAATATCCTAGGTGAAGAATGCATTTAATGAAAAATAAGCAACTAAAGTGACGTTGACAAATTCCACCATGAACTTTCTTGATGGTGTATGGAATTTCAGAACTTGTAAGGCATCATAAGAGAATACCGTTGAAGCCCCATTTATAAAGAATACCACCCATGATGACATAGTGAGAGACACCTTTAAGAAAGGTGAGTTTTCCATTAGGAGTGATATCGGGAGGAAGAATGGAAAGGGAAATGTAGTCTACAAATTGTTTATACCAAAGGTCACGTGGGTTAGGCATAACAATTCCAATGGAGTTGACATCTCATGATAAATAAGAAGGTCATTTGGAACCATCAACACTTGCACTGCCTCCACACTGACATTTGGAACCATCAAAGAATAAGGTCATTTGGTAAGTGGTATCATCTAAAGAGAGGGTAGTAATGGATTCATCTGGAAAATCAAAGTTAGAGGGTTGATCTACAGAAAGAGGTGTGTTTGCTAGTTGTTCAATGATGGTTTTTCCCTTGATATATTTTTGGTTGATGAATCCAAGGTCAAGGTCTGCATGAAGCATGAGCTAATGTGCAACACATTAATGTTGTTATGGTTTTGTGTTCATGTAATGTAAGGGATCAGTGTTAGTGATGATAAAGTTTGTTTGGTTGAGTAGGTAATGACAAAGTTTAGTGGCGAAAAAAAATAAGGATAAGAAAAGTTTTTCAACATGGGTGTACCTAGTTTCATAGTCCAAAAGGGTACGGATTAAGTAATAAACTAATTTCTCCCAACGTTTCTCGTCATGATGAGTGAGCACGACACCTAAGGAATGATCAGTAGTAGAGATGTATAGGTAAAAGGGTTGGTCATATTTAGGGGGAATGAACATCGGTGGTTGAATAATGTATTTTTTTAAGGTGTCAAAGGCTTTTTGGTATTCATCAAACAATTTGAAGGAGATACCCTTTTTGAGGAGATGATGAAATGGTTGGTAGTGGTCAGAAATTTGTGAAATAAACCGAAGAATAGATTGCAACTTACCTTGCAAACTTCAAAGTTGACAAAGAGTTGTAGGTGGAGGCATTTCGATAATAGCCTTCACTTTAGCAGGATCAAATTCTATGCCACACAAAGAAATGATGAAACAAAGGAGCTTTCCTAAAAGTATTGTGAAGACACACTTCTTAGGTTGAAGGTGAACACAATACTTGATGACATAGTCAAAGATGATCATAAGGACTGTTAGATGTTCGGCCTGATGTTTGGATTTGGTAAGAAGGTCATCTATGTAATCTTCCAATATGCGATGCATTATTTCATGATAGATATGATTCATGGCTCGCTGATATGTAGCACCAACATTTTAAGGCCAAAAGGCATGACTCAATAATAGAAGGCCCCCCAAGGAGTGATGAAGGTGTTTTTGTGTTGATCTTCTAGAGCAAGTAATATTTGATTATAACCCGAGAAACCATCCATGACTGATAGCATCTCATGGCCGGTGGTGAGATCAACTAGTTGGTCAATCCCTAGGTAGGGGAAAATCATCTTTGGTAAAAGCTAGGTTGAGGTCATAGAAATCCATGCAAATACGGAGTCCCCTTGTCACCTTTGTGACAGGAACGATGTTAAAAATCCATTAGGGATAGTCAATGGGTAGGATGAAGGAAACTGAGAGAAGGTGTTGAAGCTCTTCTTTGACTAGAATAGTAATGTGAGGATGCATTTTCTGTAGATTTTTGTTTTATGGGTTTGACATCAAGAATGGTGACAATATTGTTGGACCATGATTTTTGGGTCAATACTAGGTATATCGGCATAGGACTAAGAAAAAGCGTTGTCTATGGTCCCAAAGGAAAGAGGAAAAAACTTCCTGTTCGGTAGCATCTAAAGATTAGTAGCATATCTTTAGAATGTGTAGGGTCATTCCTGAGTATTAATGTTGATTTTGATAGTTGATTCATTCAATATGGTTTCCATCTCAGAGGGTAACGACTGGTGGATATAAGAGTCTTCTGCACCAAGGTAGGTGAGGATGGACTCATCATCCTGACATTAAACGACATTTAATAAAAGGCATATCATCATGGATCATGTCAGGATATAGGAAGGGGAGAGAATAGGGAGTCTTGCCATTGTGTTGATAATTCAGAGGTCCTAGGGAAATTGTTTTTACAAAAAAAAATGTTAGGAGGAATAAATTCAGGATCTATGGACTCTGTGGGTGAAGGTGGTGACGTTGGTGAATGACGTGGAGAAGGTTTTTATTCCTCAATGAGGTCGATGTGAGCCTTCTTGGAAGATGGTGGTGCATCAAAACCAATGCCACTGTGGTAATTGTTTTTATGGGTGGTACATGGAGATGACGAGTATGGTGGTCCTTGTTCATAAAAATTGAAACCAAAGCCTTCCCATGCATAACATGAGTGAAGGAAAGTGTGAGCGAAGCAACGATTAGTAAGGGAGTGTATGTCAGATGAAAACGGTCATGTTTGGGATGGAGGTTTGGGTGAATAAGTGGAAATATCAAGTCCCCCATACGTTAATATTAGTGTAAAGGTAGGGAAGGACCATAAGGAAAAACCTCACCTACGTGGTAGTCATAACTAGGGTGACTGACACAGGTTCCCATAATCTTGCGGGGTGAGGAATGTGTCAATATTGTATAGGTGGTACTCCCTTAAAGTGAGGAATTGAAAAAAATATTCTAAGGGATCAGTATTTGATATGTGGCTAGTCAGGAGATAGATGAATCACTAGATGATGGGGCATAAGGGGTGTTGGTTGATTAGGAAGTAGATGAGTCAGCTGTAGATGTTGCGGTGGTAGTAGGAATAGTAGGGTTAGATGTGGGAGAGGTGGTGGCCACCTTGGTGGATGGGCTTCATGGGTGAAGGTTAAGTGGGGGTGAGTGACAGATTCCTTGACTAGTACAAGTACATCTGTTGGGTTGGTATAGCATGGTTATAGGTCTTGAATGATGATAGGCTTAGCTGGGGATGGTGTAGTTATGTCCTTCATGCTTGAATTTTACACAATGGTATAAAGTTGAAGGGACACATCCCATGACAAAAATCCAAGTGTCTGGTCAAGTAACATGGTTATATTGGAGTTATCCCTCTAGTACATGTAGAATAGTTTCTGGGATAGTGCAAGGGCTCACTATGCAAACATGAAGAATAATAGTGCTAAGGATGGGGGTGATGGCATCATTGAACAGAGCGTAACATAACTGGGTTATTATGCATATAGTTTAGAAGGGATACACATTTGATTGTATGTGTGGGAGTAGATGATTTTAATGCTAGTTACCACCATCAATCATGACATGTGTCATACGTGTATGTTATCAATATAAATAGAAATGACTAGGGCAAGCATCAGGGTTATTTGACTGGAGAGGTAAAATCTCCTCATCAAAGAAAGTTGAGTGCACCGAAGTTTGAGGAGTGGGTCATGGGGGTAGAAGGAGCTGATTTGATTTGGTATCAGAGGACACATGGTGAGGGGGTGATAATCAAGGCCACTAGTGTGGGGTCATTGGATAGAACTTTAATGGATTTCAAAACCTCAATAAGGGCTTGTCTGTGGGATTCAGAAGTCTGGACGAGATCATACAAAGAAATCTTTAGAGGAGCATTGATGTAATTATTTTATCATTGCATGATGGGTGAACCCTGTCAAAGATAGGGTATGTAGGTCCTCAATGGATGGTGATTTTTGGAGCAGGTGTAGATGGTATATAGGGTAGAAGGTTTTTTGATGGGCTAGTTACTTTTTCTTTTCCTTTGTCTTTCTGAGCACGTGGGTAGTAACTTGAACCATGTTAATATGAGGGAAGGTGGTATATGGAGAGGGTTTGTCAATAAGTAGGTATAATGATATGATGTGGAAAAATCCTAGTGGTGGGATTAGATCCTTGTGAAATGAGTAGGGCACACTCAACATTTGGGTGGTGGTTTGGCCAACTCTCTTATACAGACCATGTTGATCTCAAATTTTGGAGGTGGGAAAAATGGTTATGGGGGTGGAGATATGGGTATGTAGAATGGGTAAAGGATGATGATGTATGGTGACAGGTGATGGTGGAACATGGTCCTCATCAAGTAGGTCATCATCGTCAAATTTTAAATTCAAGAGGACAAAGTTGAAAAAGAATGACTTTCTTCAGAGCCTTATAATTTTCATACATCATGTCCTGGAACACGATGATCGACAAAAATATTGGTTTCATCAAACCCTTCTTGGTTTGGGTTTTAGAGGATCTGAAAGGTCGAAGCGGTGGGTAATGTTATGACGGAAGTATACTAAGAGATTTGTTAAAATGTTGGCGTAGGACCTTGGCTAATGGATCATAATGGTAGGTGAGTGTGGGTTTGGGTTCAAGGTGTGGTTGATTGTGAAGGAAGAGGATTTACAAGAGGGAGAATGGGTTGGTCTACTAGTTTGGTATGTGGCAGTGGTCTTAGGTCTTGGTGGCATCTATCTTGGGTAAAGGTGGGGTAAAAGAGCTAGTGATGGAAGGTTTTTTTTGGTTTGAACTACCTTAGTGGACGGTAGTGGATTCTTAGTCTTTGAGTTTCAACATTCTTCGGTAAAGGTGACATAGGGAGTACAGTGATAGTAGAAGGAAAAAAAGATGGTGGAAGAGGACGGGTTACCCACAAGGTATAATCGGGTTACAGTGGAGGTGGTTGGTAGAGGTGGGGTAGGATGGCATTGGTTAAATTTGTATAGGCAAGGTTGGGGTTACAATAACTGGTGGAGGTATAGGTGGCAAGGATTATGCACTGGTGAGGGTGAGGGAGTTTGGTTTTTGTAGGTTAATGAGGTGTAACAAAGGCTCCTGATGCAGTAGTAGGTTGTTTAGATTTTTACTGGCCATGGGTATGAGACTATGTTGGTTCAAGGTTGATGGATGAGGTCCTAGGATGGACAAAAGGGGGGAGGGTGACAATTGGTGTAGTAGGTGAGACCATGGTGTACGTAGCCTAGTAGGGTTGGGTTTTACTTTTAGGAGGGAGGAATAAATGTTATTGTGGTCTTTTTGAAGATGTGGATAAGTCCAATCTCACAGGTGGGTGGGTAAGGCTTGATGTCGTCATAACACCCAAAGTAGTGATGGGTCTAGATACAGGTGGACGGAGATTTAGGTGTGGGTAGGGTTCTTAGGCATTAGGAATAGTTTTAGTGATGGGTAAAAGTTTGGATGGAAGTAGAGGATGATGAAGAGGAAGCCATTTCAATCAGCATCAGTTAGTGATAGTTTTGGTTTCCAAAAATACCATTGGGTAGATTGTGGAAGTATCTTTAGGAAAACATTTATATTTGGGTAGAAGAGGGGAGCTGAAGATGTCAAAAGAAGGGAATAGGAAATTAGTCAACTAGTGAATGCAATCAGTTAATAGGTGTAAGCTGTTTCCGCTCACCCAACATTGGACTTCAGTACTGATCACACTGCAGTTTTTTTACCCTGGAAATCTAAGGATAGGAACATGTTTTTGAGACAAGTGCATTCCAATTTTTGGCCTTGCACTCAATACATCCAATGAGACCATGGACTGATGGTCAGCCATATCCTATGATCTACATGAGGGAGGGGGGTGCCCCATATAGAGTATTTAGGGGGTCCTGAAAAATCTCTCTATGGGTAGGGTAAATGGTAGGTAGGTGTCAGGTAGAGCTCTGCAATGATCAAGGATAATCCAAACGATCGACCATTCTCATGAAAATGTGAGAGTTACTGAATGAAGAGGATTCGGAATAGGTTGGGTGGCAATCCCTAGTAAATTATGGCATGTGAGACAAGGAATTTTCTGGCCTGTGCATTCTATAGGTAAGACAGTCGAGATCATATCAATAGGGACTCCTCTAAGGGATGCTAGGAGTGGAAGAACTATCCTCCTTTATAGGATAGTGAAGCATCGTTTCAAGAATCTCCCTTGGGTAGGAGAGATAATAGGTTAGGAATTTGAGGTATGGCTTTGTTAGTGCAAATCGAAACCACCCTCATGGATGTTCTATCAGATTTCTAGTTTGACATTTTAGTCATCCAGTGTGAAGGTTACACAATTTTTATTAGATGATCTTTTCCCCAAGGTGTAGGGAACAAATTGTAAAAGATGGGAAAAGAATCTCTAGATTTACCGAGCGCATTTTGGTTGTCCTCAATGAGGTCTCTCTTTATATATCAGTGTGCATGGACAATGTTCTATAGAGGGTTTACCTATAACTTACCGTCACTATGGCCTTTGCCAAGGATGGACAGGGTATAGTAGAAAATGTAAAAAATACCATACCTAGTCATAAGATGAGAGGTGATTGCACCAAGTAGGAGGTATTATGGGGGGACACCTGCTAATGGCTACAAATTTAAGACACAATTTCCATAGACTGCAGAATAGGGCAACATCCAATTGACAGTGGACTTCCGTTCTTCCCGCCATGTAACTGAAATATCAGGAAACAATGATAAACATATGAAAGGATTGAGAAAATTGAATCACAGAGATGATATGGATCATCATTCCAGGTCCAATACAGTGCATTAGCAGATGACCTTTGGATTTTAAAGAGGGGTGCTATATTTTTGCATGAAAGAGGTAAAAATTCCACAAATTTTGATTAATTAGGAAGAAAAGGGAAGTCTTCAGTTTTGTAATTGGAATATTTAACTCTTTCTTCAAAATGAGCATGAATTTCTAGCTTTCATGCCATGGTGAATGCTAAAAACAAGCCCAGGAGAGAGAAGGTGTGGGACCTACAGAGTTGGTGAGGATCTGTCAACCACCAACCAAATGGTATTAAAACGACATTGTTACTTTCCCCTAAGCATTCAAGTGTAACTAGATATGTGATTTGGTTGTAAAAGGATGTGTTCCAGCGATTCAACAAATCATGCTTGCAATGTACTGAATTCATCTGGCAGATTGTCAGATCTCGACTATAGGTCAAAATCATGAATAGACTCTTTTGATTACATTGATCGAGAAGTGTGTCCAAGAATGCTTAATCTGATCTTGGTTAAATGAGTAGATGGTTCCCGATATTTAAGTATATCTGGAAGTGTCTCGATTTTAGACCAGGTAATAATTCGTTGACATGGGGAATTCTGCATTGTAGAAGCAGGAGCTAACTCCACTCTAGAAGGTATGATACAGGTAGCTTTCCGATGTTTTCAGGACGAGGACCACAAGTGCTAGTTATTAAGGGTCTTCTTAACCTATTGAACTAAAACCTGAACCTAGGGAATTTCCCAGATGCATTGGGTATGTCTAACCTAGGACCTAGGCTATTTGTTGAATAGTCCTAAGTTAGTAATCTTTGTCATAAATTTGTTAAGTGTGGGCATTATCACGGGCCACGGGCTCAGAACCTGATGATACTAATGTCTGTAACTTTTCCAGGATCATCCTAATGAAGGGGCCGATTTGAAGGGTGGCAAGGACCATGGTGGTGTTTTCTATGGCAATAAATGTAAGGTTGATGATGGGTGTATGATGTGGACAGGTCATGGCGGAGGCTTAAGTGGCGGCTGAATTTGTGCAGACTATTAAGGGGGGATTGCTATAGTTTGGAAATGGATCTTAAATTTTTAGTTGGACTGTCGCCAAGATCTGGCGGTTTCTGGTGGGAGTAGAGTTTAAGCGGGAAAATTGGTTAATGGCATTCAATAACTCTCATGGTAATGGGTCGAGCTCAAAGACTCGCGAGAAGGCATGCAAGCGGAACCATGTTTTGGAATGGGTTTGTTTGGCTTGTCCGTGATTTTCGGTCTTCTCTCTCTCTCTCTGCTATGTTTACTAAAAAAGGGGGCATATCGCACCATGTTCTCTTGTGAGTGGTGCATGGCATGGTATGAACTGCCATAGCTCTTTTCTCTGTCACTGGGGAAGAAGTAATGATATAGGTGCGACCTGAAGACAGTGAGAATTTTGTTGGTTGGTTTATCGTGGAAAAAGAAAAGGGAGTTTGAGCTCTTCACTAGTGGTAAATGACATAGAAGTGGGGGCGAGGGAAGGGGGAATCAACATACAGGGATGTCATAGGCCCTAACCTTCCTAGGGAGTATCAGGTAGCTGTTTTTCAAAGATAGCTTTCATGTAAAACAACTCTGATTCAAATGTTTTGTGAAGTCTTACGAACTGAATTTTCTATGAGTATCTATGTTTGATTTTCTGAGCACTGTATCTCTTCTGGTTCGATGGCATGGAATTTCCTCTTGATGGGCTAGTTGGGAGTGGTTGAAATCGACTAGCTTCAACTCTAAGGGTGTTGGTTTGAGTATGAGATTCTGGCTTATGCATGTGAGGTATTATCATTTATAAGGTTCGAGTGTTCGGCCTGTTCTGGCGATGAGCCCTTAAAGAAATATACCTATGTGACAGTATGAGACCACTAGTATGTCTTTGATTCGTGGTCGCTGTCTTGTTATTGAGAACTGTATAATAATGAAATTGGGTGCCAGTTAACATGACCAATGATGGTTGATTGGGACTGATGAGGGTTACTTTGACAAATACTCTGTCGTGGGATTATGTTGACAGCGACTAATTTGATACTTTCGGAGTTTCATAACTGTTTTCAATTTTTTTAGCTTGGAAATTGGCAACTTGATAGTGTTACCATAGTCTTTTCGACCTATGCGGAAGTCGTTTTCCTTATTAAATAGGAACAAAGAAGGTGATTGAAATGCGCACTGTGGGTATAATATACCAATACACCTGTAGCTTTGTTGTATCCGACTCCAGTCAAGTTGATGATTGAATCGTCAGATGCTATCTATTGCTGGAAATGTAGATTCATCCATAAGGTTACTGTGAATGGATTTTTGTGAAAGCCTGATAAGATGAAACAGGGCTTTTGGCTACTGTTTATTTGAAATAATTGATGAAGGATAACAGACTTCCTGTGTAGGCATTTTCTTTTCTATGAGAATATGCTGTTCCTGAAAGCATCGAAGCGGCTCAGTTGCTGTCCTTGCTTAAAATGGGTATTCAATTTGTTTTTCACTTGTTCATTCTGAATGTTAGCGGGATTATTGTGGACTGTGTATAATATTGATACATCTAGTACTTTGTTGTAGCGACTCAGTGGAGTCCTATGATTGAATCGTATATAGCTATCTACTGTTGTGGATGTAGATTCATCCTAATGTGGCTTGTGAATGGATTTCGTGGAAAGCCTGGTATAGACGAAAGGAACAGGGCTTTGAGCCAAATAAAGTTATTTGGTAATAATTAAAGTGCCGTAAAGACTTTCCTGGAATATGTATTTTCATTTCCTTGTGAAAGCTGTTTGAAAGTTTCGTAGCGGCTCAGTAGATTTCCTTGCTTGAAAATGGGTAATTCAGATTTGCTTCCACTTGTATGTCATTCTGACCTGTTAGCCATGAATGGCATATATGGATTTATCAACCAATTTCATAGTATGTTGCTGTAGGGTTCAGTGGTTATGAGTGCAAACCATTAACAGTTTACAGTGTGAATATATAGATTTATACTATTGTGAATTGGACGACTCTGAGGATTCGATTGAATGATTCATTTTATTTTTGAACTGAATAAAGTTAAGTTGTTGGTATTTTAAGTGCCGGCGACTTAATGGAATAACATGTATTTCGATCTTGTTATTGCAATTGGAATTCCTTCGTGTTTTTGGGATTTCGAGGTACAGATTCTTAGGTGGACATGTACGTCTTCGACCTGTGCAAGTTTGTGTAAAAATGATTGGCAGAGTTCAGTCGGGTTCTTGGTTTGAAATTGGTTCGTCCTGATTCTTGTTATGTTTCGTTGATGAATATCAGTATGAATTCATATTTGCTTGAATTGTTACCTCCATTGGAATTCTGGAAAGGTATGGTACTTCTGTCTCTTTCTGACTTGACTTTGGACACTGTCCTTGTCACTGTTTGAGGTCCTTGAGCATGGATGACCTGTTCTGACATTGTTTGGGTAAGTCGCGAATATCACACCAAGACTTGCATGCAGCAAGGTAAGGATCGATTGGTTGAATTCCTTTCTTTTACTTCAGTCCGATTTTGACTGAGCAAGAATATGTATGCTATGTTCTTTTCCATTTAATCTGTCCGATTTGACTGTGCATGATTTGGAAATATTGTGTGGACAACATAGCTTAGTCCATAGGAAACCTTAGATTGCTTGATGCAATGAGGTTGTTGTTTTCAGCGATACGCTTGTAGTTTCTTGTTTTCAACTTGTGTCAAAGCCTTACTGTGTAAAAGGAACTAGCATTGGGCTTAGGGTTGATACATGAATTGTTGATGTGTTAGTTGCTGTACAGGAGTTTTGCTGTGTTTCTATTTCTTGATTTAGAACAGTGATCTTGCTTGCGGCTTGTCTAACTTGTTCATTTATATACTGGTTGAATGTTTTCATATGTGAAGACGGTACAGTGATGAACTTATGTGAAAGGAAGTATGAATGGTTTGGTTCTTTCTCTTCCTTTATTTAATACTTGTTGATATTTATCTATCAGTGGGAAATTGTTTTGTAACATATTGGTGGAATTCCGAATTATTATGTTGTTCCCCTTTTGGAAGAATGAAACGATCTGACCAATGTTGTGATTTTGGATTCAATGATTGTTTGTGTACATTCGTTCCTTGTTTCTTAATATTTGATGAAATATTAGAAAGTGATTAAGACTATTCTGTAACAATGATAGAGTTACATATTTGTAATCATTTTGTATTACAAGGGCATAGTCTGATTATGTTTACTTATGTGAATATCTGATCTCATTTAAACAGGGTGTTTAATGAAAACAATTGATGGATTGCAATTGTTTTAAAAGTTAGTGCTTATCATGCTCAGTTCATTGAACTGACTCATGTTGACTATTTTTGCAGATGGTTGCCGTAAGAGGTAAAAGCAATGCAGATCTGACAGGCTGATCAGATTGTTTATTTGATTTATAAAGAATTACAGCTTGATTTTATAGATGTACTATATGTGAAAAGATGTTTCTTTTCCGTTAGCATTATATCAAGTATGTTGTTGCATAAAATGTAATTGTATAGTTTTGAAAGGAATGGAAATAAGTGTTTGATACTTATGTGTTTTATTCTATTTCTGAAAGTTGACCTTCTTCGGTTTATGTAACGAAGGGGCATTGTTATCATTGTATAATATGGATGCTTTTGTGATTGACAATGAAAGCTTGTAAGTAAT
Organism: Taxus chinensis; assembly: GCA_019776745.2. Lineage (NCBI taxonomy): Eukaryota > Viridiplantae > Streptophyta > Pinopsida > Cupressales > Taxaceae > Taxus > Taxus chinensis. The sequence continues at coordinate 314,419,636 of CM034147.1, read as the reverse complement.
AAGATTAAATTCTTATGAGTATTTAGTAGTTCTAATTTGTTCTAGCAAAAGCAATATTGGAATTAAATTATTGTCTCTCTAGAAGATAGGTTAAAATTGAGCCTAAAAGAGAACGCTAAACAAACTGGATTAAATTACTAATCCCTAGTCCTAAGTATGAAAGGACAATAGTAAATTGGATTCTTAATCATTTATACTTTAAACTAAAAAGTATGATATAAATTCAGTTAAGAGAACTGATAGGCAATCAAATGGAGTTCAGATGGCAATCTCAAGTAAAGGTTATGAGATATTGTCCCATTCTGTTGCTTTAGAATCAGGTGTATTCTAATGACTCCTTGATGAGAGCGTGACCGTAATACCTCTACCAAGTAATGAGTCTTTTAGAGGAGGGTCGTCTTAAGACAAAGAATCCAGGGATTTGGAAAGGCTAACCTTAGGGAAAAGTCTTTAAAAGTAATTTAAACTCAAGTGCGTAACGCTTGTTATTGGGTAGATCTTCTCGAGGCGGATTTAAAGGTTGACGACATAAAGTCGACTGCAGGGCTGTACCTCCGAGAAGATTAGGATCTTCTCGAAGTTACAACAATGCAGGTGACTTATGGCGACACCCTTTGCATTGATCGCTAAGATTTACACTTGATTTCGCACGAGTTACCCTGGGACCGATTAAGAATGTGGTCATGTTATAAGACTGCCTCGGAGATTTGGGGTATCATGACACACTGGTTGAACTGCAAGGTTGAACCAGTATGTCATCATATCCCTAATCCTCGTGGGCAACCATATAACATTATCACCTTGTTAATCTACCTCCGAGTGATTCAGTTGTGAAAGGAAGGACTGACAGTAGTCAGTATAAGACATTCTATATAACATATGAATGGGGTGAAGGACGTATTCCAGATTGACGAGTATGCCGTTAAGGAATACGAGACATGAACAGTATGTTTCAAATCTTTGGCCAAAGTATCGCAAGCTGCTGATTGCGTTGTCCTAATTCACCTAGTCTAAGGGATGAGATGCCGATGAATAATGGTAACAGTTATTCAGTTAGATTCCTTGGACAGAGCATTCTGAATCCCAGATTAGGGAAGAGAACCGCAAGAGTGTTGTGTTAAATAAAAACACTAACTCTTTTTACTCATGAATAGATCGGTAGATTACCGAGTCATGGAATGAATAGATCGGAGGTATTCCGAGTCATTACAGCTGCATATGGTTGTCTGTTATATAAATGGTTATTTGAATTGTGAGTTCTAAATTATGTATTTAGAACCAGTATGCAATTATCAAAAAAAAAAAATTGACTTGTTCTATTGTCTAAAATGAGGATGTTACATCTTGGTATCAGAGCTGAAGGTTGCAGCTCTTGGACCTATTGAGTCCATAATCTGATAAAAAACTGAATTTTCTTGTAACAGAAAATGGTTAGAACAAGGGGAAACGTTGCGAGTAATGCTCCACCTGAAGGAGGAGCGGCGACAACCCAGAAACTGGATGAGATCCTTGCTGCCCTGTTGGACACAAGAGATCACTTGGCTGTACTTGAACAGCAGGTGATGGGAAATGAGGAGGATGAAGAAGCTGATAATAATAATCAGCAACCTCCTGAGGGCAATCCTGACACGGGTGTTGATGTTAATGCTGTGAATGCACCTGTGCAACCAGAAAACAAAAAGGCCAGATTGGCAACAGAACTCACTAATGATATAAAAAGGATAAGTCCACCTAAGTATGATGGCACCACATTAGGAGATGGAGCTGAGAACTGGCTCAGCGAAATGGAGAAGTACTTTGCAATAAGGAACTTCTCAGAGGAAACAAAGGCTATATGGGGAGCCTATCAGCTTTCTCACGAAGCATCTTCGTGGTGGGATAGCCGAAAAGCTGAGCTAAACATTGATGAGACCAATATCACTTGGGATCAATTTAAAGGCTATTTTAGGCAACGTTGGCTGCCACAACTTTTCTATGATCAAAAAATGACAGAATTTCAGAACTTGACTCAAGGGAAGTTAACAGTAACTGAATTCTGGGAGCGGTTTACAAAACTCCTCAAGTATGTACCGCAGTATCAAACTGACGAAAAGTTCAGGATACGGAAATTCATCATGGGATTGAATCCTGTGATAGGGGGAGAGGTCGATGTTCACAGTCCAACCACTATGGAAGGAGTTGTTGAAAAGGCCATAAGGCAAGAACAGAAATTGAAGGCTATTTCTGCTCATAAGGAGGAAGTGCGGAAGAAGACTGCAAACCCTTCTTCAACCTCTCTTGCACCCAGAAAAGGACCATGGAAAAAGTTTGGAAACAAGAGTAAGTTTCCAGGAGATAACAATAAGAAAGCAGCAGTAAATAAGCCTGCTGGAAATATAAGGGATAATTTTGTTAAAAATTATAATAATGGACAGAAGTCCTATGGAGGACAGCGTGACAATTACAAGGCTGGAGGTAATGCTGAGCCTAAGAAGGGACCTGTAGGAGGCTGCTACACTTGTGGTAAAGATCATTACGCAAATCAATGTCCTTTAAAGAAGGATGATCGTAATCAGCAACATAAGATACATGCTGCAGTAGCAGACAAGCAAGCTGAAAAGGCAAGCAACACCTATAGAAGTTCCTGGTAAGTTATTCGACATACCTGTCACTATTCTTTTTGATACAGGAGCTACTGAATGTTTTATTTCTAATAAACTTGCTTCTAAACTTAAAAGAAAAGCTGGGAAGATGGATAAATCTTGGACTGTAGAGTATGGTAATAATTCTGTTCATACAGTGAGTATGTGTCTCTTTGGAGCAGTCCTTGATTTACCTAATTTCTCCACGGAAGTTGATCTTTATGTTACACCTTTGGGATCGTATGACATTATTATTGGTGTCAATTGGTTATCTGACCATAAAGCAAAGGTAGATTGCTATGAGAAGAACATAAAATGTTTAGATGATCAGCTGGAATCCGCAGAGATTCAAGGTGTGAAACGAGAAATTTCAGTTAGAAAACTGTCAGCTATGCAGCTTAAAAAGGCTAAGAATAAAGGATGTACCCTTTATGCAGTAAAGATATCTGAATCTTCAGAAGAAGATAGTGATTTCATGAAGCAAATTCCACTGTTACAAAGTTTCAGGGATGTTTTTCCTGAGGAATTACCAGGGTTACCACCCAAGAGAGAATTTGATTTTACCATTGAAATCAAGCCTGGAACTGAACCTATTTCCAAGGCGCCTTATCGGATTACTACTACAGAGTTAGTCGAGCTTAAGGCACAGTTACAAGAGCTTTTGTCTAAAGGATTGGTTAGACCAAGTGTTTCACCTTGGGGAGCACCTGTGATATTTGTGAAAAAGAAGGATGGAACACTAAGGCTGTGTATTGATTATCGGATGTTGAACAAAGCAACAATCAAGAACCGATATCCACTTCCTAGGATCGATGATCTGTTTGATCAGATGCGTGGAGCAGTGGTTTATTCTAAGATAGATCTTCGATCTGGTTATCATCAGCTAAGAATTAAAGAGGAAGATATTCATAAAACAGCTTTTCGAACAAGGTACGGACATTATGAATTTATAGTTCTAGCCTTTGGGTTAACTAATGCACCTGCAGCCTTTATGAATTTAATGAACAATATTTTTCAAGAATACCTGGACAAGTTTGTACTTGTATTCTTGGACGATATTCTCATTTATTCTAAGAGCGTTGAGGAGCACAATGAGCATTTGAAGATAGTTTTGGGAATTTTGAGAAAGAGAAAGTTGTATGGTAAGTTATCCAAATGTTCTTTCTATGATTCAGAAGTACACTACTTGGGTCATGTCATAAGTAAGCAAGGAATCGCTGTAGATCCTTCAAAAATAGTGGCAATAACTGAGTGGCCTGCACCAAAGAATGTGCATGAAGTAAGAAGCTTCATGGGTCTTGCTGGTTACTATAGAAAATTTGTAAAGGATTTTTCTAAGGTAGCTGCACCAATAACTTCATTGCAGAAGAAGGATAAGAAATTCATGTGGAATGACAAGTGCGAAGCGGCTTTCAAAAGTCTGAAAGACCAGTTAACTTCTGCACCTATATTGGCTGTAACAAACCCTAATGGGAATTTTACTGTTGTAACTGATGCTTCTGGGGAAGGCCTTGGAGGTGTTTTGCTACAAAATGATCAAGTCATAGCTTATGAAAGTAGAAAACTTAAGATTCATGAGCTGAATTATGCCCCTCATGATTTGGAACTTGCTGCCATTGTTCATGCGCTTCAAGTCTGGAGACACTACTTACTAGGGAAACCTTTTGAGTTGAAAACTGATCACTTGGGACTGAAATATATTTTTACTCAGCCCAATCTGAATGCCAGACAAAGAAGGTGGTTAGAATTTTTATCACAATATGACTTTGATATTAGCTATATCAAAGGGAAGGAGAATAGAGTAGCTGATGCTCTAAGTCGTAGGAGGCACATTTCTGCTCTTATAACGTTGAGAACTCAGTTTAAAGACGAGGTAAAAAGTGCCTCAGAATTAGATGCATATTTTCAGCAAGTAAAAGCAGCGCTTGCTGCAGAACCTAAAGATAAAAGGTATGAAGGTTTTCATCTTGATAATGAAGGAATCTTGCGTTATGAAAATAGAGTATATGTACCTGTGCTGAATGATTTGAGAAAGAAGTTGTTAGTTGAATTTCATAATTCACCTTTCTCTGGGCACCCCGGTATCACAAAAATGCTAGCTGATTTGAAACAGCAATACTTCTGGAAAGGTATGAAAAAGGATGTGATAAATTTTGTGACTCACTGCTTGGAATGTCAGCGGGTGAAGGCAGAGCATATGCACCCTGCTGGACTGTTATATCCTCATAGCATACCGCAGTACAAATGGCAAGTAATAACCATGGATTTTGTACAAGGACTACCTATGTCCAGGAATAAACATGATGTTATCCTGGTAGTTGTAGATAAACTAACTAAGGTAGCTCATTTCATCGCTGGAAATCTAAAGGATGATTCACCAGTGCTGGCCAAGAGGTTCGTACATGAAATTTTCAGATTGCATGGTGTACCAGAACTAATTATATCAGACAGGGATCCTAGAATGACGTCAAGGTTTTGGCAAACGCTTAACACAGCCCTAGGAACAAAACTAAACTTCAGTTCTGCATATCATCCAGAAACGGATGGGCAAACTGAGAGGGTAAATCAAGTGTTGGAGGACATGTTGCGAATGTATTGCATGGATCAACAGTATAAATGGGAAGAGTATCTACCATTAGTTGAGTTCGCATACAACAACACTTATCACTCATCACTTAAGATGGCACCTTTTGAAGCACTTTATGGAAGAAAGTGCAGAACCCCTGTAAGTTGGGACAGTGTAGAGGATAGAGTGGTAATTGGACCAGAGATTCTCACAGAGATGGAACAGCAAGTTAAGCTGATTCGTGAACGATTAAAAGAAGCAGCGGATAGACAGAAGAGCTATGCTGACCTTAAGCGGGTTGATAGAAAGTTTGAGTTTGGTGATAAGGTTTTTCTGCGTGTTAAACCCAGAAAGAGTTCTATAACTTTTGGCAAGGCTGCCAAGTTGTCACCACGATATGTGGGACCTTTCGAAATTGTCGAAATAATCAATCCTGTAGCTTATCGTTTAGCATTGCCACCTGCTTTATCTCGTATGCATGATGTTTTCCATATTTCTTTGCTTAAGAAATACGTTTCAGATCTGTCACATGTTTTAAATTGGAATTCCTTGCAGGTCCAAGACAAGGGAATAATCGTGGTTAAACCCACAAGAGTGCTGGAAACTCGCCAATTGCATTTGAGAAATCGTGATATTCAGCAATGTAAGGTCCAGTGGGACCAATTTAGCGAAGAAAGTGCAACTTGGGAAAACCTGGAAGAGATGAAAATTGCTTTTCCTTCTCTTTTTGCAACAGAATGAAATCTGTTGATAAAATATTGTTATGAACTTATTGTTTTTAAGTATTTATGGAAGCCAGATGAAGGCAGACTTTATTCAGGTTGAATAAATGAGTTGTGACATTGATTTCTGAAACTATTTAATATGGAAGTAGTCACATTGTTTGTGTACTAATAAATTGATTGACCTGAAGGTTAAATTTAATATGTAATTCATCAGGACGATGAATCTTTTTAGGAGGGAAGCATGTAACACCCTGAACTGTTGTTACTTTCTCTTAAGCATTCAAGTGTTGATATGTGATTTCTTGTAAAAGGATGTGTTTCCTCGATTCAGAAATCATGCTTGATATGTACTGAATTTCTTGCAGATTGCAGATCTTGACTGAGTCAGAATATGATTAGACTCTTTTATTTATTTCGTTTTGTGTCTGAATATTAATCTGATCACGGAATAAATTATAAAGATATTCTTCTATAATATCTAGACTTGGATCAGTGGAATTGATCCAAGTAATGCTTTAAATCTGTTTGTGATAAATTAGATCACAGACCTTGAACAGGTTGCAGGTATGGAAGCATTTATTAAGCTAGTCAGGAGTATGACTCAGGCTGATCTTGGGAAATGAAATGGTTCCCGATATCAAAGTATATCTGGAAGGTCTCGATTGTAGACCAGGTAATAATTCGTTGACATACAATTCTGCAATATGAACAGGAGCTAACTCTGTTCTAGAAGGTATGATACAGGTCTTTCCAAGTTTTCAGGACAAGGACCAAACTGAATTATTAAGGGTTAGTAACCTAAAACTAAAACCTAACCTAGGGGTTAGATTATTGTTAGTCTAACCTAGACCTAGGCTATTTGTTAATATCCTAAGTTAGTATCTTTGTGTAAATTTGTTAGTGTGGGTTTTACCCTAAACTCTAACCTAAGATACTAACCTAACTTATGAGGAGGTTATGAAGGGGCCTATGAAGGGTGGCGAACCATGGGCGGTGTTTTCTATGGCAATAAATGTAAGGGGATAAGGATGAAGGACAGGTCATGGCGGAGGCTTAGGCGACGGCTAACCGGTGGGGACGTGGCAGGTCGCTAAGTTTGGAAATGAACATGAATTTTAGATTGACTGTCACTAAAGCTGGCGGTCGGTGGAAGTTGAGTTTAAGCGGGAAAATTGGTTTAATGACATTTAATTTTCTCGGAAAGCGAGCACGGAACTCGCGAGAAGGCATGCAGACGGGAAGTTTGTGGGTTTGTTTGGCTTATCGCGATTTTCAGTTTTTGCTCTGCTGGTTTACTGGTTCTTCGCACCAGTTCTCTTTGAGTTGCATGGCAAGAATGAATTTCTCTGGCTCTTTTCTCTGTCATGGAGGATATATATGTGATGGAGACAGCGAAATTTTGTTGGTCGCTTTATCGTGGAAAAAGAAAAGGAAGTTTGAGCTCTTCCTGTGGTCTGCTCCGGAAATTTGATCAAAAATACAGGCATGCTAGGCCCTAACCTTTAAATATCTTGCTGTCTTTCAAGTGCTTTCATTAAAACAACTCTGTTCAAATGTTTTGTGAAGATTAGATGAATTTTCTATGAGATCTAGTTTGATTTTTTGGCACTGTATCTCTTCTGGTTCGATTTTTCAATTTCCTCTTGATGGGTGTTTGTTGAAATCGAACTTCGACTCTATTTGCTTTGAGTATTCATTCTGGCTTATGCATGTGAGGTATTTATTTAAAAAAAAAGTTGGAGTGTTCGGCCTGTTTGGCGTGAGCCCTTAGAATATACCTGTGTGTAGTATAAGACCACTGTATGTTTTTGTTTAGTGGTCGCTGTTCTTGTTATGGAAACTGTATGGAATGATTTGATAAATACTGTAAGATTGATCAGTATTATCGCTTCTTTGGAAACTCTGGCGTGGGCTTTGTTGACTGTGTTTAATGATACCTTTTGGGTTTTCATTGTTTCCTAATTTTTAGTTTGGAACAGGCAACTGTTGTGTTACCGTAGTCTTTGCGACCCAGCGGAAGAGTTTTCCTTGTTTTTGTGGAAACGGAATTATTGTTGACTCTGTATAATATTGTTACAGCTGAAGTTGTTTTCCTTGTTATTGTGTTAGCGGGATTACTTGTGGACTGTGTATAATATAAATACATCTATACTTTATTATAACGACTCAGTGGAGTCCTTGATTGAATCATATATAAGCTATCTACTGTTGTGGATGTAGATTCATCCTTGTGTTTGGTTATTTGCTTTCGTGGAAGCCTTATAGAGAAAGGAACAGTCCTTCTGACCACGGTTATTTGTAATAAATAATCAGTATAGATTACCTGGGTATGCATTTTCATTTCTATGTGAAAGCTGTTCGAAAGTTCGAAGCGGCTCAGTCGATTTCCTTGCTTGAAATGGGTATTCGATTTGCTTCACTTGTTTCATTCTGAATGTTGCCATGAATGGCATAGATGGAATAATCAACCGACTTCATAGTACGTTGCTGTAGGGTTCAGTGGTTATGTGTACAAAACCATTAACAGTTTACAGTATGAATTCATATGTATTTGCTTGAATTGTTACCTTCGTTGAATCATTAGGAATTCTGGAAAGGTAGCTGGTACTTCTGTTTCTTTCTGAACTTGGCATTGGACACTGTCTTTGCCACTATTTGAGATCCTTGAGTATGGACGACTGTTTCGTGTTCCGACCTTATTAGGGTAAGTCGCGAATACCACACTAAGACTTGCATGTGGCAAGGTAAGGATCGATTGGTTGTTTTCCTTTCTTTTACTTCAGTTCGATTTTGACTAAGTAGGAATAGGTATGCTATGTTCTTTTCCATTTAATCTGTCCGATTGACTGTGCATGATTTGGAAATATTGTGTGGACAACGTAGCTTAGTCCATAGGAAACCTTAGATTGTTTGATGCAATAAGGTTGTTGTTTTCAGCGATACGCTTGCAGTTTCTTGTTTTCAACTTGTGTCAAAGCCTCACTGTGTAAAAGGAACTAGCATTGGGCTTAGGATTGATACATGAATTGTTGATGTGTTAGTTGCTGTACAGGAGTTTGCTGTGTTTCTATTTCGTGATTTAGAACAGTGATCTTGCTTGCGGCTTGTCTAACTTGTTCATTTAAATACTGGTCGAATGTTTTCATATGTGAAGACGGCACAGTGATGATCTTATGTGAAAGGAAGTATGAATGGTTTGGTTCCTTCTCTTCCTTTATTTAATACTTGTTGATATTTATCTATCAGTGGGAAATTGTTTTGTAACATATTGGTGGAATTCCGAATTGTTATGTTGATCCCTTTTGGAAGAATGAAACGATCTGACCAATGTCGTGATTTTGGATTCAATGATTGTTTGTGTACATTCGTTCCTTGTTTCTTAATATTTGATGAAATATTAGAAAGTGATTAGGACTATTCTGTAACAATGATAGAGTTACATATTTGTAATCATTTTGTATTACAAGGGCTTAGTCTGATTATGTTTACTTATGTGAATGTCTGATCTCATTTAAACAGGGTGTTTAATGGAAACAATTGATGGATTGCAATTGTTTTAAAAGTTAGTGCTTATCATGCTCAGTTCATTGAACTGACTCATGTTGACTATTTTTGCAGATGATTACCGTAAGAGGTAAAAGCAATGCAGATCCGACAAGCTGATCAGATTGTTTATTTGATTTGTAATGAATTGCAGCTTGATTTTATAGACGTACTATGTGTGAAAAGATGTATCTTTTCCGTTAGCATTGTATCAAGTATGCTGTTGCATAAAATGTAATTGTATAGTTTTGAAAGGAATGGAAATAAGTGTTTGATACTTATGTATTGTATTCTATTTCTGAAAGTTGACCTTCTCGGTTTATGTAACGAAGGGGCATTGTTATCATTGTATAATATGGACGCTTTTGTGATTGACAATGAAAGCTTGTAAGTAATAAGATTAAATTCTTATGAGTGTTTAGTAGTTCTAATTTGTTCTAGCAAAAGCAATATTGGAATTAAATTATTGTCTCTCTAGAAGATAGGTTAAAATTGAGCCTAAAAGAGAACGCTAAACAAACTGGATTAAATTACTAATCCCTAGTCCTAAGTATGAAAGGACAACAGTAAATTGGATTCTTAATCATTTATACCTTTAAACTTAAAAGTATGATATAAATTCAGTTAAGAGAACTGATAGGCAATCAATGGAGTTCAGATGGCAATCTCAAGTAAAGGTTATGAGATATTGTCCCATTCTGTTGCTTTAGAATCAGGTGTATTCTAATGACTCCTTGATGAGAGCGTGACCGTAATACCTCTACCAAGTAATGAGTCTTTTAGAGGAGGGTCGTCTTAAGACAAAGAATCCAGGGATTTGGAAAGGCTAACCTTAGGGAAAAGTCTTTAAAAGTAATTTAAACTCAAGTGCGTAACGCTTGTTATTGGGTAGATCTTCTCGAGGCGGATTTAAAGGTTGACGACATAAAGTCGACTGCAGGGCTGTACCTCCGAGAAGATTAGGATCTTCTCGAAGTTACAACAATGCAGGTGACTTATGGCGACACCCTTTGCATTGATCGCTAAGATTTACACTTGATTTCGCACGAGTTACCCTGGGACCGATTAAGAACGTGGTCATGTTATAAGACTGCCTCGGAGATTTGGGGTATCATGACACACTGGTTGAACTGCAAGGTTGAACCAGTATGTCATCATATCCCTAATCCTCGTGGGCAACCATATAACATTATCACCTTGTTAATCTGCCTCCGAGTGATTCAGTTGTGAAAGGAAGGACTGACAGTAGTCAGTATAAGACATTCTATATAACATATGAATGGGGTGAAGGACGTATTCCAGATTGACAAGTATGCCGTTAAGGAATACGAGACATGAACAGTATGTTTCAAATCTTTGGCCAAAGTATCGCAAGCTGCTGATTGCGTTGTCCTAATTCACCTAGTCTAAGGGATGAGATGCCGATGAATAATGGTAACAGTTATTCAGTTAGATTCCTTGGACAGAGCATTCTGAATCCCAGATTAGGGAAGAGAACCGCAAGAGTGTTGTGTTAAATAAAAACACTAACTCTTTTTACTCATGAATAGATCGGTAGATTACCGAGTCATGGAATGAATAGATCGGAGGTATTCCGAGTCATTACAGCTGCATATGGTTGTCTGTTATATAAATGGTTATTTGAATTGTGAGTTCTAAATTATGTATTTAGAACCAGCATGCAATTATCAAAAAAAAATAAAATTTGACTTGTTCTATTGTCTAAAATGAGGATACATGTAATCCTATGAGTGAATTTTATATTAATTTATCTTATGTTATTTGAGACTGACATTAGAAGAGAGTTTTTTTGGTTGGGAAGGTTTCCTATGAAGAAGTAATCTAAACATGAGGTTTTAGGCTATGTTTTGGAGGGGGCGGTCCTTTCTTGGAGATAATGACTAGATAGAGAAACTAAATGGGTGCCACTACCAATCCTCTGATCGTGTGATCATTGACATCTTCTTCCAGGTAAGGTGTTTTTTAAGAAAATGTGTAAATTTAGATTTGTACAGTTTGGCAAAGAGAGAGAAGAGAGAAATGTGATTTATACAATTCAATTATGTTAACCATCAGCTGGGCATGACTTCCAGCGTATAGGTTTCCCTTAGTTTTAAATGTGAGCTAATAATGTAGCATACAAGGATGAAATGCAACAAATTTTATAACCCAAATCGATAGCTATATTCAATGTAGTAAATCATGAATAGGATAGAGGATGTTTTTCACTAATGTAGAAAGAAAGAAGAATGATTATTTTTAAATACACCAAAAGAAATGTTTCATTTAGAGTAATTATAAATAAGGGAAGATTACCAGAGAAGAAGATTTAGTGAATAACAATTTAGAAATGAAACATACAAGATGAAAACTATATGAATAGAAAGAAATCCACAAACGAGGGTCCCACCAGGTGTGCCAAAATGTTTCACCGATAAGTTATGTTACGTATGAGAAAAATAGATAGGGTAAGGGTGAGAAGGAATACCTGTGAATGAAATTGGAAGGTAAAGTGCGTGCATTTTGATTTCCAGATATAGTGCTGATTGCAAGAACTTCCTTTTTGCTAGGGGGAACTACCTGTGAATTCAAAACAAGACCACAAGAGGAATATTAAACAATATATGTTAGTGGACTGCCTAGCATGTGCTACATCTAAGAAGTTTGATACTTCCTAGATGGATGTCAATCCACTATTTAATATAATGCAATGCAAGAAATAATGTAAATAAGTAACATACTATTGTATTTGATATGATTTAGGTACCTCATTTAAATACAATAAACAAACTTAATATAATGGGTAAGGTTATGATCAAATCTGGAGGTGGGACAGGTTGTCAAGGTGACTAGGATAGACTAGGATCAAGTTTTGGGTGGTTTGGTTTGTTTGGATGAGTGTTATGAGGTTGATGTATAGGTAGCATTACTAGATATAAAGACTGACGTTGATATGATATGACCAATGTCAGTTGAGAGGAAACCGGTGATGGTTTGGGTTAGCCAACATTGGTAGGGTCAAGCTGATAGAAACTCAATAAATTTTGGTTTTGGTGATTCCCTATGATTACAAAAAGAATGGGAGAAAGAGGATTAGGTTGCCAAAGATGTTGATAATTCTTAGAGATGTCTGGGGTCAAGTATAGAGAGTTTTGGGGTTATAGGTGGTTAGGTGGATGGATTGACATGAAGGTGGGATGTGATGAGATGTAAAGGATACTAGGACTCTCAAATATAAATAAAGAAAAAATACTAAATTAGTATGGAAAGATGCAGATCCAAATGCACTTACTTGTACTACTTTTTGGTGGTTGGATAATGACAATGTTTGATCTATGAAACTGGTGGTTAGTGTCAGGGTAGTGCTTCCCAGAATGTTATTATGAATGCTCAACCTTCATATCAGTCTTGGTGCAGGTTCAGGAGTCTAGATGTGTAAGACGGCTCTGGTGCATGTTTACATGTAGATCTCTCTTCTCCAAAACTTGAATAATTATTCCAATTGTTGGTACAAGGTTACGAAAGTGAATATATGGTAACCAATGATGGTTTAGGGTGATCAACATTGGTTTCAGGTTGACCAACACTAGTTAAGGAGGGATATCCTAGGTTGCAAAAATAACAGATCTTGGCTATCTTTTGTCCAGTTCTATCCATTTTTACAAATCCAAAATGGTATTTTCCATGTTAGTAAGTGTGGATGTGGTTAGAGGAATAATAGGCATCTAGTGTTATGGCTAGACTAAGTCTCAGTTAGTTACAGTAAGTAGATATTGAGTCCTAGTTAAAAGGAAACATGCTAAGAATAGGTCTATGATGAGGTGTCTAGGTGATGTGGTGGGGTGAGGTGGAAATTAATTTAATTAAGGTATTTATTAATGGATATTGTGAGAATGGGAATTAATTTAACTGTAGGTAATTAAATTAATATACATGTGGGGTAAAAGGGAAGTATGACCCAAATTTGGTGTTTACAGTGTGCTCCATCAAAGATCCTAAGATAATTCATCCCACAGAGGGGGTTATCCATTTTGAAGATGCTTAGTACTTGAGTGATACCACTAGTATGACATGTGACAATTAGGCACATGGGACTTATGAGTGTATTGGGAAATAATTGAGAGGTTATTTGACAAGGGTAACGAAGGTGCACTCATTCAAGCATCTAAGAGGGAAGAAGTTGTTGAGTTACTCTGGAGGAGCATACCATAAAATTTTCTTGCGAGAAATGTAGGTTCAGTGGAATAATGAGAACGAGAGAAGGGGAATGCTCAGTTATAACCTACTCATAAATGCAGCACACTGGTGGTATGCTCATCATGAGAGCCTCCTAGAATGGCATGGGGTAAGAGTCACATTTTATGTAAGGTTCTCTAGGAGCAACGCACCAATTGTCATCCAAGACTACCATGGTAAGGATACCATCTCATTTCATGTCCAAGTGTGTGAGAAGGCCTAGATGCGAAGCAAAGAAGCATTACTACCTTTGTTATGGCAACATTATTTTTATTCCACCTTACAAGGTTGTGCACATGCATGGTATATTCATTCATAGATGCGTCATCAAGTAGGTAATTGGAAGGAGTTGGTGGCTGATCTCATTCAAGATTTTGAGTATATGAGTACAAAGACATTTGTGGATAAGGCTTTATAAGTAATCAAGTGCCGTAGAATGGGAGATAGCACTATGATGGAAGATAGAATATAGGAGATAATAGGAGAACCTGGTTTAGAGACAAATTTTGATGAAGAGGAATCAGAGAAAGTATAGCTTAAGTGCGCGTGCATGGAAAATGATAAAGGAAAAATGGTCTATGTAGTAGATTTTGAGGAAATAGAAAGTTTAGATGTCAACCATTCTAAAGGTACATGTGAAGTAATAAATAGTGCTGATGAGTGAGCACACATGTACCATGAGCCCTTAAAAACAAATAAGGTTAACATTGGGATAGAGACAAAACCTAAGGAAGCTATAATTGGGGACTATTGGTCAAAAAAATAAGTTTCAAAGGTCATTGATCTGTTAAACGAGTTTCAGGATTTGCTCCCTCACAAGTACCATAAAATCAAAGGTGTCCACCATTCCTTTGGGGAGATGAAGATCAATTTAAAGGAAGGTGCCTGCCTGATCTAGAAGAGGCCGTATCGGATGAATTCAAATTTGCACGCACGGGTCAAGAAATAAATAGATAAGATGATAGTGTCTGATATCATTGAGGTTGTGGAGGAATTAGAATGGATAAGCCCAATGTTCATTAGTGTCAAGAAGGACGGAAAAATAAGGATATTTATGGACTACAGGGACCTAAAAGCACTATGTGTGATCGATCCTTTCCCAACCCTTTTTACTGAAGAAATTCTAGAGGGAGTGATCGGGTGTGAGGTCTACTCTTTCACGGATGGGTTCTCAGGGCATCACCAAGTCAGGATTGCAAAGGAAGACCAGAGAAAGACAACTTTTTCCATTGAATGGGGATGTTTTGCCTACACGGTTATTCCTTTTGGATTTAAGAATGCACCTGTTGTGTTCTCATGCATCATGGTACAAGCATTTCAGGACTTCATCCATAAATTTATTCAAGTTTAACTAGATGGATGGACCATGTATGGGTTAGTGAAAGACCATTGTGAAAATTTGAGGTTGATGTTTGAGAGATGTCGGTAGTTGAGGATATCCCTCAACATTAAGAAATGTATCTTTTCTACTCCATTTAGAACCCTGTTAGGACATATTATATGTAAAGAATCCCTATGAGTGGATCCTGCCAAAGTTACAATTATTGTGGGATTGGGGGATCCCATTGGTCAAAGCGTACTGTCTCGATTCATTTGAAATATGGGGTACTTAATGAAATTCATTAAGGGATATACCAAGATTACCAAACCCTTGTAGAAATTGCTAAAACATAAGAGTGCCTTTCATTAGGGAGAGGTGCAGTAGAAGGCATTTGACACTTTGAAGGATAGACTTGTCACTACGGCCATACTACACTTTCCTTCTTGGGATAATCCTTTCCATGTGCATGTTTATGCCTTAAGAACAACCATGGGAGTAGTACTAGCACAACCAGGTGATGGGATTGTTGATCACCCCTTTTGTTTTACAAGCAAGAATTTGACACCAAAAAAATAGAATTACATAACTACTGAGCGTGAGGAATTGTCAATGATCTATGCACTGCATAAATTCAGAAAGTACCCATTGGAAACACCCTTTATATTCTATAAAGACCACATGGAATTGAGATACTTGATGAAAATCCCATTTTTCAAGGGTGCATATGTCATTGGGTCCTATTATTCTAAGAGTTTGAGTTCACGTTGGTTGTAAAACCCGGAAAGAGTAATTCAGAATCTAACCACTTATCAAGGATTAACTCAAGGGAGGACACACAAATCATTGAAGATACCAAATAAGATGTGCAATTGTTTAGGTTACAGCGCACACCCTTAGATTTGGAAGATATCACGGTATTCTTGAAAACTAGTGTGGCACCAGAAGGGATGAAGGATTTGGAGAGGAACCAGTTAGCAATACGAGTCACACCCTACATGTTGATTAGTGGAGATCTATATAAGTTAGGATGTGATGAGGTTCTGTGATGATGCGTATTAGAACATGAATGCGTGACAATTTTGGAAGAAGTGCATGGTGGGATTTTACGAGGACACTATGCATGAAATGCAACCATACAGAAGATCCTAATGGTAAGGATTTGGTGGGCAACCATCTACCAGGATTCTATTGAGTTTTGCAAGACCTATGACCATTTCTAATGCCTTGAAAAACCTAGGAAGAGGGATGAAATGCCCTTGCGACCAATAACCTGTGCTGAAACATTTGAAAAATGGGCAATCAACTTTGTAAGGAAAATTTTTCCAGCTGCGCAAAGGAATGGTTCATGGTATATCATTAATTACCTAAAAAGATGGGCAGAGGTAGTCCCTACAAAGGATTTTACTGCAATGAAAAACTTCTAGATTTTTATGGGAGAAAATAATAAGAAGGTATGGTTGTCCTTTAAGATTACCAAGCGATAGAGGTACACATTTCCTGAATGAAATGGTTAGGATTTGGTTAGTAGAGTTTATGTTGGCCCATCACAAAATAACCCCCTATCATCTAAAGGAAAATGGAACTACTAAGGCATTTAACAAAATACTAAGTCAAACGTTGACCATAATATACGACGTTAAAAGACAAGATTGGGATGATAAAGTATCAGTCATTCTATGGGCATACATGACAACATATAATAGGTTGAACAAGGCCACACCATTTTAATTGGTTTTTGGTGTGGAGGTTTTTTTACCAGTTGAATTCATGTTACCATTGATGCATATAGTGTGCATAGGAGGGTTGGATGATGAACAAGCATTGGAAGAAAGGATTGATAAGTTGATGCAGTTAGATGAAAGGAGATCACTTTCTAGATGGAGTAAGAAGATAGAAAAATTAAGAAAAAAGGCATGGCATGATCATCATACAAAAAAATAAATTTTAGGTTTGGAATATGGCTCTGTTGTTTGATTCCAAATTTTTTCACCATCCGAGAAAGTTGAACATCCATTGACTATGACCTTACATCATATTTTACATCCTTAATTCAGGTGCTTTCTAGTTATAAGCGCTATATGAGATGAGATTACTAGGTCATTTCAATGGGAGTAGGCTGAATCCTTACTATAGATAAGTCTTCTTGGTGTTTGTAAATAAGGAAATATTTCTAGTTAGCTTAGGATTTTCCTTTACATTTTTTATTTTCTTGTGTTTCCCTTTCTTGTTGCTTATTCCTTTCTTTTTGTTTTCTTTTTCACCTTGTGCACCAATAACCACATTATTGTCTAAAGTTGTGAATGTGTAGAGAACCGCGCATATGTTTTAGTGTGGACTATAGTAGCTTAAAGTAAAGTATAATCCAGTTGAGTGGCCCGGTATAAGGAAACACATAATATTGAAAAAGCACATAGGGAAATGGTGGATAATGAATTATGGTGTCAAGGAGGCTATAACAAAGACCACTTACAAAGGATTAAGAGCATAGGAACAACATGAGGTAGGTGAGGTAAAAAATTAGGTGAAGGACAGAATAAGTGCCTTCAGTGATGTACACGTGCACATAAGAGTCTTCAGTCAGATTGGATTTTTGTGTGCTAGAAGGTTGTAGAAAGTTTTTCACGCAGGATTGCGTGCGTGGGTAAGGGTGCTTAAGATAAGCCTAGTGAAAAATTATGCATTTAATGCTAAGTACGTTGGTTGGTGGTATATAATTTATTATTTTAGAGGAGAAAAAAATATAAATATGAGGTCAGTAAAGTCATTATTTTACCTTGCTATTATGAATTTGAAGAGCTCTTGCAAACTAGGGCATCTAGAGAGATTTGTGTGAAGGAAGAAGAATCATAGAGATCTAAGTGCATGACTAGGGTGGATCTACAAACCAAGAGGAAGGAGTACAAGGACGTGAGAAAATTTTGTTTGAAGTGCACCATCTTGTGGAAGGATTTTCCTAGTTAGGGTTTCGCAGCTAGGGCACGAAGACAGAAGGATTTCTTCATGGAGTTATGATTTAGAATTGACCAGAGTAGTAGAGCAGAGCAAGGAGCTCTAATTTTTAATCCAATAAGAATAATGGCACCAAAGAAGGTGACTATTTCCCCAAAGAAACAAAAGGGTAAAGGAAAAGGAAAACAAACCATTATCTTCACTAGTTCCAATGAGGAATGGTATGCAGAAATGTAGTACCCAAATTTAGTGTTGCTGGGAAACGAGTGGGCATCGTACTTGAGAAAAATGGCCGTGAGTGATTACAACCATCGAACAAGAACTATAGAGAAAAAAATGACATTGGAGCTGGTTTGTCCAATTAACAAGAGGATACCAAATGGAATACCAATATATAGTGACGAGGTGAAAGTAAAGTTGGAAACCATAGGGTTATTGCAACTGTATGAGTTGCCTTATTTTAGTAATCTCGAGCAGCTATATCAATGGTTGATGTCACACGTACATGAATACCATTTCTACTTTTCAGGTCACAAGATATGCATAAGACCTCAGTTGATATCCAAATTCATAGGCCTGAATTGTGAAGGAGAATCCATAGATGATGATTTGAGTGATAAGGAGGCCATCAAGGAAACTTTGGAGGCTTACGAATACAAAATGGGTTTGCAGTACTTTTACATCACATAAATTCCAGACCCTATTATGAGGATGGCCACTTGGTCACCAATATTAGCAAACAATAAAGATGAATGCAAGTAAACAAGGCATGGTTAAATGTATGTTGGAAGATCTCAGAAGGGACCATCTATAACTTTTCTGCCTTTATTACAGATGAGATCATAAGCAGAGCGTAGGAAGGGGAAAATATACTATTCAAGAACATTCTCCTCACCATCATCTTCTTAGAGATTAGAGTTCCCAATGGGATAGAGAAGTTCGTTTGGGAGTATCCAAAAGGTAACCCCTTTCCTGTAAAAAGGTTCAAGAATTATACTTGTGAAACCATGATGTTTGACCACAAGTCATGCCTAGAAAAGTGGTATAGATGAGTGCATGATGCATTTGAGGCACCTTGAGTAGTTTCCCTTACTTGTGGATGGAGAGGCAGAGTTTTTAGTTTATTAGCATTTTTACATTGGCAGGTTTACATTGACAAATGGGGATAAGAGCCCATGGTGTACGCTATACTTCTCCTTCACTGCGTAATACTTCCAATCAGGGGTTAACCAGTTTAAGGAGGCCAAACTAAGGTTTGACCTTAGTGAAGTAGACCAAGACCACCATAAGTTGTGTCAAAATCTTGTATATCCTAAGAAGCGTGTGTACGTGGAGAAGTATTTCTCCTACAAAGTACAAATGATGAAGCTGATAATGCTACCGATCGCCAAAAGGGATGCACCCGGGGTATATATGCACATAAGGCCTAAGTGTAAGAAAGGTTCCTAGCTGGAGAGTGATATCTCCATACTAGACAACCCCATAGATTAGAAAAATACCACGCCAAAGAAGAGGGAAAGAGAAGAGGTGCACGAGAACAAGGCACCAAGTGTGTAAACTGCATAATTGGTGGGTGATCCAGAAGTAGTCACAAAGCCTAGCACTTATGTGCATAATAAGAAGTCCCAACTCAAGGAGAAGACCCCAGAGGAAGAGGATTTAGAGCATGAATGACCCATCACACATGAAGAATCACCAAGGAAGATGTCACATATTTAGGAGTAGGAGAAGGAAGTATCTCCTATACTGGAATCCCCAGTTAGGAAGAAGTAGAAGGTGGCAGAAGAGGTAGAATCAGAGGAAACATAGATCCTAGAGGCCTAAATTTGTGATAGGGATGATGATGAGCCCGAGGGAGGTCAAAACCATCTGATATATTATGTACATGAATTTGAGAAGGAGGAAGATGAAGAGGAGAATAACGGGGAGAAAGCAGAGGATCAATGCAAGGGGATGAGCGAAGAGGTAAGCACAAACAACTAGGAAACCCTAAGCCTCACCAAGGAACAAGTGGAAAAATCCATGGAAAGAGAAGTGACAGGCGTCATTAAGGATTTGGTGGAGTAGGAGTTGGAGTAGAGTGCATATGAAATTTTAAAGAAAATAGAAGAAGAAAGCATTGGGAAATAATATGGCAGCATGGGTGGGAATCCCAATTTGGTGGTAAGCTTCCCAAAGGTTGCGCAAATAGGTGGGAAGGGCATAGTGGTAGCACAAGGGTAAGGAATGGGATATATGAATGATCCAAGAAAGGTGCTACGCATGCACTTCCAAAGCACCATACCAACAGAACAACTCATGACTATGAATTTTTTTCATGAAGAAGGCACATATCTCTAAACCAGAAAGATGCTATCTTGGTCATTCGATTCCTACATGGATGAACCTAAGTTTAAAGTAAGTTAGGGAGTGCTGATGAAGGTGCTAGAGACAAAAATATTTAATCCCTTGGTGGATACTCAACAATTGTCAAATGATAAAGTCTGCAACACGCTCAACAAATTTTTAGTTGAGATTAAGACTAGACTATTCGGAAGAAATGATAGAGTAATATTCCTAGAGGAGGAATTGGAGAAGGAAAAGAAGGAGCTTGCTGAGAAGAGAAAGGACTTGAAGCAAGAAGATCTTATCAACACGGTATTAAGGCGTGAACTGAAAGAGGAGAAAGCAAGGGTGCGTGTGCTACACAAGAAAATGTAAATGATTATGAGTGTTATTGTTTTAAAGCATCCTGACCTAGCACCACCTGAGAAAAAATATGAATCAATCTTGAAGTTTCTTGAGGATTTGACTTGCATCCTTATAATAGAAAGGTTGCCACTTTCTTTAGAGACTATAGAATAAGCACTTGCATGCCAAGAGAAAGAAGAGAAGATGAAGGTTTTTGACATTGTTTCTTGATATACCAAACTCCTTGCAGAGGTAAAGGCCACCGCATAAGTTTCTGAAGCTGCATATGAGTTCTGCACGGATAGAGATATAGTGAAAAGAATCCTTGTCACCACACATGAAATGGAACTAATTTGAATTGCGAGTTCTAAATTATGTATTTGGAACCAGTATGCAATTATCAAAAAAAAAAAAATGACTTGTTCTATTGTCTAAAATGAGGATGTTACATCTTGGTATCAGAGCTGAAGGTTGTAGCTCTTGGACCTATTGAGTCCATAATCTGATAAAAACATGAATTTTTCTTGTAACAGAAAATGGTTAGAACAAGGGGGAATGTTGCAAGTAATGCTCCACCTAAAGGGGGAGCGGCAACAACCCAGAAACTTGATGAGATCCTTGCTGCCCTGTTGGACACAAGAGATCGCTTAGCTGTGCTTGAACAACAGGTGACGGGAAATGAGGAGGATGAAGAGGCTGATAATAATAATCAGCAACCTCCTGAGGACAACCCCGAAATGGGTGTTGATGTTAATGCTGGAAATGCACCTGTCCAACCAGAAAACAAAAAGGCCAGATTGGCAGCAGAACTCACTAATGATATAAAAAGGATAAGTCCACCTAAGTATGATGGCACCACATTAGGAGATGGAGCTGAGAACTGGCTCAGCGAAATGGAGAAGTACTTTGCTATAAGGAACTTCTCAGAGGAAACCAAAGCTATTTGGGGAGCCTATCAGCTTTCTCACGAAGCGTCTTCGTGGTGGGATAGCCGAAAAGCTGAGCTAAACATTGATGAGACCAACATTACTTGGGATCAATTTAAAGGCTATTTTAGGCAACGATGGCTGCCACAACTTTTCTATGATCAGAAAATGATAGAATTCCAGAACTTAGTTCAAGGTAAGCTAACGGTAACTGAATTCTGGGAGTGATTTACAAAACTCCTCAAGTATGTACCGCAGTATCAAACTGACGAAAAGTTCAGGATACGGAAATTCATCATGGGATTGAATCCTGTGATAGGGGGAGAGGTCGATGTTCACAGTCCAACCATTATGGAAGGAGTTGTTGAAAAGGCCATAAGGCAAGAACAGAAATTAAAGGCTATTTCTGCTCATAAGGAGGAAGTGCGGAACAAGACTGTAAACCCTTCTACAACCTCTCTAGCACCCAGAAAAGGACCGTGGAAAAAGCTTGGAAACAAGAGTAAGTTTCCAGGAGATAACAATAAGAAAGCAGTAGTAAATAAGCCTGCTGGAAATATAAGGGATAATTTTATTAAAAATTATAATAATGGACAGAAGTCCTATGGAGGACAGCGTGACAATTACAAGGCTGGAGGTAATGCTGAGCCTAAGAAGGGACCTGTAGGAGGCTACTACACTTGTGGTAAAGATCATTACTCAAATCAATGTCCTTTAAAGAAGGATGATCGTAATCAACAGCATAAGATACATGCTGCAGTAGCAGACAAGCAAGCTGAAAAGCAAGCAACACTTATAGAAGTTCTGGGTAAGTTATTCGGCATACCTGTCACTATTCTTTTTGATACAGGAGCTACTGAATATTTTATTTCTAATAAACTTGCTTCTAAACTTAAAAGAAAAGCTGGGAAAATGGATAAATCTTGGACTGTAGAGTATGTGTTATCCAAAATTCACCCCATACAGTGAGTAAATGTCTGATTGGAGCAGTGCATAAGGATGTACCAAATTTCTCAATGAAAAATGACTGATCTCTATGTTGCAAAATCAGGTTTCGTAGGGTCCCTGTCATCGGTGTTAATCTGGTCTAACTCCCCAGGCCGAAGCAAGGAGGGAGCATTGCTTTGAGAAAGTGCAGAGAAGGTTGCAGATGAGCAAGCTGGTTTGGGCCAGTAAATTCAAGGTGTGAAACGAGAAATTTCGGCTAGAGTCCTGGTCCAGCACAAGGTGGGACGAGCTGGGACAAAGGCTACGAATAACCGCCCGAACTCTTTATGCCGTAAATGATATCCAGGAGGCTTCACTAAGAAAATGGTGACAACATGGAGGCGAAGTACGCGGCGGGGCGCGAAAAGCCGATCCAGCCGAGGAAAAAAATCCTGAGCTAACTGCTGAAGAGGGTAGCATTCAAGACGAGTGGAATTTGATTTTACGCATTGAAATGCCCGAATCGGCCTGGATCACGTGAACCTCAGTACCAAAGAGCCCAAAAGCAATTGGGACTACTACGGGCCAGAAATACGTCGAACCGCCCGAACCGGCTGGATAGAGTACAAGATCAGTCTGAATCAAAATGGGACAGATTAGGCCACAGTGTTTCACCGAATCGGCCGAGCACCTGTCCCAAATTTGTCCAAAATTAAATAGGACATCCGGGACAAATGGAGGCGAGGTATTGCGTATCGAATGCCGAATCAAAGCCGAGGACCAATCAAGAACCGATATGCCACGTGTCCTCACAATCGATGAAAAGTCAAATCAGATGCATGGAGGAGAGGTTTATTCGAGCACCGATCCGAACCAATGGGATAATGCCATGTGTCATCAGCTAGGGCCCACAGAGGAAGATATTCATAAAGACAGCCCGCCGAACAACGTACGAAGAGATTATGAATTCACAGTTCTAGCCTTCGAATCAGAGCTAATGCCACGTGGCAGTCCTTTAGTGGCAGTGCGCGGGAACAATATTTTTCCAGAATACCGTTTTCACCTGTTCCGTGCTTGTAAATCTTCAGATTGACGATATTCTCATTTGATCCTAAGAGCGTCGAAGATTTGCACGTTCTTGCATATCAACGGAAAGCTTTGTGAGATTCTCTGAGAAAGAGAAAGTTGTCCAGGGTCAAGTCTATGCATTTGTTCTGTTCAGTTTGAAGAAAGAAAATCAGAAGACGCCTCATGGCATACGTAAATAAGGAAGCAGCTGATAGATGCTTCAACAACCACTTTATTACAGCAGACAACTGAGCCGCTTCTGTTAGGCAAACCGCCGCTTTGCACAGAAGTACGCCGCTTCATGGGTCATGATGGACGAATTACTATAGCAACCTAGAGGTGGTTGGGGTAGATTTCGATTTCCTCTCTCTTTTCTGCTCCCATAACTTCCTATGCAGAATTGTAAGGAGGGGTTTCTTTCTGTTGTTGGACATTTTTCCACTTTGCACCCTCCCTTATCTCCTGTTCATAAGAAGATTTGTGGAGTTTTCAAACCTCCCATTTAGACTGTAACATACCGTTTTTTGCCTTTTGGCCATTGCAATGTATTGAATCTATCCTTGAGCAAGGCCTATATATGTGTCTGTGGTTACTTCTAAACCCTCAGGTACATAGCTTATTACTGTAGAAAACTTGATCTTTCATGAGCTGATTTTTGCTATCTGTGCATGATGTTGTGTTACATGCTACCATTGATCATGTGCTTAAATTCTGGCAAAGCACTATGTTACTTGGAAAACCTTTTGAGTTGCATCACTGATCTACTTAGGACTTAGATTTATTTTATGCATCTTCTTAGCCTTGTCTCATTGCCAGACAAATTAGATGGTTAGAATTTTGAGGACAATATGACTCTGCATATTAGCTATATGCACCTGAACAGGAGGAATAGAGAACCTGATGCTCTTTCTCGTAGGAGATTCACATTTCTCACTCTTCAAGTCCCACACTTGAGAACTCAGTTTAAAGATGAGGTCAAAAGTTCCTCAGCAATCACACTGGATACTTCCAGCAAGTATGATCAACGCTAGCTGCAGAATCTAAGGATCAACAGGTCCAGGAAGGTGCTGTGATTTTGCACTAACAGTATGGTAATAATTGCTGTTCATGACAGTAGAGTATGTGTACTCTTTGCTGAGCAGATCCTTGATTTACCTAAGTTCTCCACGTTGAAGTTGATCTCTATGTTACACCTTTGGGATCGTATGACATTGTCATCGGTGTTACAAAAATGGTTAGCTGATTTGATAATAGCAATAGGTCTGGATTGCTATGAGAAAGAACATGATAAATGTTTAGATGACTCATTGCCTGTAATGTCAACAGGTGAAGGCAGAGCATGTGAAACCTGCTGAAATTTCAGTTAGAAAACTCATCAGCATACCGCAGCTTAAAAATGGCTAAGTAATAACCATGGATTTTGTACAAGGACTACCTATGTCCAGGAATAAGCATGATGTTATCCTGGTAATCTGTCAGAAGAAGATGGTGACTACATGAAGCAAATTTCATCTGTTACAAAGTTTCAGGGATGTTTTTCCTGAGTGAATTACCAAGAGGTTACCACCCAACGAGAGAATTTGATTTTACCATTGAAATCAAGCCTGGAACTGAACCTGTTACCAAAGTGCCTTATAGGATGACATACTACTGTGTTGATATGTCGAGCTTAAGGCACAGTAACAAGAGCTGTGTTCCTCGATTCAGAAATCATGCTTGATTATGTACTGAAGTGTTTCACCTTGCAGGAGCACCTGCAGATCTTTGACTGAGTCAAAGAAGGATGGATTACACTAAGGCTGTGTATTTATTATCGGATGTTCGTGTCTGAGCATTACAATCAAGATCACGGATATCCACTTCCTAGAGATCGATTCATCTATAATTGATCTAGATGCTTGGAGCAGCGGTTTATTCTAAGATAGACCTTCGTAGTGCTTATCATCAGTTCAGGATTAAAGAGGAAGATATTCATAAAACAGCTTTCCGAACAAGATCACGGACATTGATGAAGGTTGCACAGGTTCTGGAAGCCTTCGGATTAAGCTAATGTCAAAAACAACCTTTATGAATTTAATGAACAATATTTTTCAAGAATACCTGTGACAAGGAATTGTGCTTGTATTCGATGGATCGATATTCTCATCTGGAAGGTCTAAGAGCGTGGACCAGAGCACAATGAGCATTCTGAAGATAGTTTTGGGATATTCCTGTAGCCTAGACGAAAGCCGTATAGGTAAGTTAATCCAAATGTTCTTTCTTTGATTCAGATGAGTTCACTTAGGTCTTGGGTCATGTCATAAGTAAAGAAGGAATCGCTGTAGATACCTTCAAAAAAAAAAATAGTGGCAATAACTGGTTAGTAACCTGCACCAAAGAATGTGCACGAACCTAAGAAGCTTCATGGGTATTGCAGGTTACTATAGAACCTTTGTAAAGGATTTTTCTGAAGGTATGCTGCACCAATAACTTCATTGCAAAAGTTAGGATCTATGTGTAAATTCATGTGGAGTGACAAGTGCGAAGCAGCTTTCTAAAAGTCTGACCTAAGATACAGTTGACTTCTGCACCTAACTAATAGGCTGTACCATGACCCTAATGGGCCTATTTACTCTTGTAACGGATGCTTCTGGGGAAGGCATTGGAGCGTGTTTTGTTACAATGGCATGATCAATGTCATAGCTTATGAATAGTAGAAAACTTAAGTTACATGAGCTGAATTCATGGCCCCTCATGATTTGGAACTTGCTGCCATTGTTCATGACGCTTCTAGTCTGTGCAGACACTATTTACTTGGAAAACCTTTTGTCGCTGAAAACTGGATCACTTGGGCACTGAAATATATTTTTACTGTCAGCCCATTCTGAATGCCAGACAAAGGAAGGTGAGTTTAAGCGGGGAAAGTTGGTATAATCACAATCAATGACTTCTAGGGATATTAGCTCGGATACTCAAAGGGAAGGCATACAAATGGGAAGTTGAAGCTTTGATTGCTCTAAGTCGTAGGATTTTCGGCACATCTCTCTACTCTCTATCTGCATTGAGAACTCAGTTCTAAAGCACGAGGTCTCCTTGAGTTGCCTGGAAAGAATCAGATTTCTCTGGCATACTTTTCTCTAGCTTGGAAGATATATATGTGATGGAGACAGCGAAATTTTGCTGCAGTCACCTTATCGAGGATAAAAGGTATGAAGGTTTTCATTTTGAGCTCGTCCTGTGGTCTGCTTCGGAAATTTGATCAAAATACAGGCATGTTAGGCCCTAACCTTTAAATATCTTGTTGTCTTTCAAGTGCTTTCATTAGAACAACTCTGTTCAAATGTTTTGTGAAAATTAGATGAATTTTCTATGGAGATCTTGTTTGAATTTTTGGCACTGTATCTCTTCTGGTTCGATTTTTCAATTTCCTCTTGATCGGTGTTTATTGAAATCGAATTTTGGCTCTATTTGCTTTGAGTATTCATTCTGGCTTATACATGTGAGGTTTTTATATATAAAAGTTTGAGTGTTTGGCCTGTTTGGCATGAGCCCTTAGAATATACCTGTGTGTAGTATAAGACCACTGTATGTTTTTGATTTGTGGTCGCTGTTTCTTGTTATGGAAACTATATGGAATGATTCTGATGAATACTGTAAGATTGATCAGTATTATTGCTTCTTTGGGAACTCTGTCATGGGATTTGTTGACAGCGACTAATGATACTTTCGGGTTTCATTTGTTTTCAAATTTTTGGCTTGGAACAGGCAACTATTGTGTTACCGTAGTCTTAACAACCCAGCGGAAGTGTTTCCCTTGTTATTGTGGAAACGGGATTATTGTTGACTGTGTATAATTTTGTTACATCTATACTTTATTACAACGACTCAGTGGAGTCCTTGATTGAATCATATATAGCTATCTACTGTTGTGGATGTAGATTCATCCTTGTGTTTTTTTATTTGATTTCGTGGAAGCCTTATAGAGAAAGGAACAGGCCTTCTGACCACGGTTATTTGTAATAAATAATGAGTATAGATTTCCTGGGTATGTATTGCATTTCTTTGTGAAAGCTGTTTGAAAGTTTTGAAGCGGCTCAGTTGATTTCCTTGCTTGAAATGGGTATTCGATTTGCTTCACTTGTTTAATTCTGAATGTTTGCCATGAATGGCATAGATGGATTTATCAACCAATTTCATAGTACGTTTCTGTAGGGTTCAGTGGTTATGAGTACAAAACCATTAACAGTTTACAGTGTGAATATATAGATTTATACTGTTGTGAATTGGACGACTCTGAGGAGTCGATTGAATGATTCATTTTATTTTTGAGCCGAATAAAGTTAAGTTGTTGGTATTTTATGTGCCGGTGACTTAATGGAATAACATTTATTTCGATCTTGTTATTGCGATTGGAATTCCTTCGTGTTTCAGGGATTTTGAGGTAAAAATTCTTAGGTGGACATGTACTGTTCTTTCTAACCTGTACAAATTTGTGTAAAAACGTTGGTAGAGTTTAGTCGGGTTCTTGGTTTGAAATCAGAGATTAATCTGTTCGTCTGATTCTTATTATGCTTCGTTGAGGAACATCAGTATGAATTCATATGCATTTTCTTGAATTTTTACCTCCGTTTGAATCATTTGGAATTCTGGAAAGGTAGCTGGTACTTCTGTCTCTTTCTGAACTTGACTTTGGACACTGTCTTTGTCACTGTTGAGATCCTTGAGTATGGATGACTGTTTCGTGTTCTGACCTTGTTTGGGTAAGTCGCGAATATCACACTAAGACTTGCATGCGCCAAGGTAAGGATCGATTGGTTGTATTCATTTCTTTTACTTCAGTCCGATTTTGACTGAGAAAGAATAAGTATGCTATGTTCCTTTCCATTTATTCAGTCCGATTTGACTGAGCATGATTTGGAAATACTGTGTGGTCAACATAGCATAGTCCCTAGGAAACCTCAAATTGCTTATGCTATAGAGTTGTTGTTTACAACAATACGCTTGAAGTTTCTTGATTTCGAACTTGGTTCGAAAGCCTTAATGTGCTTAGAAGAATCTAGTATTGGACTTCAGGTTGATTTATGGATTGATTGATGTGTTAGCTGCTGTGCAGGAGTTTTGCTGTGTTTCTATTTCTTGATTTAGAACAGCGATCTTGCTTGTGGCTTGTTTAACTTGTTCATTTATATACTGGTTGAATGTTTTTATATGTAAAGACGGTACAGTGATGAACTTATGTGAAAGGAAGTATGAATGGATAGGTTCTTTCTCTTCCTTTATTTAATACTTGTTGATATTTATCTAACAGTGGGAAATTGTTTTGTAACATATTGGTGGAATTCCGAATTGTTATGTTGTTTCCCTTTTGGAAGAATGAAACGATCTGACCAATGTTGTGATTTTGGATTCAATGATTGTTGTGTACATTCGTTCCTTGATTCTTTTAATATTTGATGAAATATTAGAAAGTGATTAAGACTATTTGTAACAATGATAGAGTTACATATTTGTAATCATTCTGTATTACAAGGACATAGTCTGAATATGTTTACTTATTTGGATATTTGATCTCATTTAAACAGGGTGTTTAATGAAAACAATTGATGGATTGCAATTGTTTTAAAAGTTAGTGCTTATCATGCTCAGTTCATTGAACTGACTCATGTTGACTATTTTTGCAGATGGTTGCCGTAAGAGGTAAAAGCAATGCAGATCTGACAGGCTGATCAGATTGTTTATTTGATTTATAATGAATTACAGCTTGATTTTATAGATGTACTATATGTGAAAAGATGTTTCTTTTCCGTTAAGCATTGTATCAAGTATGCTGTTGCAAAAAATGTAATTGTATAGTTTTGAAAGGAATGGAAATAAGTGTTTGATACTTATGTGTTGTATTCTATTTCTGAAAGTTGACCTTCTTCGGTTTATGTAACGAAGGGGCATTGTTATCATTGTATAATATCGATGCTTTTGTGATTGAAAATGAAAGCTTGCAAGAAAATGAGATTGAATTCTTATGAGTATTTAGAAGTTCTAATCTGTTCTAGCGAAAGCAATATTGGAATTAAATATTTGTCTTTCTAGAAGATAGGTTAAAATTGAGCCTAAAAGAGAACGCTAAACAAACTGGATTAAATTACTAATCCCTAGTCCTAAGTATGACAGGACAATATTAAATTGGATTCTTAATCATTTATATCTTTATACTAAAAAGTATGATATAAATTCAGTTAAGAGAACTGATATGCAATCAAATGGAGTTCAGAAGATAATCTCAAGCAAAGGTTATGAGATATTGTCCGATTCTGTTGCTTTAGAATCAAGTGTATTCTAATGACTCCTTGATGAGAATTGACCGTAATACCTCTACCATGTAATGGGTTTTATAGAGGAGGGTCGTCTTAAGACGAAGAATCCAGGGATTTGGAAAGGCTAACCTTAGGGAAAAGTCTTTAAAAGTAATTTAAACTCAAGTGCGTAACGCTTGTTACTAAGTAGATATTTTCGAGGCAGATTTAAAGGTTGACGACATAAGTCAACTGCAGAGTTGTACCTCCGAGAAAATTAGGATCTTCTCAAAGTTACAATAATGCAGATGACTTATGGCGACACCCTTTGCATTGATCGCTAAGATTTACACTTGATTTCACACGAGTTACCCTGGGACCGATTAAGAACGTGGTCATGTTATAAGGCTGCCTCGGAGATTCGGGGTATCATGACACACTGGTTGAATTTGTAAGGTTGAACCAGTATGTCATCATATCCCTAATCCTCTTGGGCAACCATATAACATTATCACCTTGTTAATCTGCCTCCGAGTGATTCAGTTGTGAAAGGAAGGACTGACGGTAGTCAGTATAAGACATTCTATATAACATAAGAATGGGGTGAAGGACGTATTCCAGATTGACGAGTATGCCGTTAAGGAATACGAGACATGAACAGTATGTTTCATATCTTTGGCCAAAGTATCGCAAGCTGCTGATTGCGTTGTCCTAATTCACCTAGTCTAAGGGATGAGATGTCGATGAATAAATATAACAATTATTCAGTTAGATTCCTTGGACAGAGCATTCTGAATCCCAGATTAGGGAAGAGAACCGCAAAAGTAATGTGTTAAATAAAAACACCGACTCTTATTACTCATGAATAGATCGGTAGATTACCGAGTCATGAAATGAATAGATCGGAGGTACTCCGAGTCATTACAGCTGCATATGGTTGTCTGTTATATAAATGGTTATTTGAATTGCGAGTTCTAAATTATGTAATTGGAACCAGTATGCAATTATCAAAAAGAAAAAAAATGACTTGTTCTATTGTCTAAAATGAGGATGTTACATCTTGGTATCAGAGCTGAAGGTTGCAGCTCTTGGACCTATTGAGTCCATAATCTGATAAAAACATGAATTTTTCTTGTAACAGAAAATGGTTAGAACAAGGGGGAAAGTTGCGAGTAATGCTCCACCTGAAGGAGGAGCGGCAACAACCCAGAAACTTGATGAGATCCTTGCTTCCCTGTTGGACACAAGAGATCGCTTAGCTGTGCTTGAACAGTAGGGGACGGGAAATGAGGAGGATGAAGAGGCTGATAATAATAATCAGCAACCTCCTGAGGACAACCCCGAAATGGGTGTTGATGTTAATGCTGGAAATGCACCTGTCCAACAAGAAAAAAAAAAGGCTAGATTGGCAGCAGAACTCACTAATGATATAAAAAGGATAAGTCCACCTAAGTATGATGGCACCACATTAGGAGATGGAGCTGAGAACTGGCTCAACGAAATGGAGAAGTACTTTGCAATAAGGAACTTCTCAGAGGAAACCAAAGCTATTTGGGGAGCCTATCAGCTTTCTCACGAAGCGTCTTCGTGGTGGGATAGCCGAAAAGCTGAGCTAAACATTGATGAGACCAACATTACTTGGGATCAATTTAAAGGCTATTTTAGGCAACGGTGGCTGCCACAACTTTTCTATGATAAGAAAATGACAGAATTCCTGAACTTAGTTCAAGGGAAGCTAACGGTAACTGAATTCTGGGAGCGGTTTACAAAACTCCTCAAGTATGTACCGCAGTATCAAACTGACGAAAAGTTCAGGATACGGAAATTCATCATGGGATTGAATCATGTGATAGGGGGAGAGGTCGATGTTCACAGTCCAACCACTATGGAAGGAGTTGTTGAAAAGACCATAAGGCAAGAACAGAAATTAAAGGCTATTTCTACTCATAAAGAGGAAGTGCAGAAGAAGACTGCAAACCCTTCTTCAACCTCTCTAGCACCCAGAAAAGGACCGTGGAAAAAGTTTGGAAACAAGAGTAAGTTTCCAGGAGATAACAATAAGAAAGCAGCAGTAAATAAGCCTGCTGGAAATATAAGGGATAATTTTGTTAAAAATTATAATAATGGACAGAAGTCCTATGGAGGACAGCGTGACAATTACAAGGCTGGAGGTAATGTTGAGCCTAAGAAGGGACCTGTAGGAGGCTGCTACACTTGTGGTAAAGATCATTACGAAAATCAATGTCCTTTAAAGAAGGATGATCGTAATCAGCAGCATAAGATACATGCTGCAGTAGCAGACAAGCAAGCTGAAAAGCAAGCAACACCTATAGAAGTTCCGGGTAAGTTATTCGGCATACCTCTCACTATTCTTTTTGATACAGGAGCTACTGAATGTTTTATTTCTAATAAACTTGCTTCTAAACTTAAAAGAAAAGCTGGGAAAATGGATAAATCTTGGACTGTAGAGTATGGTAATAATTCTGTTCATACAGTGAGTATGTGTCTCTTTGGAGCAGTCCTTGATTTACCTAATTTCTCCACGGAAGTTGATCTCTATGTTGCACCTTTGGGATCGTATGACATTGTCATCGGTGTTAATTGGTTAGTTGACCATAAAGCAAAGGTAGATTGCTATGAAAAGAACATAAAATGTTTAGATGATCAGCTGGAATCATCAGAGATTCAAGGTGTGAAACGAGAAATTTCAGTTAGAAAACTGTCAACTATGCAGCTTAAAAAGGCTAAGAATAAAGGATGTAATCTTTATGCAGTAAAGATATCTGAATCTTCAGAAGAAGATGGTGATTACATGAAGCAAATTCCACTGTTACAAAGTTTCAGGGATGTTTTTCCTGAGGAATTACCAGGGTTACCACCCAAGAGAGAATTTGATTTTACCATTGAAATCAAGCCTGGAACTGAACCTATTTCCAAGGCACCTTATCGGATGACTACTACTGAGTTAGTCGAGCTTAAGGCACAATTACAAGAGCTTTTGTCTAAAGGATTGATTAGACCAAGTGTTTCACCTTGGGGAGCACCTGTGATATTTGTGAAAAAGAAGGATGGAACACTAAGGCTGTGTATTGATTATCGGATATTGAACAAAGCAACAATCAAGAACCGATATCCACTTCCTAGGATCGATGATCTGTTTGATCAGATGTGTGGAGCAGCGGTTTATTCTAAGATAGACCTTCGATTTGGTTATCATCAGTTAAGGATTAAAGAGGAAGATATTCATAAAACAACTTTCCGAACAAGGTACGAACATTATGAATTCACAGTTCTACCCTTCGGATTAACTAATGCACCCACAGCCTTTATGAATTTAATGAACAATATTTTTCAAGAATACCTGGACAAGTTTGTGCTTGTATTCTTGGACGATATTCTCATTTATTCTAAGAGCGTTGAAGAGCACAATGAGCATTTGAAGATAGTTTTGGGAATTTTGAGAAAGAGAAAGTTGTATGGTAAGTTATCCAAATGTTCTTTCTTTGATTCAGAAGTTCACTATTTGGGTCATGTCATAAGTAAGGAAGGAATCGTTGTAGATCCTTCAAAAATTGTGGCAATAACTGAGTGGCCTGCACCAAAGAATGTGCACGAAGTAAGAAGCTTCATGGGTCTTGCAGGTTACTATAGAAAATTTGTAAAGGATTTTTCTAAGGTAGCTGCACCAATAACTTCATTGCAGAAGAAGGATGAGAAATTCATGTGGAATGACAAGTGTGAAGTGGCTTTCAAAAGTCTGAAAGACCAGTTGACTTCTGCACCTATATTGGCTGTACCAGACCCTAATGGGAATTTTACTGTTGTAACGGATGCTTCTGGTGAAGGCCTTGGAGGTGTTTTGTTACAAAATGATCAGGTCATAGCTTATGAAAGTAGAAAACTTAAGTTACATGAGCTGAATTATGCCCCTCATGATTTGGAACTTGCTGCCATTGTTCATGCGCTTCAAGTCTGGAGACACTATTTACTTGGAAAACCTTTTGAGTTGAAAACTGATCACTTGGGACTGAAATATATTTTTACTCAGCCTAATCTGAATGCCAGACAAAGAAGGTGGTTAGAATTTTTATCACAATATGACTTTGATATTAGCTATATCAAAGGGAAGGAGAATAGAGTAGCTGATGCTCTAAGTCGTAGGAGGCACATTTCTGCTCTTATAACATTGAGAACTCAGTTAAAAGACGAGGTAAAAAGTGCCTCAGAATCAGATGCATACTTCCAGCAAGTAAAAGCAGCGCTTGCTGCAGAACCTAAGGATAAAAGGTATGAAGGTTTTCATTTTGATAATGAAGGAATCTTGCGTTATGAAAATAGGGTATATGTACCTGTGCTGAAAGATTTGAGAAAGAAGTTGTTAGTTGAATTTCATAATTCACCTTTCTCTGGACACCCAGATATCAGAAAAATGCTAGCTGATTTGAAACAACAATACTTCTGGAAATGTATGAAAAAGGATGTGATAAATTTTGTGAATCATTGCCTGGAATGTCAGCGGGTGAAGGCAGAGCATATGCACCCTGCTGGACTATTATATCCTCATAGCATACCGCAGTCCAAATGGCAAGTAATAACCATGGATTTTTGTACAAGGACTACCTATGTCCAGGAATAAGCATGATGTTATCTTGGTAGTTTTAATTAAACTGACTAAGGTAGCTCATTTCATCACTGGAAATCTAAAGGATGATTCACCAGTGCTGGCCAAGAGGTTCGTACATGAAATTTTCAGATTGCATGGTGTACCAGAATTGATTATATCTGACAGGGATCCTAGAATGACGTCAAGGTTTTGGCAAACGCTTAACGCAGCCCTAGGAACAAAACTGAACTTCAGTTCTGCATATCATCCAGAATGGATGGACAAACTGAGAGGGTAAATCAAGTGTTGGAGGACATGTTGCGAATGTATTGCATGGATCAACAGTATAAATGGGAAGAATATCTTCCATTAGTTGAGTTCGCATACAACAACACTTATCACTCATCTCTAAAGATGGCACCATTTGAAGCACTTTATGGAAGAAAGTGCAGAACCCCTGTAAGTTGGGACAGTGTTGAGGATAGAGTGGTAATTGGACCAGAGATTCTCACAAAAATGGAACAGCAAGTTAAGCTGATTCGTGAACGATTAAAGGAAGCAGCGGATAGACAGAAGAGCTATGCTGACCTTAAGCGGGTTGATAGAAAGTTTGAGCTTGGGGATAAGGTTTTCCTGCGTGTTAAACCCAGAAAGAGTTCTATAACTTTTGGCAAGGCTGCCAAGTTGTCACCACGATTTGTGGGACCTTTCGAAATTGTCGAAATAATCAATCCTGTAGCTTATCGTTTAGCATTGCCACCTGCTTTATCTCGCATGCATGATGTTTTCCATATTTCTTTGCTTAAGAAGTACGTTTCAGATCTGTCACATGTTTTAAATTGGAATTCCTTGCAGGTCCAAGACCCAGGAATAATCGTGGTTAAACCCACACGAGTACTGGAAACTCACCAATTGCACTTGAGAAATCTTGATATTCAGCATGTAAGGTCCAGTGGGACCAGTTTAACGAAGAAAGTGCAACTTGGGAAAACCTGGAAGAGATGAAAATTGCTTTTCCTTCTCTTTTTGCAACAGAATGAAAACTGTTGACAAAGATATACTTTTATGAACTGATTGTTTTAAGTATTTATGAAAGCCAGATTAAGGCAGACTTTATTCAGGTTGAATAAATGTGTTGTGACATTGATTTCTGAAACTATTTAATATGGAAGTAGTCACAATGTTTGTGTACTAATAAATTGATTGACCTGAAGGTTAATTTAATATGTAATTCATCGGGACGATGAATCTTTTAGGAGGGAAGCATGTAACACCCTGAACTGTTGTTACTTTCTCCTAAGCATACAAGTGTTGATATGTGATTTCTAGTAAAAGGATGTGTTCCTCGATTTAGAAATCATGCTTGATATGTACTGAATTTCTTGCAGATTGCAGATCTTGACTGAGTCAAAATATGAATAGACTCTTTTATTTATTTCATTTTGTGTCTGAATATTAATCTGATCACGGAATGAATTATAGAGATATTCATCTATAATATCTAGTCTTGGATCAGTGTAATTGATCCAAGTAATGCTTTAAATCTGTTTGTGATAAATTAGATCACAGGCCTTGAACAGGTTGCAAGGTATGGAAGCATTGATTAAGCTGGTCAGGAGTATGACTCAGGCTGATCTTGGGAAATGAATTGGTTCCCGATATCGAAGTATATATGGAAGGTCTCGGATGTGGACCAGGTAATAATTCTGTCATGTATATTCCTGTAGCCTAACGGCCGTATAGGAGTGAATCCTGTTTGGAGATGCATGATTTTAGGTCTTTTCTTGGCATATAAAATGTTATACCTAACTGGAATTATTAATGGTTAGTAACCTAAAACTAAAACCTAACCTAGGGGTTAGATTATTGTTAATCTAACCTAGACCTAGGCTATGTGTTAATATCCTAAGTTAGTATCTATGTGTAAATTGGTTAGTATGGGTATTACCCTAAATTCTAACCTAAGATACTAACCTAACTAATAAGGAGAATGAAAAGGGGCCTATGGAAGGGAGTGCGAACCATGGGCGGCGTTTTCTATGGCAATTAATGCTGGGGATAAGGATGAGGGACAGGTCATGGCGGAGGTTTAGGCGACGGCTAACCTGTGCAGACGTGGCAGGTCGCTAAGTATGGAAATGAGCATGAGTTGTAGTTGGATTGTCGCCAAATCTGGCGGTCGGTGGAAGTTGAGTTTAAGCGGGAAAGTTGGTTTAATGACATTCAATGTTCTAGGGAGACGAGCTCGGAACTCGCGAGAAGGCATGCAAACTAGAAGTTGAAGGTTTGTTTGGTTTGTCGCGATTTTCGGTCTTCTCTCTCTCTCTCTGCTTGTTTACTGGTTCTTCGCACCAGTTCTCCTTGAGTTACATGGCAAGAATGAATTTCTCTGGCTCTTTTCTCTGTCTTGGAAGATATATATGTGATGGAGACAGTGAAATTTTGTTGGTCGCTTTATCGAGGAAAAAGAAAAGGAAGTTTGAGCTCTTCCTATGGTCTGCTTCGGAAATTTGATCAAAATACAGGCATGTTAGGCCCTAACCTTTAAATATCTTGTTGTCTTTCAAGTGCTTTCATTAGAACAACTCTGTTCAAATGTTTTGTGAAAATTAGATGAATTTTCTATGGAGATCTTGTTTGATTTTTGGCACTGTATCTCTTCTGGTTCAATTTTTCAATTTCCTCTTGATGGGTGTTTATTGAAATCGAATTTTGGTTCTATTTGCTTTGAGTATTCATTCTGGCTTATACATGTGAGGTATTTATATATAAAAGTTTGAGTGTTCGGCCTGTTTGGCGTGAGCCCTTAGAATATACCTGTGTGTAGTATAAGACCACTGTATGTTTTTGATTTGTGGTCGCTGTTTCTTGTTATGGAAACTGTATGGAATGATTCTGATGAATACTATAAGATTGATCAGTATTATTGTTTCTTTGGGAACTCTGTCGTGGGATTTGTTGACAGCGACTAATGATACTTTTGGGTTTCATTTGTTTTCAAATTTTTGGCTTGGAACAGGCAACTGTTGTGTTACCGTAGTCTTTACGACCCAGCGGAAGTGTTTTCCTTGTTATTGTGGAAACGGGATTATTGTTGACTATGTATAACATTGTTACATCTATACTTTATTATAACGACTCAGTGGAGTCCTTGATTGAATCATATATAGCTATCTACTGTTGTGGATGTAGATTCATCCTTGTGTTTTGTTATTTGATTTCATGGAAGCCTTATAGAGAAAGGAACAGGCCTTCTGACCACGGTTATTTGTAATAAATAATGAGTATAGATTTCCTGGGTATGTATTGCATTTCTTTGTGAAAGCTGTTTGAAAGTTTCGAAGCGGCTCAATTGATTTCCTTGCTTGAAAAGGGTATTCGATTTGCTTCACTTGTTTCATTCTGAATGTTTGCCATGAATGGCATAGATGGATTTATCAACCAATTTCATAGTACGTTGCTGTAGGGTTCAGTGGTTATGAGTACAAAACCATTAACAGTTTACAGTGTGAATATATAGATTTATACTGTTGTGAATTGGACGACTCTGAGGAGTCGATTGAATGATTCATTTTATTTTTGAGCCAAATAAAGTTAAGTTGTTGGTATTTTATGTGCCGGCGACTTAATGGAATAACATGTATTTCGATCTTGTTATTGCAATTGGAATTCCTTCGTGTTTCAGGGATTTTAAGGTACAGATTCTTAGGTGGACATGTACGTCTTCAACCTGTACAAATTTGTGTAAAAAGGTTGGCAGAGTTCAGTTGGGTTCTTGGTTTGAAATCAGAGATTAATCTGTTCGTCTAATTCTTATTATGCTTCGTTGATGAACATCAGTATGAATTCATATGCATTTTCTTGAATTGTTACCTCCGTTTGAATCATTTGGAATTCTGGAAAGGTAGCTGGTACTTCTGTCTCTTTCTGAACTTGACTTTGGACACTGTCTTTGTCACTGTTGAGATCCTTGAGTATGGATGACTGTTTCGTGTTCTGACCTTGTTTGGGTAAGTCGCGAATATCACACTAAGACTTGCATGCGCCAAGGTAAGGATCGATTGGTTGTATTCATTTCTTTTACTTCAGTCCGATTTTGACTGAACAAGAATAAGTATGCTTTGTTCCTTTCCATTTATTCAGTCCGATTTGACTGAGCATGATTTGGAAATACTGTGTGGTCAACATAGCATAGTCCCTAGGAAACCTCAAATTGCTTATGCTATAGAGTTGTTGTTTACAACAATACGCTTGAAGTTTCTTGATTTCGAACATGGTTCGAAAGCCTTAATGTGCTTAGAAGAATCTAGTATTGGACTTCAGGTTGATTTATGGATTGATTGATGTGTTAGTTGTTGTGCAGGAGTTTTGCTGTGTTTCTATTTCTTGATTTAGAACAACGATCTTGCTTGTGGCTTGTTTAACTTGTTTATTTATATACTGGTTGAATGTTTTTATATGTAAAGATGGTACAGTGATGAAATTATGTGAAAGGAAGTATGAATGGATAGGTTCTTTCTCTTCCTTTATTTAATACTTGTTGATATTTATCTAACAGTGGGAAATTGTTTTGTAACATATTGGTGGAATTCCGAATTGTTATGTTGTTTCCCTTTTGGAAGAATGAAACGATCTGACCAATGTTGTGAT
This sequence comes from Taxus chinensis, assembly GCA_019776745.2. Lineage (NCBI taxonomy): Eukaryota > Viridiplantae > Streptophyta > Pinopsida > Cupressales > Taxaceae > Taxus > Taxus chinensis. The sequence goes on along the minus strand of CM034147.1, from coordinate 314,380,562 downwards.
TTTGGATTCAATGATTGTTGTGTACATTCATTCCTTGATTCTTTTAATATTTGATGAAATATTAGAAAGTGATTAAGACTATTTGTAACAATGATAGAGTTACATATTTGTAATCATTCTGTATTACAAGGACATAGTCTGAATATGTTTACTTATTTGGATATTTGATCTCATTTAAACAGGGTGTTTAATGAAAAAAATTGATGGATTGCAATTGTTTTAAAAGTTAGTGCTTATCATGCTCAGTTCATTGAACTGACTCATGTTGACTATTTTTGCAGATGGTTGCCGTAAGAGGTAAAAGCAATGCAGATCTGACAGGCTGATCAGATTGTTTATTTGATTTATAATGAATTACAACTTGATTTTATAGATGTACTATATGTGAAAAGATGTTTCTTTTCCGTTAAGCATTGTATCAAGTATGTTGTTGCAAAAAATGTAATTGTATAGTTTTGAAAGGAATGGAAATAAGTGTTTGATACTTATGTGTTGTATTCTATTTCTGAAAGTTGACCTTCTTCAGTTTATGTCACGAAGGGGCATTGTTATCATTGTATAATATCGATGCTTTTGTGATTGACAATGAAAGCTTGCAAGAAAATGAGATTGAATTCTTATGAGTATTTAGAAGTTCTAATCTGTTCTAGTGAAAGCAATATTGGAATTAAATATTTGTCTTTCTAGAAGATAGGTTAAAAGTGAGCCTAAAAGAGAACGCTAAACAAACTGGATTAAATTACTAATCCCTAGTCCTAAGTATGACAGGACAATATTAAATTGGATTCTTAATCATTTATATCTTTATACTAAAAAGTATGATATAAATTCAGTTAAGAGAACTGATATGCAAACAAATGGAGTTCAGAAGGCAATCTCAAGCAAAGGTTATGAGATATTGTCCGATTCTGTTGCTTTAGAATCAAGTGTATTCTAATGACTCCTTGATGAGAACTGACCGTAATACCTCTACCATGTAATGGGTTTTATAGAGGAGGGTCGTCTTAAGATGAAGAATCCAGGGATTTGGAAAGGCTAACCTTAGGGATAAGTCTTTAAAAGTAATTCAAACTCAAGTGCGTAACGCTTGTTACTGAGTAGATCTTTTCGAGGCGGATTTAAAGGTTGACGACATAAGTCAACTACAGAGTTGTACCTCCGAGAAGATTAGGATCTTCTAAAAGTTACAATAATGCAGATGACTTATGGCGACACCCTTTGCATTGATCGCTAAGATTTACACTTGATTTTGCACGAGTTACCCTGGGACCGATTAAGAACGTGGTCATGTTATAAGGCTACCTCGGAGATTCGGGGTATCATGACACACTGGTTGAATTTGTAAGGTTGAACCAGTATGTCATCATATCCTTAATCCTCGTGGGCATCCATATAACATTATCACCTTGTTAATCTACCTTCGAGTGATTCAGTTGTGAAAGGAAGGACTGACGGTAGTCAGTATAAGACATTCTATATAACATAAGAATGGGGTGAAGGACGTATTCCAGATTGACGAGTATTGCCGTTAAGGAATACGAGACATGAACAGTATGTTTCAAATCTTTGGCCAAAGTATCGCAAGCTGCTGATTGCGTTGTCCTAATTCACCTAGTCTAAGGGATGAGATGCCGATGAATAATAGTAACAATTATTCAGTTAGATTCCTTGGACAGAGCATTCTGAATCCCAGATTAGGGATGAGAACCGCAAGAGTAATGTGTTAAATAAAAACACCGACTCTTATTACTCATGAATAGATCGGTAGATTACCGAGTCATGGAATGAATAGATCGGAGGTACTCCGAGTCATTACAGCTGCATATGGTTGTCTTTTATATAAATGGTTATTTGAATTGCGAGTTCTAAATTATGTATTTGGAACAAGTATGCAATTATCAAAAAAAAAAAATGACTTGTTCTATTGTCTAAAATGAGGATGTTACAATGAATTTCTCTTTTTTTGCCCCAAAGGTGTATACATGTTCATTTTTAATTGGTTAAGGCCCGGCGGGTCTTTTGGTGAAATTTTCCACTTTGGTCACATTTGTAAAAAATACCAAATTGGCCCCACGGCCCCGATAGTCTCTGATTGGCTATTCAACATATATGAAGCAACAGGGAAAAAGTCTTACTTTGACCCTAAAGATGGACACATGACCATTTTTCAAGTTACAAGCAGGAAGGTGGGCCAACAAAATATTTTGAAGTTTTTTGGCTCAGCATTGAAAAGTCAAAGTGGGGAGGTGGGTTGCCAGAGGTTTTTGAATATTTTTTCCTTTTTTTTAAAAGGAGAAAAGTATAAAAATGAAACGCAACTCCGTTGGGGCCCGCATTAAAAGTTATAAAAGTGGGTCGGCAGAGGAAAATTGGAAATTTTGACTTTTTGTTAAAAAGCGTAAAATTGCATAAATGAGACATGACTCCATCAAAAGCCTAGATTAAGCCACGAGTCAAGCCTATATTTCAAAGGCAGAGGGGCGGGCCAAAATGTGAAAATTGTGAATTTTCTCCAAAGGTCATAAAATGCAAAAGGCAACCCCAGACCCACTTCGAATCAGATTTTTCCATGTCGATGGCTCTAATCTAAAGTTTAGAAAGGGTATAATCAATGGTTATTGTGCATTGCATCTGATTTTGCCTCCATTTTTTCTCCAATACTCCTGGAGATGCAAATACGCATAGTTTTTCATCATTTTTTAATGAAAATCCTTGGTGTTTTTGTCTGGAAAGTGTAATTGAATGGATTTAGCGCTTAATTTGTGAGTCCAAGGAATGTAAAGGTTGATATTTTGAAGTTAGAATTGCTTGGGCACTTCCAAAAACATGAATTACTAGAGAAACTAGATGTAGAGAAAATTTGTAGAGGAAAGAATGGGAAAAGTATGAAATGATGGAGAATGCATGCATGAAGGATAAAAACGTTCTCCCAGTTAAAACAATGATGGAGATATTTGAAATGATTCACCTTTTTGAACAACTGGCAAATTTTTGTTGCAAACCTGTTAAATGTCATTTTCTAGAAATCATGATCAAACATGTAACAAACAAAGGTTCTTCGAATATTCTTTTCTTGGGGGGAAAGCTTGGATGTAAATTGAGTGTTATAAAAAGCATTCTTTAGTCATGTAAATGGTCGGGGGTTGAATTCTTAAAAGAAAATTTGAGAAATCACATCTTCCAGAGAGACCATCCAAGAAACTTCTTAATCTCTTGTGTTTTAGATTTGATCACATCAAGATAGTTGCAAGTGTAAAACCATTGAAATTCTCTAAGACTGTTCAAGAAACTTTCCCAAGCTGATAAATCTAATATATCTCGAATTAATTTATGTTGATCTTGGGAAAAATTGTGTCTTCTTTTATTTTAGAATGTTTTCAAATTATTTTGATGTTTCTGTTGTAATCTTGTCCTAAAAATACCTCCAAATCACATAGGATTTCATCCTTGTGATAGTTTAGTGGCATTTGCAAATTCATTATGAGAAGAGCCTTCATCCTGTAATGAGATAAATAATTTAAAATCATTTTACTGTCATTTTGTTGATAAAGATTATTTGTAAGCCTTTGAGTGTATCTTAGGTATGAGGAACTAGGGGCCTTTAATGTTTAATTACGTCTTTAGCTCAAGCCTTCATGTTAAATTCTTGGATATTTTGTGAAATCGTGCAAATTTGGGACTACATTGATGCACACCTTCTAGTTAAAGGAATATTTTAGCTATTTTGAAGCATTTTGTCATTTAGTTTTCCAATTTTTGTGAAGGTTCTCAAACATCTGGAAAAAACAAGTTTATCTTGCTTAATATCCCACCAAACATTATTGAAAAACAACGAATCCTACCTGAACTACCCCTATTTTCCCTATATGTCGACAAATGAATAAATTCTACTACCAAAATATGCAGAAGCAATCATGAGTCCATAATGTCTTTAGTAACCTTAACCTTGTTTAGAAAATATCACCATTCTTTAGAAGAGACAACTTGTGAGAGCTAAATTGTGTTGCATTGATCATATTTTCTCAAGGTTTCCTTTAAAATTTGTGCAAAGAAGGATATCTTCATTCTCCTTCACCAATAGAGGTTAAAAAATGGGTCCTCTCACCCTAGTTGAAAGGCACAACCTAAAGTAGTGAGTATAGATAAAATCCTTGTAAAGGTGCTATCCATTTCTCCAACATCTGAGTGAAAAAGAGCTAGTCTAATCCCTTCCTCAGCTATAAAATGACTTATGATTTGTCTGTCTCTGAGTAACTTGTTAAATTTGTGATATTGCTCATATTCTAAAGAAGAATCAATTTGGATACCAACACCATTATGACACCATTTCCTGGGACTTATTAGCATTGTTGGGGATTATCTGAACTCCAGAACCTATTTTTACGGCAACAACACCCATATTGGTTCCATTTTTGGGGATTATTTGAACACCGGGACCTTCTTTGTGCAGTAACAACACTAGATTGGCATCACTACCGGGGATTATTTGAACACCAAATTTACGTTGTTACTAGGGATTATTTGTACAAATAGATACATAAATGGACCCTGGTAATGTTTCTTACATAATATAAATGCTAATACATTATTTAAACGTCATCCTATGTTGATATTTGTAAGAATTGTGTGAAGTTACAAGTTCTGTGTGCAATATTTCTAGTTCCTAGTGGTCATTGCACTAAATTTACATCATCAGTGATAAATACTGGTAGAGGAAGGTCAGATCTGCTAAGCTTTGCAACAATTAGATGTTGATAGATATTTGACAAGTCATTTATAGCACATTTGCACAAATAAGGTGAAAATACTTAGTGTTGACTCCGTGTTGATTTAAATTGTGATAAATACTAGTGCCTTTACCTGTATTAAGTGAAATCTATCACTAATATTTGTGAATCTGGAAGGAATAAGATCTTTCTTTGTTAAAGAACCTACTTAAAGGTTGTTTCCAGAATTGAGAAAGACAAATTTTGAAGGAAGAAGAATCTGGAAAGTTATTGGAGATCAGAAATGAAGAAAAGAGTTATCAATTATGGAAATTGATCAGCGTGTCATTAAATATTTCCATACTTCCTCAAGTTCTTTTGAATCAGGTAGTCCTTGTAAATTAGAATTCTCCATCTGGAGAGGGTCCTTCATTTGTATTTGAAAAGTTTGTGTCTCATCCTATCCCTCTATTTTCCAAAGCTGATAGGATCTTCTAAGAAATAGTGTTTATAGAGAACATTCATTTTGAGAATTGCATTCATGTGCCCCACATGCCCCTCACTCCTCATCATTTTGTATCTCCTATAAATTCACTTCCTCAAAACAACATGGCCCAACCCCCACCCAGACTTACATTTTTTTTAATACCTTCGGTCCAACAAATTTTAGAGGTATGGATGGATATCCAAATGTTGTGCCCCAAGATGTCAGAAATAGACTACCTAAATTTCAAGGAAATAATGCTATTACTGGTGATGAGAACTTAATGCTTTTTTTCAATATGATGGAAGACTTTGAGATTGAATTTGAGGACGTGTACATAAAATTGTTTATTCATACTTTAGAGGAGGATGTACAGGATTGGTATAAATATTTTCCAGACAACTCCATTGATTCATGGATAGAAATGAAGAATTATTTTAGATTGCAATATGGAGATAAAACATACCCTAGGTTTCTTTTATTAGAATTTTAAAATATTAAGAAGAATCCTAATGAATTTTTTCATGATTTCAATACAAGATTCAATAAAAAATTGAGAAGATTTCCTGTAAAATTAAGGCCATGTGATGAATCTTGTCTGATAAATTATTCTAATGCATTTGATAAAAAGGTAGCATACTATTTAAGGGACAAAAACCTAGGAACTTTGAGGCAGATCTTTACCTTAGATTTTTAGATTGAAAATAACATTAAATCAATTAGTAAACCTCATAAGAGGGAAGGTATCAAGTTGATCAATCTAGAGAAGCCTCAGTACAGTAAGTCTATTGATCTGGAAGAGGTTGTAAAAACTCTAGTTGGAGCTATTAAAGAAATATCTTACAAGTTAGCCAGAGTAGAGAAAGGAATTGGACAAAGTTCCCAATGTCAGATGTCATAAAGCACAAGGTCAAGAAATATTTACAAATCATCCTAGGTGTGATCAGATATCTGATGATAGAGGAAAAATACCCATGGGGTCGGGAAATAGACATCCCCAAGCCCATGAAAATAGAATCGTGCCTGATTTTTTGACTGAAAAATTTGTTGTTGTGGAAGAAGCCAATGAAATTGAGTTGTGTGACAAGTGTTTCTTGCCACATGCCCCATGTGATGAAGAAAAATAAGTTGAGGAAGCTGATGATGAAATTAATGATGATGTGTGCATGATGGGTGCTCTACAAGCTCACGGCAAGGAGAAACTTTGACTGAATTAATCAGTACCAGAACTGTTGCAGATTTCTAGGATTGCATTCACTGGGTATTACCCCTTCCTCCATATCATACTTTTGAAATAGATATGGTACAATATTTTGAATTACCTAATAATTTTTTTGAATACTTAAGGGCATTAATGATTAAAAAGTATGATGGAGGAATCCCTTATGAGGAGGATAGGCTGTTGTTAATGAATTTTATGGTTGCCTAAGAAAAAGAATATAACACTAGGAGTAAATTTGTCAAAGGGGCAAGGAATTAGGCCAAACCAAAAACTCCAATTCTCACTAATATCCCAAAAATTACTCCTAAGAAAGATACATCTGGAAAATACCTTGTTTCCCCAAACAGAACTGGTATCCTTGCCCATGCTCAAACTGTGATAAATACTTTACTATCAGATGAGTTTGTTAGTATTACTCCAAATGTTTCCTTGCCCAAATATGTTCCTGATGACATTGCCCAAGTCTTGAGTCAGATCAATATTTTTGTTCCAATTTTTGAGCTGCTTAGGATTCTTGAGCACAAGAAAAGGGCCTTTGAGTATTGGGATTGAAAGAAGAAAAGATTACCCAAGGCAGAAATGTTAACAATTTTGAGACTCATCCTACCATTGTAGAGTTGGAAAAACCCCAAGTACTGGAAGAACTAGGTGAGCCACCTAAAGTATATTTGGGAACATCCTTGGTTGAGTCCTAGTTGAATGTAGATCCATTTTTCACTATGATTATTAGGGATAGGTTGTTACACAATTGTATGTTTGATTCTGGAGCATCATGAAATGTTATGCCTCTTGAGGTCATGAATTAATTAGATATCAAAGTGATAGTAGCTTATGGGAAGTGTACTACCAGGGATTCAAGAGAGGTTCCAGTAGTTAGATGTGTCAAGGGTTTAGTATTGCAATTGGCAACTTATCCAGGCAAGTACTTAACTGTGAATGTAGTAATTATGGATTATCCTGCTAAGTGGGGAATGTTATTATCAAGAAAGTGGGCAATGAGTGTGGGTAGAAGTGAGCAAATGGACATGCCTTATGCAACCATACCAATTGAGGGCAGCCTTTTAAAGTTACCTGGTGAAAATAAAATGTTATTGAGGACCCCAAGAATGCTTCTTATGAAGTATTGCACATAGAAAATGATGTTGATAACTCTGTGAGCTATGTTTTCTTCAAGGAGTATGAAATTGATAAATGCATATATCCTGACAAGATTGACTTTCTTGGGACTTTGATGTTTGATGCAAGCTCGAGAGATGTTGAAAAACTTGACATAGGCACAAAGGATAAGCCTGAAAAAATGTGGTCAGATAATAACTTGGATGGAAAAGAGAAACAATCATATGACCAATTATTAAAGATGTATCAGAACTTCTTAGCATGGTAATATCAAGAATCGAAGGCAATTTAAATTTTTCCTTGATTATTTTCTCTGAATCAAGGTGCACACCATTGTATAGTGTACAGTCTTTTGGTTTCATTCTGCTTTCGTGTTTTTCTGTTTTGGTTTTTCCTGGTCCCTGGTAACCAATTTTTGTTTATTTCTCAGTTTTTCTTGGGGGATTTGGTTATTTTACTCTGCAAGCTTGTTTTTGACTCCGTTTCCCAATGGATTTTTTGCACATGGTCTATTGTTCTTGTGGCACTCATTGAGAGTGACCATCCCCGATTTGGAGTAGATGTTGGTGCTCGATTTGATCATGGCCTAGTTTTCCCTCAAAATTCTTCAATCTACGGGCTCTGTCATATTTTATATTTCCCCGAATGGATGAGTGAAATGTTTTCTTCATGTGTATGCTGTTGAAGATCCTTCTCCATGGTTGTGGATCACATTTGGGCCTTGTATCATTTCCAAATTCTTTGTCCTTAAAGAAAAATTCAATTCTGGGTGTAAATGGTGAGTTCCCTAAATTTTACGGTTTAACGGGCATGTTTTCCCAGTCAATTTATATCTCAGCATCTTCAACTATGTGGTCTCTTTTAATTGGATGAGGCATGTTGGGTTTGTTTTATAACTTGTAACTTTTTCCTAAGTTTGCAAAAATATCAATTTGGCCCCGCGGCCTTGTTGAGTTCTGATTGGTAGGTCAAATTTATAAGGGGGGAGTGAATTTATCTTTTTTTACCCTGAAGGTGTATACGTGTTCATTTTTAATTGGTTGTGGCTCGGTGGGTCTTTTGGTGAAATTTGCCACTTTGGCCACATTTGTAAAAAATACCAAATTGGCCCCGCAGCCCTGATAGTCTTTGATTGGCTATTCAACAAATATGAAGTGGTAGGGAAAAAGTCTTACTTTGACCTCGAAGAAGGACACATGGCTATTTTTCAAGTTAGAAGCGGGAAGGTGAGTCGGTGGAACATTTTGATTTTTTTTGGCTCAGAATAAAAAATTCAAAGTAATGAGGCAAGTTGCCGGAGGTTTTTGAAGATTTTTACCTTCTTGTGGAAAGGAGATAAGTATAAAAATGAAGCATGAATCCATTAGGGCCCACATCAAAAGTTACAAGTGGGAAGGCAGGTCGGCAGAGGAAAATTGGAAATTTTTCCTTTTTGTTAAAAAGGGTAAAATTGCATAAATGAGTCGTGACTCCATCAAAGGCCCAGATTAAGCCATGTGTTGATCTTGTATTTCAAAGGTGGAGGTGTAGGGTAAAATGTGAAAATTGTGCATTTTCTCCTAAATTCATAAAATGCAAAAGGCAACCCTTGGCCCACTTCAAATCATATTTTTCCATGTGGATGACTCTAATCTAAAGTTGAGAAAGGGTAGAATAAACTGTTGTTGTGCATTACATCTGATTTTGCCACCATTTTTTCTCCAAGACTTCTTAAGATGTGAATACGCATTGTTTTTCATCATTTTCTGATGAAATTCCCTATCATTTTTTTCTGGAAAGTGCAATTGAATGGATTTAGAGCCTAATTTGTGAGTCCAAGGAATGTAAAGGTTGATATTTTGAAGTTGGAATTTCTCGGGGACTTTCAAAAATGTGAATTACTAGAGAAGCTAGATGTAGAGAAAAGTTGCAAAGAAAAGAATGGGAAAATGATGAAATGATGGAGGTTGCATGCACAAAGGATGAAAATGTGCTCCTAGTTAAAACAATGATGGAGATATTTGCAATGATTCACCTTTTTGAACAAGTGGCAAATTTTTGTTGCAAACCTATTAAACGTCATTTTATAGAAATCATGATCAAACATGTAACAAACAAAGGTTCCTCAAATATTATTTTCTCAGGCAGAAAGCTTGGATGTAAATTGAGTGTTATAAAAATCATGCTTTGGTCATGCAAATGATCGAGGGTTGAATTCTTATTAGAAAATTTAAGAAATCCCATCTTCCTAAGAGACCATTCGAGAAACTTGTTAATCTCTTGTGTTTTAGATTTGATCATGTCAAGATGGTTGCAAGTGTATAGCCATTGACAAGATTTGAGAATGTTCAAGAAACTTTCCCCTATTGATAAATCTAATATATCTCAAATTAATCTGTGTTGATCTTGGGAAAAATTATTTCTACTTTTATTTCAAAATGTTTTCAAATGGTTTTGATGTTTCTCTTGCAATCTTGTGTTAAAAATCCCTCCAAATCACACAAGATCTCATTCCTGTGATAGTTAGTGGCATTTGCAATTTAATTATGAGAAGATCCTTCATTCTGTAATGAGATAAACATTTAAAAATCACTTTACTATCATTTTGTTGATAAATATTCTATGTAAGCCTTTGAGTGTATCTTAGGTGTGAGGAACCAGAGGTCTTTAATGTTTAATTGAGTCTTTAGGTCGAGCCTTCGTGTTAAATTCTTGGAGATTGTGTGAAACCGTGAAAATCTGGGCCTCCATTGATGGACACCTTTTGGTTTAAGGAATATTTTAGCTATTTTGAATCGTTATGTCATTTAGTTTGCCAATTTTTTTGAAGGTTCTCAAAGATATCGAAAAATCAAGTTTATCCTACTTAATCTCCCACCAAAAATTATTCAAAAATAATGAATGCTACCTGAACTACCCCTGTTTTCCCTGTATGTCCAAAAATGAACAAATTCTACTACCAAAATATGTAGAAGCAATTAGGATTCCTTAATTTCTTTAGTAACCTTAACCTTGTTTAGAAAATATCACCATTCTTTATAAGTGACAACTCATAAGAGTTAAATTGTGGTGCATTGATCATATTTTTTCAAGGTTTCCTTTAAAATTTTTGCAAAGAAGGATATATTCATTCTCCTTCACCAATAGAGGTTACAAAATGAGTCCTCTCACCCTAGTTGAAAGGCACAACCTAAAGTAGTCAGGATAGATCAAATCATTTTGAAGGTGTTATCCATTTCTCTAACATCTGAGTGACAAAGAGCCAGCTGAATCCCTTCCCCAGCTACAAAAAAAATTATGATTTGTCTGTCTCATAGTATCTTGTTAAATTTTTGATATTCCTCAGCTTCTAAGGGAGAATCAATTTGGATACCAACACCATGCATGCGATGGAAGGATCCAAAAATACATCATTTTAAAGAGTAAAGATCTCAGATCAAAGAAAGGATGCTCCATTGGAGGACCACATGGAAACTTGGTAACCAATCTATTATCTCAGGAAGGCATGGTGGTGGAGACTAAGGCTATATATAGAGATACTTGGGTATAAGAAAAGTGTTAGGAAATAAGGGATAAAATATGCGGAATAATCCCTCACAGAATCGCAACAGTAGAAACTAATATGCAGAAATTATTATAGATCTCAAATAAAATTGTAGAATAAAATAACACAACACAAAGAGACAATATTTAACGTGGTTCACCCAATTTGGGCTACATCCACCAAGAATCACTTTCTCAGATTTTGTTACAAGCCACCTCTCTCTCAATACAATACCCAGATCCATTTGGAGCTATTCTCAACAAACTCTATAGAATTCATATCCGAATTCAAAACACATCTGCAATACATTTGCTTGTACATCTATCATATGCATAAGACCATATAAATAGACAACTACTTAAGCAGTTTTACAAAACTGTGGGTATCAAAACCATGGGAAAAACCCATCCCATAAACCTATGGGTCAAAAAACTCACCCATATGAGAAAAGCACATTTCTTGATATGTCAGGTGCATTTTTCGAGGCCAACAAATTTTACGCCTAAATTTTTTTTTATCGGGGGTTGCGCTCTCAAACCCCTGCTACCGGGGGCTCCCGCCCCTGAACCCCGGCGAGGATACATGAAAAGTGTATAGTACTCTTAGTGTACAATCTTCAACACTTTCAAACATGAAAAAAAGGATCCACAACCTAACAATCTCCCACTTAGAGACTAGTTTACCTCTGAGCAAGCTTCTCAACCCTTCACTAGTTTCTGTGAAGACCAACCAAAGCTGAACACAACTTCATTTTTTCACTTGTGACCACCTTGGTCATCATGTCTATAGGATTATTACTATATGAATATTCTCCAACTTCAACTTCTCTTCCTCCAAAGATGTCCTGATGAAATGGTACCTTAACTGTATATGCTTTGTCCTAGAGTGGAAAGCAGAGTTCTTAGCTAAGTGTATAGCACTCTGACTATCACTATACAGCTTACATTCCTCTTGCTTATGCCCCAACTCCTCAAGCAATTATTGTAACCAAATCATCTCTTTGCTTTTCTCTGTGGCAGCAACATACTCAGCCTCTGTGGTTGACAAAGCCACTAGCTTCTGTAGTCATGAAATCCAGCTCACTGCTGTCCCACCTACAGTGTAAATATAACCTGTCGTGCTCCTCCTGCTATCTACATCTCTAGCCATATCTGAATCTACATAACCACGTAAAGTGGTGTTTGATCCACTATAGCACAAAATTGTTCCCATGGTCCCTCTTAAATACTAAAGGATCCACTTTATTGCTTGCCAATGCTCTTTACCTGGATCACTCATAAATCTACTCACAGCTCCCACTGCATGGGCAATATCATACCTAGTGCATACCATGGCATACATCAAACTACCAACTCCTGATGAGTAAGGTACCTTAGACATTTGGTTTCTCTCCTGCTCTGTCTTGGGACACTGCTCCTTTGATAACTTGAAATGGCCTGCCAAAGGAGTCCCAACCGGTTTAGCATCCTGCATATTAAACCTCTCCAAGACCTTCTTAATGTACTCTTCCTGAGATAAAGTCAACTTCTGTTCCTTCCTATCCCGAGATATCCTCATACCAAGGATTTTTTTGGCTGCACCCAAATCCTTCATAGCAAATGATTCACTTAGTTGATTCTTGAGTACTTTTATTTCCTGCATGTTTTTACCTGCAACCAACATGTCATCAACATACAAACATAGGATAATATAACTTCCATCCTCAAATTTCTTTGTATACACACAATGGTCAGAATGACATCTGATATAACCTTGATCCATCATGAAGCTATCAAATTTCTTATACCATTGACGTGGAGCTTGTTTCAGGCCATACAAGCTCTTCTTCAGTTTGCACACCATCTCCTCTTTACCTTTGACTTCATATCCTTCTGGCTGCTGCATATATAGCTCCTCCAAATCGCCATGGAGAAATGCAGTATTTACAACTAACTGTTCTAAGTGCAAGTCTTCTGCTGCTACTATTCCAAGAACAGTTCTGATAGAAGTCATTTTTACTACAGGAGAAAAAATCTCATCAAAATCTATACCTTTTTTCTGTGCAAACCCCTTGACCACCAACTGGGCCTTGTATCTTTTCTTGCCTCCTTCTTCCTCTTTGACTCTAAACACCCACTTATTCTGTAATGCTCTTTTTACTTCGGGTAGCTTTACCAAATCCCATGTCTAGTTCTCCATGAGAGCCTGATGCTCCTCATCCATGGCTTGCTCCCACTTCTTTCTGGTAACTACCTGCATTGCTTCATCAAAGCTCTCTGACTCTCCACTATCAGTGATTAATAAATAATAAAGAGAAGGAGAAAAACGTTCAGGTTCTTTTCTTACCCTAGAAGACCTCCTCAATATAGGAGTTTGGGGTTCCTGTTGAGGGGGTTCCTGAACTGATTCATGTGTCACTTTCCCATCTGGAAGATCCTCGACCGCTGCATATTCTTTCTTGGATTCTTCCCTATTTTCCTGCAACTGCTACTTATACATGACTTTCTCATTAAATACCACATCCCTAGATCAAATGATTTTATTGTCCTTAATACTCCAACATTTATATCCAAAGTCATCACCACCATAACCAATGAAATTACATTTTTCTGATTTAGCCTCTAGCTTAGTCCTATCATCCTTGTCTATGTGAACAAACACCTCACATCCAAAGACTCTACGAAATGAATAATCAACTTTCTTACCATACCAAGCCTCCTCAGGTATGCCTCCATCCAAGGCACTTGAGGGTCCTCTGTTTATCAAGTACACAGTTGTGCTCACCACTTCTACCCAAAAAGAAAGAGGCAGTCCTACATGTAACCTCATGCTCCTAGCACGTTCCATTATTGTTTTGTTCATCCTTTCTGATACCCCATTCTGCTGCGGAGTTCCTGGAACTTTATTTTTCCTACGGATTCCATTCTTAGAACAGTAATCATCAAATTCATTGCTGCAATACTCCCCTCCATTATCTAACCTGAGACATTTTAGCTTAAAACCTGTTTCATTCTCTACCAAGGCTTTCCATTTAACAAAAGTGTTAAATACATCAGATTTGTTTCTAATACAATAAACCAAAACTTTCCTTGTTGCATCATCAATAAAAGTAACATAATAACTTGAACCCCTAAGAGATGATACCTGAGCTGGCCCCCACACATCAGAATGCACCAGCTCTAACTTACTCTCTTTCTTTGTAGGTCTAACCTTGAGAAACCTTACTCGCTTCTGTTTCCCATATATGCAGTTCTCACAGAAATTAAAACTTGTTTCTGTATATCCAGGAAAATTCTTCTTTATGATGTTCATGCCCTTATGGCTCATATGACCGAGCCTATAGTGCCATAATGTTGTATCTGTAGCTGAAGCCACAAGATTACAATCATTAGTACTATCAGTGGTTAAATACAAGTTTCCAACCTTCTTACCTCTTGCCACCACAAGAGCACCCTTGGTAACCTTCTAAGAGTCTGCTGTAAATATCACAGTACAACCATCACTTCCCAACTGCCCTACCGATATCAAATTTCATCTTAATGTGGGCACATGTCTGACATCCTTCAATAGCCAAGTATTCCCATTATGCATCTTAACCTAAACAGAACCTTTTCCAACTATGCTGCAAGGCTCATCATCACCAAGAAAAACATGCCCAAAATCTCCTTGAACATAATCAACAAAATAATGCCCATGTGGAGAAGCATGGAAAGAAGCCCCTGAATCTAAAACCCAAGATTCAGTAATATTGTGCAAAGAAAGAATCAAAGCATCCTGACATACATTACCCGTTGCCACATTTGCCTCCTTGTTTTCTTCTTGTTGTTTCTTCTTATCCCGAAGCTCCCAACAGTCCTTCTTTGCATGCCCAGGCTTTCCATAATTCCAGCATACAATCTTGTTCTTGGATTTTGACCTTGTCCGATCTTTTGATTTTCGATGGTTTCCTCTATTCTTTTGTCTCCCTCTAGTTTCCACTATCAAAGCATTCCCTGAAGTAGAAGATTCCCCAGATCTTTTTCTTCGCATTTCCTCACTTAGAATCACCCCTACAACATCCTCAAACTTCAACTTTGAGTTAGCTGGAACCGAGTTACTTACCGCCATTACCAGGCTATTCCAACTCTCAGGTAGAGAGCATAGAATTAATAAAGCCCTAACTTCTTCATCAAATTCTATTGTAACCAAAGCTAGCATATTCACTACCGTATTGAAATCATTTAAATGATCTGCTACTGAACTATTCTCAGACATCTTCATATTAAACAACATTTTCATTAAAAATATCTTATTAGAGGCAAAGGGTTTTTCATACAACTTCCCTAATGCATCCATTAGATCTTTTGTAGTCTTTTCCTTTGAAACATTAAATAATACCGAAGATGTAAGACTCAACCGGATCGTTCCAAGCACCTTCTGATCTAAAAATTCCCATTCTACATCTGTCATACTCGAGGGTTTGTTCACCTTCTTAGACAACGAAGTATAAAGATCCTTCTGATAAAGGTAATCTTCCATCTGCATCTTCCAAAGACTGAAATTCTGCCTGTTGAATTTATCAATCCTAGATCTTCCTTCATTTGCCATAGCTCCCACTCAAACTAAAAACTTTCCCTACAATTCAACACTTTAGCAAACCAAACCAGGATCTGATACCAATTGTTAGGAAATAAGGGATAAAATATGCAGAATAATCCCTCACAGAATCGCAACAGTAGAAACTAATATGCAGAAATTATTACAGATCTCAAATAAAATTGTAGAATAAAATAACACAACACAAAGAGACAGTATTTAACATGGTTCACCCAATTTGGGCTACGTCGACCAAGAATCACTTGCTTAGATTTTTTTACAAGCCACTGCTCTCTCAATACAATACCCAAATCCGTTTGGAGCTATGCTCAACAAACTCTACAAAATTCACAGCCGAATTCAAAACACATCTACAATACATTTTCTTGTACATCTATCATATGCATAAGACCATATAAATAGACAACTGCTTAAGCAGTTTTACAAAACCATGGGTATCAAAACCATGGGCAAAACCCATCCCATAAACCTATGGGTCAAAAAACTCACCCATATGAGAAAAGCACATTTCCCGATATGTCGGGTGCATTTTTCGAGGCCAAAAAATTTTACGCCTAGTGTATAGTCTTCAACACTTTTTTGAGGTGAGGATACATGAAAAGTGTACAGTACTCTTAGTGTATAGTCTTCAACACTTTCACACATGAAAAATAGGCTCCACAACCTAACAAAAAGTGGAGGAGAGACAGAAGATATATAGCACTGGATAGGAAAATATCTATAGGAATAATGAAGGATCCTTTGGGTTGGTAATAGGATAACTGTAGAAATTATTGCACTTTTAGAGGGATGGGTATGTAACCATTTTTGTAATATGGGAGCATAACTTAGGGTCCTAATCCATGACTCTGGTCTATAGTGTTATATTGGTCTATTATGGCCTAATGAATGCAATGTGGTTATTAAACTTGTTAACATGAGTATAAGGTTATGTTCTAAAGAATATATATTGTTCATGGGCATAAACCCTAATGTATTTTATTTGAGTTATGAATCAGTTCTATATTTTGTTTGATACTTATCTTTTTTATCTAAATGGATGCATTAATATGATAGCTCATCCCAATTTCTTAGAATGAACGTATGGTTACTTTCTTTTCTACATCTAAATTTATCATTAAGGATGTATTCTTGTAAGAATCATATAAAGTAGGGGCTAGGGACTTGCATGTACCTCAGGTGAGCGCCTAGCACCCGTTGGGTGATAGGTTGGCACACATGGGATTAGACTGTTGTTATAAGGGTATAAACATGACTACAATAAATCATTATCTCGATGCCAAATGGGTTTCTAAACTGATATATCGATGGGTTGAATGGGTGGAATCAATATTATATTGGAGGCAAGAAATTTATCAAAAAATACACCATATGTTTCTGTTATGGTTGTATAGTTGTGCTATTGACAAAAGTGATTAGTGGTTGGGTTTTCCTTAGGAGAGGATTTGACCATGATGGTGTTGGAGACTGATTTAGAATTATATGATTTGGATAGCGAATTGTATGGGAACTCCATTTTTACTTTCTTAGGACAAATTTTTACCCATCTATCTTCTAGGGCTTCCAATTCTAGCTTACGGGCCATGGTAAAAGCCTCGTTGAAAGTTTGGAATGATTAGATCTGCATAGTACAATAAATATGTTTGGCACATGCACAATTTTTATTTTTATTAACTCTGGTTGTGGTAGTGTAAAGGATAGTTGATTGGTAGTGGTGCTCTAATGGGCTACAAAATTAGTGATGTATTCATCTTCAAATTGTCTAATGGCATATAGATCATTGATGGTGATTTTATGGGCTATGTTTATATAAAGGGGGTATAAGAATAGTTGTGCAAGTTGTGTAAAAGATAATAATGAGTGTTTTGGAATGTTATTACACCAGTCTAATGCAGGACCAACAATGGACATGGGAAAGGTCCTCAACATGAGGTCTTGATCATGAGCTATTAGATATAATGTGTGACAAAAGGAGTTGATGTGTTGTTGGGGATCCTATTTTCTATTAAACTTAGTAAGTTTTGGAATTTCCCAGTGAGGTGGATATGGTTTATATGGTATAGAAGGGTGAATGGGCTCATTAAAAATCTAATCATAAGAGAGTACATTCTTGTATGTTGATGAAGTGGCTTCTAGGATAGATATGCAGCTTAGAAGGGATTCAAGAGGATTGACTTTTGTTGATTATTGTAGGGATGAGATTAGATGATACAAAGACTGATTGGGTTATGAGTACACTTGATATTACTACGGAATGTTTTGTTGGTAGGGGGTGTTCTATTGGGAGATGTTATGTTGATATGGGAGATTATGTTGATAGTGTTTGTTCTACTGTGGGACATGATATGATGGAATATTTTGTTGATATTCGTACTACTAAGGCATGTGCTATTGATTTTTTGGGGGAATTTTTCAATGATGAAGGATGTTATGTTGTAGAGTTCTTTGATGGGATGGGGATCTATGTTATGAAGTGATAGGTTGTGAGGATTGAACATATTGGTATTGCAATGCCATTGATACATGTGTAAGAGGTTGTGAATATGTAGGTGTTTGCTGAGAGGACATATCCAAAGTGGTGAAAGATGGTGACTATTGTGCAACACTTTGTTTTGGGATACCATATGGTGGGATGTTTTTTTGAGGTATGGATTGGGGTGCAAAGATCAATGGTTGCGAAGGTTGTGGTATGCATTGTGAAAAACGATGTGTACTAGCAATGGCACTAGTGTTAACCAATGGTGTTGTTGTGAGAATGGACATAGTGATATTATGGATGGGAGTAGTAACTTGTTGAGAATACATAACTGTGGAAGGGGCCAAAAAATTTAAGGGAGGTGTTGGCACGTACAAAGATACTAGAGGAGTGGATGAAAAAGTAGTAACGTTGTTTAAACACAACATGGATTCTACAGAAGGACATTGTAAAGAATGGGGTTGTTGAGTAGATATTTTTGATCAGCTAAAGTATGGAACTTAGAAAAGGACATACAAAAGGTTAGCATAGAAGATCAAAGCACATTCAAAGGCACAAAAGTATCGGGAAGGAATTGTGCACATAGGACATAGACAAATTTGGGACTTAGCTGTTTTCATGATGATGAGCTATTTTTAGAGATAGCGTGCCAAACACACAAACTAGTTGGAGACTTGCTTGCCACACATTGGCTATTTTTTGAGGTTTGACTACGAATCGCTTCACATGGATGTGGTCTTAATATAGAATTGCAAACTGATAGTTAACTAAGAGAGATATATTGTTAGCATTCTTACATATAAGTCTATTTTTGTAATGATGTGTGGATAATAATAGTATGCGGCCTATTTTGGGATTAGATAAGTGGTGAAGGGAAATTCCCCACCCTTATAAATATGTAGTGAACTATGTAGCATAGAGATTTTGTGAGAATTGGGTTATTGTGAGGTTATGCTACCAAATATGATGCATGCATGAGCATATATTACTGTTATTATAAGGAAGCTTCTGTGTATTATTGAATTTAATATAATGGAGATTATGGACTAAATCAAGGTGTTATCATGGTTATAGTTCAATATTGCATGCTTGATTTCATCATGGTTATCTTTTAATTATGTTATTCTATATATCTAGATCTGATCATGCAATGTAGAATGATATATTAGTCATAGATTTGAATGCTTTAAGTCTTCATCATACTAACATCCTAAAACAAAAACCCTAAAGAGGGGCCTAGTACCTTTTCATGCTTCAGGTGAGTGCTCAGTCTAGGATGAGTGATGTGCCAGTGCACTTGGGATTTGAATGGTGAATTATAGGTTGCATCATTGGTTCTGTTGCCAGGACCTCTTTTTTAATTGTTTTAAGGATGATTCGTGATGAAGACATATTGGTTGACCTTAGCAAGATTTGAGGATTAGATACATGATTTGGAAGAATAATATGCATGATGGCTCAGCATTGGATCTTATTTTAACGCACACATGTGGGTGGAAAAAAATATGTATGATAGTTTATATGAGATCTTTTTCACTATCTTTTAATTAGAATTGTATGAGTGGCTGATTTCTTATGCATCTAAGAGGAATTAGAGGTATCACACACTTGTCTAGACATAGGAATAATTTCAGGCCCTTTATGATTCTGATCTGATTTGGACTCACGTTGTGGATACATGGTTCTATGGTGTTTTCAATAGTTATATCTTGGAGTACTCAATTTTCACTTATTCATGCCCTAGAGGTAGCTGAATTCCAATTTTTATGATATCCAAGGGGAGCTTACCCGTAAGGCATTCCACTGGTGATCAAGATTATGATGCTAACTTTGAATTTGGAGAGTAAACCAATGGCTAACTAAACCCCACCACACATGGAGGTGAGAGAAGGTTTTGTGAAAGATGGCATACCTAGCGGTAGAAATGAAGAGAGAGGAAATGTGACTTAAGTATAATGAGGCATGCGAGAGGGAGGTAGAGAAGCAACAAGAGGTTGCAGAGTAAATAACATTATGGAGAAATATTATTCAAGAAGGGGATGAAGTTCGTGCAGAAGACATAGAACTCGAGCCTTAGGTACTCCCCCATTTTGGAAATCATGATAGGGAACCATCCTCAACCTCACACAGAAGCGCACTAGAAAATATGACTTCGGCCATGGGTGTGCATCTAGATCCACCTAGAAACCTTGCCCTTGTGATTGGTATTCCAACATCCAGTAAAAAATAGTCAGCAAGCTAATTCAAGTAGTGGGAGAGTAGGAGTGAGTATTATAAGAGGCACAAGAATGGTAGCGCAAATGGATTCATTTTTATATGGTAGTACCTTTTCAGGTGTATCATCCACATAGAATTAGGGTGCGTAGATTTTTTTTCTATCTTCTGGGAGTAGTAATCCTTTGTAGACTATCAGGGTACAATTTAGATATACTATTGGGAAATAGATAAGTACATCTTCTATTCTAACCCCATCTACAGGTTCAGGATCAAGAGGTATAGGTAGCTTTAGATCAGGTGGATCTAGTGGTTATGGAGGTCGAGGAAACACAAGAGGTTATGGATCAGGTGGGCAAGGTTTGCACCAACCCTGGAATATTTACATGGATATGTCTCTTCATCTTCCAGAGTATAAGGGCATAGAATATGCTAATAAACATGTGCATATGTATGAAATACAATGGCACACAAAAGTAATCATGGCTTCTATGCATAGGGAAAGCCAATTTGCTACTACATTACAAGGGCGTAAACACAGTTGGTATAGAAAGTTTTACCCTGATCAAACTTGTGTAGACTATACATCTTTAAAAGATGCATTCCTTGAAGAGTTTCACATCCTTGAGTTTGAGTAGAAGAGTATAAGTTCACTCAAGGATATTAAGCAAGGAACTACTAAAAGTGTCAGAGAGTATGATGCCAATTTTAAAACACTGTTATCTAGGATTTCTTATGATATACACACAATCCAAAATGCACAATGGTTTGTTGGGGGCGTGATTACCCCTCTTAGGTGGGAATTATCACTTAATATATACACTGATCTACGTGAAGCACTTGAAGAATCCTTACGCGTTGAGGTAGTTTGAAGCATAGACACTGGGGTGAGCCCATTTTTAGAAGCACAGATCACAGCTATGGAGAAGTAGTTGGAGAAACTATTAGAAAATTCAGCACATGAGATGTGCATAAGGATTTGGTTCATAGATTACAAATTAGAAGGTCACACAAAGGATATTTGTCCCCATAGATTAGTGTGCTCACTTATATTAGGCTGTGATATATACCATTTAAACCATGATGCTAGCCGCTACCCATTACTATAATGCATGATAAGGAAGAATGTGTTTCAAGCCACTGTAAAATCTATAGGTCCACAACTCATGACATGGAAGACTACCAGCTGATTGGTCAGATCTAGGACATTATAGATATTGGTGTATGACAGACATGAGTTTTAGATAACTCTAAAGGTAAGAACGAGCATCAGGATCAGTATCAAAATTAGGCACGCTATGATCAGAATGAAGGGTGTTTTGAAGGTGGTCATGGCAGAGGTCAAGGATATCATAGTGGATTTAGAGGATGAGGCCTTGGTGGTGGAAGAATTGAGTTCCCTCATAGAACATGTTATACTTATGGATCTCCTAACCACTACAAGTGCAAATGTCCCCAGAATATTACATCTTATTTCAGTGGAAAGAATCATAGTTATGAGGAATGCTTGGACTTGTATGAACATATCAACAAGCAACATAAAAAAGAAAACAAAGGTGCAGGGATGGTTAGGATACAACACATTGTGGAAAATTAGTGGATGCCTAAGTTGGAAGCAAAGTTTGAGGCATTGCAAGTAAATATCATGACCCGTGTTGAGGTGGCATGCACCAAAGAAGCATTACAAAAGAAGCTTGCCATCACTAAGGAGGAGGTTCTTCATGCATTGTACACACCCCCTGCCCATTAGAAGAAGGTTTATCAGGGAACTATGGAGGTACTCAAGAATCTTCAGGGTGAAATACAATATTTAAAGGAGCAATCATGGAAGATGGAGAAAAATAAAGCATCAAAGATGGTCCAAACTGATATAAATGACTTGGAGAAGTGTGCAAATTATTGTGCTAGGAGGATATCATTCCACTATTGGGGAATTGATTAAAAGGAAACACTTTGTGTGCAAGTACTAAGACTAGCAGGAAGATTCTGCATGTAAATTTTTCCCCTCATATCCTAGATTATGACAAGGAAATTACTCTAAATGTTGTTGTTGATGGGTGAATATTGAGTAATATATTGATTCATACTGGTGTGGAAGTCAATGTTATTGTTGTTGACAATGTTTTCACTTGTGCAAAAATGGGTAACTCGAAAACTTTGTTATTACGATGAAAAGTCTTGGGTGAAGTATACCTAAGCTAAAGAAGTTTCAATGTTATTAGTTATTGCTGAATTAATTAATGATTAAGTGAAATATGTAGTTATGTGTGTTGTCTCAAACTAGAGCAGATCACATAGTCTATAATTTCATGTCATCTTCAGTAAAAGAACACAAAACCCCAAAGGACAACCATGTTGTCTTGATGAAGAAGACAAATTACAAATTAGGTAAAGTGCTGAGTTTTGAAGCAACAAATAGAAATGCAGATTACAGAAAGTTAGGGTTCATTACTGAATGTTACAAGTTCTCATCAATGTTCTTTCCTTCATGATTAAGACATTCAATTATGCTATTGAGTTGTTTAGTTCATTATATAATCCATATAGAAAAGCTAGAATGCACAAGAAAATACACAACTCATTTTTAGGATTCAATGTTTTATTCATAAGGAGAGTCAAATGCTTCCCACATAAGCCGTGGGATGTAACTGAGAAGTAAAGTATAACGATTGAAAAGAAAGGTACACATGCATGAAAGATAAAATAGAGGAGTATGAGTGAACACATCATTTCCTTGGGGTTTTTGTTCTTCGAGTGAAGCATCTTCATCTCCATCTTTTGTTTTTTCTTCATCTTCATTATAGAATCCATTGTACCTAAAAAGGAAGAAAAGTGGATTGTCAGTCACGAGCTTAGGGATCAATTCATATTCCTACACTATCCTACTTCATGCATATGAATCTTCTCGTAAAAGGAGATGTATTCTACTTAAAGAACAAAACTTCATGCATGCTTTATTCACTAAGTGAGAAGAAAGAAAAAGGAGAAAAGGAGGAAAACATGGACATAAGAGAGGCCAAAAAGCCTAATTATTTTCTAACAATTTTCCTAAGTGTGTAGGTACAGGTTACTATAGGCACAAGTAAAAGCTAGTTGTTGTAGGCAAAGTTTAGTTACTACAGGAAAAGTTCAGTTGCTGTAGGCAAAGTTTAGTTACTACAGGAAAAGATAAATTTCAAAAAAAGTTGCTATGGGCAGAGTTTAGTTGCTATGGGAAAGGGTAAAATTTCAAAGTTAGTTTCTACGAGAAAGGATAAGTTTAAAATTAGAAGAAATGAGCTATTCATTAGATTATCATATAATGTTGAGATACAAATAAGACTGCAAAATACAATAATAGCTTCAGAGACAAAATTGAACGCATGATTTGTAGTTACAGAAATAGAAGTCGATTGATCAAATAACAGATACAGCTACAGGTCAAGCTCAAGTACAACATTGAAGCACAAAAGAAGATGGAACTACATTTTTTTCAACAAGGCTTGAATTGATCCAACATGCAGGAGTTGTAAAAGAGTTCCAGAAATAATATGTTATGCATAGGTTCAGAAAACAATATACATTATTTATAGAAAAGATAAGGATATTGTTACAGTCAAGCATTTAGTAGATGTGATTTTCAGAAAATAATGGAATTTTAAGTACTCATCTCATGGAGATTTTCGATGTTCAAGTGATGACAATGTTGAAAGTTTGAAGAAAGTATTCTCAAAAGTGCTATAGAATTTTAGAAAATCAATTCAATCCTGAAATAATGAATTGTAACAAATGGATTCTCCATAATACAAAATGAGCCAAAGATTTCAGAATGGACCTAAAGAAATGTACAGAACTATATTTACAAAAAATCATAACCACATTCTATAATGTTCTCAAAAAATGACGAGGTAACACTTGTCTAGAAGTTAAAACAAAAAAAACTCATACAGAGAAGAGGCTGAAGTACGAATATCTAGAAAGAAGAAAGTACTCTATGTCTGCCACAGTAAAACAAAGGAAAGTATAAAGTACATCAGATTTCATAACAAAAAATACATGATCACACAGTCTTTTTGAAGTTCATTTCAGCAATGACCAAAAATGAAAGATACCCAGAACTAAGAAAATACAGATGTATAATTGATAATGCAGATTGGGCCAAAGAACAAACTCACTATAGACAATTAAATGGTCAGAAATTTCAAGAATCTGGATGATGAAGCGAGAGGTCCACAGGCCCACATGAAGTTTCAAACTTAGAAGTCAATTAGGAGAAACAAATCATAGAACCCACAAATATTTCCAAAAGTTCAGTGATACATTTGAAGAAGAAAAGAAGACAGAAGTGTACGTATGCAACATAAATTATCTCACCTATAAACGACTATGGCAGGAAAGAAACGAAATGTCAGTTTTCAAAAATATATAGAGGATAAATGGACAGAGTTGATCTTTAAAAAACAATAATGGCATCCCACACTTTGACCACTGCACAGAAACCATGAAACTGAAATGACAGAGAATCTCATACAGAGAAGAATCTCCAAAATATAGTGAAAGACGAGCTCTAACTAGAATAGAGTAATGGTGTCGGGAGGAAAATTTTCCTGGGATTTACCCATACAGCCAAAAATCCAAATGAATATGCTTTAGGGTCAAGTTCTCTTTACCACCTGAACCCAAGAAGTGGGTTAACCCAAACTCAGCCACAGTCAGAGATCAATGGTTTTAAAATCCCAAGAACATAGGATCAATGTCCTAAAATCATCACAATAACAAATGTTAACTACAGTCAGGATGCCACCACCCATAATAAATGCCAATCAAATCCCTAATCACAGTACAAAAATTGACGATCTGTAATTAGATAGGGTACAAACATCAATGACAGAGAACAAGGCAAAAAATTTCAAAATAAACCATCAAGGTTATGATTAACTTGACAAGAGTTAATTCCACCACCCAAGCCACAAAGGGGTGAGTCACCATGGAAGGGGACAACCCACGTGTCCACCGAATTACTCATTGCAAATGATTTTCAAAGTCTTAATCCAAGTGCATGTTTCGAATAATTTTTAAGAGGGTGACTAAATCATATGTCATGATCACAAAAAGGTGAATATTATAATATACAAGGCCAACATAATCAAAGGGTGGTTGACTATATTATTATGTCTATGCCATGGCCAAAGGAGATGTCAATATCAGAACATGTTCAACCATATGCAATTCCTACTTTTTCTACCCTAAAATCACATACTAAAGTAAAAATTAAGTGTCCAAGTTGGTGTTTAGAATTTGTTCCAAATATAGATCTCAAAACCCAACCTCTTATCCAAAATTGTCTAGTTGAATCTGAAACCAAGGCCACTCTTTCTTTTCCCATACTTCCAGTTAAGGAATTAGAGAATCAAAAGATCAACAAGGAGGGGCAACTATTAGAAGACAAAAATAGGCTGGAATTTTTGCAAACCTTGCATGGATGGATGTCAAAGTTTTAGTTTGATTTTATTCCAAAATTGAAAAAAGGAACTATGCAAGAGGTACAACCTATTTTTCTAATAGACCAAGAAAATTTGGAAGATGATCAACAATCAGCATTTTCTGAGTGTAGTGTGCATGAAGGTACCATACTCACATAGTTTACAACCATCTCAGAAGAGGATAAATCAGTTTCGAATAAAAAGGAGGTTGAAATTAAAGAAAATTGTGTTTCAAATTTACAGCTTGAGGTTGATGATTTCTTGGTAGATTTGGCAAACTACGTAGGTGAAGAACATCCTATAGAACTAACTGATTTTGTAGTTTTAGCATTTACAGAACCTCTGGTGGATAAGGTCCTTATTGTACTTGAAAAGGAGGAAGAGATGCTTTTAAATACGGATCTTTATTATTCCCTCGTGGAAGAACCATTTTGGGAGAATAATGTTTCAAAACAACATGCTGCTAAAATCAGATCTTGTGCAATAAAAACAGAAAAATTTGATTCTGTAGATTTTTTTCAAACCATAATGATCAAATCAAAATATCAGTTGTGGAACAACAGTTTGAAGGAGCTGAAATATGTTCAGATCAATTTCAGCATGATCATGATCAAAGAGTTGAATGTAAAGACCCTTGTTGTGCAGTATGCATAGAAATAGTTGCATTATTAAATACTTGCAGTGTTTCAAAAGGACTATTAAATGATACTGCAAGTATTTGGGAGCAGCAATTTTTGATTGAGGAAAAAAAATGTTCTGAGAACATTATAAGAAGTTCTGAAATGAAAGAATTTGGAAGTTTTGCTGAAATGTCAGTATTGATAGTAGTGGATCAGCAGACTGAAAAGGATGAACAAAAATTTGAAGAATCTGAAAATATTTTCAAACATTTTAAAGAAGGGGAACAACCAACTCATCATCATCATGATGTTATGATCGAGAATATACAATAGTTTATAGAGGTAGATTAACTAACAAAACAACATTCAAAACAGCTTCAGAAAGAACCTGTGAATGAAAATAAGGTTCATTTTTCAGTACAAGAAAAGAAGATTAGATTTTCAACTATTTGGAGGCCATGTCCTATATAGTATATCCCCGGTTCACAACATGATACATAAATACCAGAATTCATGCTAGTATCAGAGCCTACGAATGAGTTTTAGATAGTCAACAATCAGTTCCAAAGCCCTTCAGAACAGTTTGTAGATCAATTAGAAAGATTCTTCATGTTTTGGGCTAAGTTTTAGAACAAATTCAAGGTACACATCTCATTTTCAGTTCTTTCATGCTACTTTTTTTGTAAGTTGAATTGATCGTCTCATTTCTGGAGAAAAGGAAGCTATTTTTCATTGCTTGTTTCAGGTTTTTTTTAGCCTCAGTTGCTACTGGTTAGGGTAGGGTAGATTAGGATTTCCCTTCAATAAGTGTAGTTCCTACATATTGCAATGTTTTTCAATTCAATAAGTGCATTCGTGCACATGATCCATTTACCAAATCCTTTCCTAGATTTAGTTTTTTTGGAAGGGTTGGACCTTATGAAAAAGGTAAATTTTGATTACATTCTTAGACTCCATGCCCAATGGACAAGAGCAAGGGACTAGTGTTTAAGCTAGTAGAAAGCTTTCCCCATGGAATTGCCAGAAATGTTGATAATTTTTACACTTGTGCAAAAATGGGAAACTCAAAAAAATTGTCATTATGATGAAAAGTCTTGGGTGAAGTATACCTAAGCTAAAGAAGTTTCAATGTTATTAGTTATTACTGAATTAATTAATGATTAAAGTGAAATCTGCAGTTATGTGTGTTGTCTCAAAATAGAGTAGATCACATAGTCTACAATTTCATGTCATCTTCGGTAAAAGAACACAAAGCCCCGAAGGACAACTATGTTTTCTTGATGAAGACGACAAATTACAAATTAGGTGAAGTGTTGAGTTTTGAAGCAACAAATAGAAATGCAAATTACAAAAAGTTAGAGTTCATTACTGAATGTTACAAGTTCTCATTAATGTTCTTTCCTTCATGATTAATACATTCAATTATGATACTGAGTTGTTTAGTTCATTATACAATCTGTACAAAAAATCTAGAATGCATAAGAAAATACACAACTCATTTTAAGGATTCAATGTTTTATTCACAAGGAGAGTCAAATATTTCCCACACAAGTCATGGGATGTAACTGAGAAGTAAAGTACAACTACTGAAAAGAAAGGTACACATGCATGAAAGAGAAAATAGAGGAGTATGAGTGAACCCATCATTGCCTTGGGTTTTCTGTTCTTCGATTGAAGAATATTCATCTTCATTATAGAAGCCATTGTACCTAAAAAGGAAGAAAAGTGGACTGTCAGTCACAAGCTCAGGGATCAATTCATATTCCTACACTATCCTACTTTGCATATGAATCTTCTCCTAACAGGAGATGTATTCTACTTGAAGAACAAAACTGCATGCATGCTTTATTCACTCATTGAGAAGAAAGAAGAAGGAGAAAAGAAGGAGGAAAACATGGAAATAAGAGAGCTCAAAAATCTTAATTATTTTCTAACTATTTTCCTAAGTGTGTAGATACAAGTTTCTATGGGAATAGGCAAAAGCTAGTTGCTACAGTAAAAGTTCAGTTGTTGCGGGCAAATTTTAGTTGCTACAGGCAAAGATCAATTTCAAAACAAGTTGCTATGGGAAAAGTTTAGTTGCTACGGGAAAGGATAAATTTCAAATTAGAATTACAATGCTGAGATACAAATAAGACTACAAAATATAATAATAGCTTTAGATACCAAATTGAATGCATGATTTACAATTCCAAAAATAGAAGTCAATTGATCAAATAACAAATACATCTACAGGTGAAGCTCAAGTATAGAATTGAAGCAAAAAAGAATATGGAACTACATTTTTTTCAACAAGGATTGAATTGATCCAACATGCAGGAGTTGTAAAAAGAGTTCAAAAAATAATATGTTATGCATAGGCTCAAAAAATAATATACATTATTTACAGAAAAGTCAAGGATATTGTTACAGTCAAGCATTTAGTATATTTGATTTTCATAAAAGAATGGCATTTAAAGCTCTCATATTATGGAGAATTTCAATGTTCGAGTGATGACAATATTGAAATTTTGAAGCAAGTATTCTTGAAAGTGCTACAGAATTTTAGAAAATCAAGTTGGTCCTAAGACAATGAATTGTAACAGATGGATTCTATAGAATACAAAATGAGCCAAAGATTTCAGAATGGACCTGAAGAAATGTACAAAACTATATTTATAGAAAATCATAACCACCTTCTATAATGTTCTCAAAAAATGATGAGGTAGCAGTTGTCTGGAAGTTAAATCATAAAGAACTCATACAGAGAAGAGGATGAAGTATGAATATCCAGAAAGAAGAAAGTACTCTATGTACGCCACAGTAAAATGAAGGAAAGTACAAAGTAAATAAGATTTTCATTATAGAAAAAACATGATCATAGAGTCTTTTTGAAGTTCATTTCAGCAATAGCTGAAAAGGAAAGATACCCAGAACTTAGAAAATATAGTTTTATAACTGAAAATGTAGATTGCGCCAAACAAAAAAATCACCGTAGATAATCAAATGGTCAGAAATTATTGAGCAACTGGATGATGAAACGAGAGGTCCACAGACCCATGTGAAGTTTCAAACTCATAATTTAATTAGGAGAAACAAATCATAGAACCAAAAAATATTTCAAAAATTTCAGTGACACATTTGAAGAAGAAAATAAAACATAAGTGTACGTATGCAATAGAAATTATCTCACCTATAAACGACTATGATGGCAAAGAAAGGAAATGTCAGCTATCAAAAATATACATAGGATAAAATGATAGAGTTGAGATTTGAAAAACAATAATGGCGGCCCACACTTCGACCACGACATAAACACCATGAAACTAAAATGACAGAGAATCTCGTACAACGAAGGAGCTCCAAAATACAGTGAAACCCGAGCTCTAATCAGAACTGAGTAATGGTTTCGGGAGGAAAATTTGCTAGGGCTTCACCCATACAGCCAAAAATCAAATGAATATGGTTTAGGGTCAAGTTCCCTTTACCACCTGAACCTAAGGAGTGAGTTAATCCAAACTCAGCCATAGTCAGAGATTGATAGTTTTAAAATCCCAAGGACACAGGATCAACATCCTCAAATAATCACAATAACCAATGTTAAATACTACCAGGATGCCACTGCCCATAATAAATTCCAACCAAATCCCTAATCATAGTACAAAAATTGATGGTCTGCGATCAGATAGGGTACAAAGATCAATGATAGAGAACAAGGCATGAAATTTCAAAATAAACCATCAAGGTTATGATTAACTTGACCAGAGTTAATGTCATCATCCAAGCGACCAAGGGGTGAGTCACCATGGAAGGGGACAACCCACGTGTCCACTGAATTACTCATTGTAAATTATTTTCAAAGTCTTAACCCAAGTGCATGTTTCAAATATTTTTTAAGAGGGTGACTAAATCATATTTCATGATCACCAAAAGGTGAATATTATAATATACGAGGCCGACATAATCAAAGGGTGGTTGAATGTATTATGATGTCTATGCCATGGCTAAAGGAGATGTCAATATTAGAACATGTTCAACCATAGGTGGTCCCCACAGGAGGAATTTTTTTTGCAAATATTGCTAAGTATTGTAATTATTTTGCTCACATACAGGGATTTGTATTTTGCATACCTTCATAACAAGACATAATAGAGAAGAAGATAGAGTTGCATGTTCATCGAAATAAACTTTCCTAGCAAGCAACCTTATTGTTAGAAAATTATTTACCCTTCTTTTCTTAAAATAGAACAGTCAACTTCAGTTTGACTAAAGTGTAAGTAAGGCTAATAATGCCTATTTGTAATTTCATGCTCTATTTTTATACCTTTATCTATTATTAAATAAAGGATAAAAATAAGATGCATGGGCGAGTACAAGCCTTAGGATATTTTTAGGGGGAGGGTGAACTTTGTTTTTGCTATATGTTGTGTGCCTTTACAAAGCACAGGGGACTTCTGGACTACTAGAGGACTTTTTAGATAGATGAGTACTGAAGCAAATTTTTCCAGTTTTTCCCTCTAAGTGTGAAGTATTTTTCTACCTATCCAGGTTATTTTGTAGTCTTTTATATGTTCATATTAATCTTGTAATGCAAATTCCCTGATAAATCACCTTACCCTATTGTAAGTTTAGTCTTTTCTGCTTACTTTTAATGTGCATGTTAACTTATTAATACTATTGTGATTCTCCCCCAGTACAATCAAGTGTTTTTCCCTTAGAAATTCTACAGAAAAACTATTGGTTTGTGCATCAAGAATCCTTCCCAAATCAGTTGTGCATATACTTAGTCAAATTCCTTGTTGGTTGGATATTTTTTCAAGCCAAAATATGAGGTTCAACCATAGTACATGGGATTAAATCCCTCCTTAAAGATAGGTGAGGCTGACTGTTTATTACTAATCTAAAACACAGCAGAAATAATATATATAATATTCACACTAATCTAACCATTGGGGTTGGGATAAAATCATGAAATCCATATCCACACTAGGTGAATATGTTGTTCTTTTTATAAATGGAATGGATCGGAAAGGAAATTATTATTATGGAAGAAACACAATGGAAAAGAAATGAGGGGAACGTATTTTCTTTCCAAAAAACATAGATGATGAAATAATCATATGAGTTCTAGATAAAAAATGTAATGTAATGTTATCATCCACCTCTCAGTTATCATCCATGTCTCAATGGAGTGTGAAGAAGATTTTTTGAAATTGTTTGGGAGGGAAAGTGATGGAAGGGAAATCCTACCTAGACTAGAGGAACATGATGCAATGTGGGAGGAAGGAGAAATAGAAGTTTCAGTTATAAGTGAAAGGAATACAGTAACGAAACCCAAAGAAACTTGGTCTAATGTAGTAAAAAATGATGATTCGTCTCTGAAAAACAAAAGGTTTTTTCTTCAAGTGACCAAGGAAAGCTCTGGTTACATTCTAGAAATTCCTGACCAACTTCTTCATTCTACATTAGAAAATTTGAATAAGGCTTTAGTTGGGAAGTTGATGGGCGGGAGGCCTAATATTGATGCAGTCAGAAGATGGACCAAACTGAAGTGGTCCCCTAAAGGGAATTTAGAGGTATGTGCTCTTTTGAATGGTTTTTTCCTTTTTTGATTTAACCTTCAAGAAGATATGCAAAAGGCTCTGGAAGAAGGTCCCTGGTTTTGGGGAAAGTCAAGTTGGTATTTACAGAAATGGGAACCTTCTTTCAATCTAGAAAAAGAAAATCTGAACCAATTCCTGGTTTGGATCCACCTTCCAAACCTCCCTCTGGAATTTTGGCATGAGGATATTGTTAAAGGTATAGGTAATATGCTAGGAACCTTTGTTATTATTGATAATGCCACTAGAAAAATGTCCCGCCTTATTTGTGCCCGTTTCTGTATCTACACTATTGTGGATAGAGAAATCCTGAGTAGTATAAAACTCAAATCTAAACTTAGGATCTGGGATCAAAGGATTGAAATGGAATGCACTCCAGTTAAATGCTCTAAGTGTAATGGGTGGGGTCACTCATGTTAGAGCTGTAAGTTTAAATTTTCTAAAGTTTTTATTCTAGTCACCGCTAAGGAGGGTAATGAGGAAAAGCAGAAAGGCATTATGCAAAGTGCGGAGGATCATAGGAAAGATTTTTCCAAAATCATGCCGGAAGTTTTCTCTCCTCTTTGCATAAAGGAAAATACGGTGGAAGAAATCCCTTGTTCAAAAGAAGAAAAGGAAAAGGATGAGGATGGTTTCACTTTGGTGACCAATAGAAGGAAATCTAAATATTTGTCAAAGTTAGAATCTAAGGTAAAAGAAAAAGAGGAGGAAAATTTGAAGGATCTTATGAAAGGTAGGAAGATTGAAATTGGTAATTTTAACGTGAAAGAAGGGATTTGCAATGAATCTGTCAGGAATGATCTAATCTTAAAGGTAGTAAAGGAAAAGGAGGTTAATAAGAGCGAGGAATTGGCTGAGGAAAAATCAGATTTTGAGGCTTCTCAGGGCCAGAATATGGATATGAATTTCATCAAAGGGATGGAGGTTTCTCCCTCTATTGAGGATCTCTTGACCCCAATCAAGGAGCCTGAGGATAAGAAAGAAGGCCCTAGTTTTGGATTAAAAAACCCTACTATGGAAAAATTAATGTCCGGAAAAAAGAAAATAGATCCAAAAGGAAAAAAGGGGGACTCTTCATGTTCTTCCCCTCCCCAGGAGGATGAGAACCCTATTAATGTGGAAGCTATAAATAGTAAACAAGGAAGACCGAATAAATTGGAATCAAGGAAAAAAACAACCCAAAAGGAGATAGATTCAGGGAAACAGATGTTCTTGGACTAGAAGGTCTTTAGGAAAAATAAACCCAACCTAAGAAAATGAACTGCATATCATGGAATGGGAGAGGACTGAATAGTCCTGTGAAGTGGAGAATCCTTAAGGATATGATTGAAAGACAGAAAATTGATTTACTTGTTGTGTAGGAAACTAAAATGAAAGAAGAATCCTTCCTATCCTCTTGTAAATTATGCTAGAAAAATTCTAAAGCCTTTGTTGTTAGCTCAAAAGGAGCTTCCAGAGGTTTAGCTATGGTTTGGAACCCGAATAAGTTTGAGGGTACTCTGTTGGTTAAGAGAGATAACCATATGGCAGTGATGATGAAAGATCTTGAAAATAGAAGTATATGGGTTATTTCAAATATTTATGCTCCCACCCATCACAAAGAAAGGAAACAACTTTGGCACCATCTCCTATCCTTCAATTACTCTATCAAAGGTTCTGGCTGGATTGTTATGGGGGACTTCAATACCCCAAGGACTCCTAGGGAAAAAATAGGAGGTTATAAGGATTTCTCTGTTGGCATGGAGGATTTTAACTTTTTCATAACATCTTCCCAACTCCATGATATAGATCTAAGTGCAGTAGCTTCACTTGGTCAAACATGAGGTCTAACACTCAACATATTCAAGTTAGATTGGAAAGGGCTATGGTTTCAGAGGAATGGTTAAACCAAGATATCTCCCTTTTTTCACTTCCTCGAATTGGATCCGACCACAACCCCATTCTTCTTCAAATTAAGAATCCTTCCTGAAGAAGAACTCCCTTTCATTTTGAGAAGATGTGGCTCCAAAGTGAGGAGTTGAATGATCTCATCAAAGAATGGTGGAAACTAAAGGTTAAAGGAACAACAATGTTTAGACTTTCTAAAAAACTTTACAGTGTAAAAGAACACCTTAAAGAGTGGAATAAAAAAATCTATGGGAATATTTTCCAAAAGAAGGTAGAAATCAGAGAGGAACTTCAGATTATCCAAAGAAGAACTAAAAGTTAGGTTAGCGAGAGTGATCATGCTGACCATGTAAAGCAAAGATATCTCCTAGTGGACTACCACAATATCCTTGGAAAAGAGGAAATCTTCTGGAGACAAAATTCTAGAATCACTTGGTTAAGGGAAGGAGAAAAAAACACTATATTCTTCCACTTATCCACCTTAAAGCGAAGAAGCTTCAACAAAATCAGCAAAATCAGAAAGGAGGGACGTGTCATGGTTGAAGAACAAGAATAAATTGACAAAGTGACAATCTCTTTCTTTCAAAATTTACTCTCAAATAGTAAGGATCATAATCTCTTGAAAGAACATGTTTTCTTAAATTGTATCCCTAAGTTAGTATTGGCCGAAGAAAATGCTATGCTTTTAGCAATTCCTTCCATGGAGGAAGTGGAATTTGTTGTCAAACTTCTCATCCTAGACAAGGCTCTTGGACCAGATGGATTTCCAGCCTTTTTCTTTCAAATTTTCTGGGACATTATTAAAAAAGAGATTTTTGAAGTAGTCAGGGAATTCTTTAAGAAGAAGGTCATGTTAAAGGATATGAACTGTACCTTTCTGACTCTAGTTCCGAAGTGTAGTAATTCCATAGAACTAAAAGACTTCAGACCTATAAGTCTTTGTAACACCTCCTATAAAATATGCATGAAATTTTTGGCATTCAGGCTTCAGATGATCCTACCCAGTATCATTTTGGAATAACAAGGGGGCTTTATTTTAGGTAGAAAAATATAGGATGATATAATTACTATCAAAGAGACTATTCATACAAAAAAAATTAGTAAGAAGTCAGCTTTATTCTTAAAAATGGATATGGCAAAATCTTATGATAGGGTTTCATGGAGCTTTCTAGAAAAAATCCTTGACAGGTTTGGCTTTGACATTGATCTGAGACATATGGTTCAGGCATGCATTTCCAATGTTTGGTTTTCTATTCTCATGAATGGTAGTCCTATTGGGTTCTTTCCTAGCACACAAGGATTATGGCAAGGGGATCCCCTCTCCCCTTTCCTCTTCATTTTAATGGCAGAAGCTCTCATTAGAAGACTCAATGTTGAAACAGAAAATGGCTTCATCAAAGGAATTTCTCTGGCACTTGATATGGAAAAAGTTTCGCATCAACACTTTGTTGATGACACTTTCGTGGTGGGGGAAGCTACTATCTCGGAAGCTAGAAAACTCAAAAGCATTCTATATGATTATATGGATGTCTCGGGATAGCTGATTAACTTCAAAAAAAGTTCTATTTTTTTTCCTGAACTCTATGGACAGCCGCTGTAAGAATATTGCTGAAATTTTGAATGTACCTATAAACCCTTCCCCACCTTATATTTAGGCATTCCTCTTGGGGATAGGAGGCCCTCTTGTTCTAAATGGAACTTTCTAATTGAAAGTTTTGAAAGGAAATTAGTAGGTTGGAAAGCTAATATTTTATCCCAAGCAGGAAAAATTACTCCTCTGATTAGCTCTCTCCAGAGTCTTCTTGTGTATGTCATGTCACTATACCAACTTACTGTCACAATTGGGGAAGATTGGAAAAGATCCAAAATAGGTTTATATGGAGTGGTACAGAAACTAAAGATAGAATCCCTTTAGTTGCATGGAGCAGAGTGTGCAGACCCAAGAAGCTTGGAGGACTTGGTCTCAGAGACTGGTCCAAAATGAATAAAGCTCTACTTGTTAAGATTGGATGGAGACTAACAAAGGAAAATGGATTCTGGGCTAGAATCCTTAAGATAAAATATTAGCAGGATAATAATGATAAAATATGGATGTTTAAACAGGTGACTTTCAATGGCTCATGCATATGGAAAGCCATTAACTGGGCCAAAGAAATTCTGAACAAGGGTAGCAGATGGAAAATAGGAAGAGGTAATGAGATAGATTTTGGGAAAGACAAATGGGTAGGTGATTTTACCCTTCAACATAAATTTCCACAAATATCTGCATTAATGGAAGCTAAATATGGAGAAAAGGTAAACAACTACATGGCTAAGGAAGAGAGTTTTCAGACATGGAAAATTCTTGAAATGGATAGACAAGAAACTAAATGATCAAATGAGAGGGATCAATGAGTTTTTACAAAATTATGTATCATATAACAGCAAGGACCAAGATAGAATCATCTGGGATAAGGAACCATGTGGAAATTTCACTGTCAAATCAGCCTATGGCCTCTTTTTTGAGGGTCAAATCTGGAGAAGAAGATTTAATGGCTGGAAAGATTTGGAACAAGAATATAACTCCTAAGGTAAATGTGTTCAGCTGGCTCACTTTTGGAAACAAAATCCTCATGGTTGATAATCTGAAAAAAAGAGGCTTCCAATGGGTTAATAGATGTGTGCTATGCAAAAGAAAAATGGAATCTGTAAACCATATGTTTCTGGAATGCACGTATGCACATCAAACAATCTCATCTATTTTGACTGGATTCTTAGTTAATTGGGTTATCCCCAAAGATATAAAGGAAGCTTGGAACCAATGGGAATGCCCTTTTCATAGTCAAGGGCTAAAAAATCTATGGACCATAAGCTTAAGCCATCTATGGTGGGAAATCTGGAAGGAAAGAAACAGAAGGATTTTCAAGGACAAGAGTCTCCCTATCAAACTGTCAATAAAAAATCTTTTTCAGGTAGTTAGAAACAATTTCTCTATCCTCAGAAAAAAAGAATTGGAAATACTAGATTATGAACAACATTTCTTAGAGAATTGGAATGTTTCAGGGATTCCTCAATCAAATAGACCTAATCCCAGATTGGGGATTAAGTGGAATCCTCCTTGTGAAGGTTCTCTAAAACTTAACTTTGATGGAGCAGCAAAAGGGAACCCGGGGAAAGCAGGGGGAGGAGGAGTCATAAGGGACTCTTTAGGTTGATTTATTCTTGCTTACTTCTTTGACCTTGGAAAACAATCTAACAATGTGGTGGAGGTAAGTCAACTACTCTGTTTTGGGGGGTGAAGATTGCAAAAGAAAAAGGTTTCAATCTCCTGGAAGTGGAAGGAGATTCGTTATACATTATTTCTTGTATGAAGGGTTCTTCCAATCCTTCCATATCTATTGAATATTTCATCTGTAAAACTAAGTCTTTTTAAAATTCTTTTGTGAATATTTATTTCAACCATGAGTATAGGGAAGGAAATATTGGTGCTAACTTTGTTGCTAATCTTGGGGTTATCTCTAATGGTTTCCATATTGTTGAGAAAATCTATGGAATGAATGCAAATTTCATTGAAATCATGAAAAGGGAGGGAGCCTTTAATAATTTTGCTAACTCTTCCACTCGTGCCAGTAACCTTTCATGATTTTATCTTTCTTGTGTGAGTTGGATCCCTTTTTTCACACAGGTAGCTGGACTTTTTGGATTTAGGGAAGTTGAAAATAGAAACAAATGATTTTCAGGTCTGTTTTACTTGTAAGAGATATTTTGGGTACAAAAGGATGGGAGGGGAATTGGTACGCACGGAACCTTCAAGGTTTCTAGAGATATCCAAGGAGGCCAAAGTTATTCTCGAAACAGCGGGACTGTTGTCTTTTCTCAAAAATTTTGAGGGCCATGATGAAATCCTGAGCAAATCGGTTACAAAAAATTGGAATGAGGGCAAAGTCCAGGTCGGTAATTGTTCCCTCAAATTTTCACTCAAGCTCATTGCTAAAGTGATTGGTCTCACACTGGAAGGTGGAAGTATTTTTAAACCTAAATCTGATTACAGTCTTGAGATTGACTATTTTTTCCAAGGAAAAGGGGAACCTATTTCTCTTCATAATGGTTATGCTAGGAGTAAGTTTCCTTCTCTGTTCGATGAAATTTCCAAACTTCTCATGTCTTATATCACATTGGAAGGTAGATATAAAGTAATATATGGCTACCATTTTCCAATGTTAAACCATATTCGCAATGCCAAACCATATAACTTTCCATTCTACTTATTCTCTTCTCTGGAAAAATCTATAACTATGGTGAAGAAAGGAACTTTCATTTTCCCCTTACACCAGGATCTGATAAAAACTATCATTCAGCTGAGCACTCCCTTGTTGGGAAAAAAGGACAAATTTAGGGCTTCGGCTTCAAACATTTCATTGGGTAAAATGATAGGGAGTATGGAACCTAAGGATGATAGTTGTGATGAAATTGGTTAGGGGAATCCAGTGGCCAAACGAACTAGATCAAGCAAGGGTAAAGGGGGAGACATGTCTCAGTTCAGGAAAGTTCAGTATTCGGTTCGGGATGAGGAGGATAACATCACCTATGTTTCATAATAATTACCTAGTGAAAACCCTTCCTAGAAGGAATCCTCTCATGAGAAATTGGAAGGGGAAGTAGAGAGTAGTGAGGATGTTGCTATCTTAAAAGAACAGGAGTCTTCTAAGAATACTAGAGGAAGCTATCCATAATCTTCACAATCTGAAAATGGCTTAGATGGAGCTTTTCTCGGCCCAGGAATCAGTTGTCAAAACTCATGCCTTCATGAGATATTTTGAAAACTACAAACTGAACAATGACATCAACAGGCACAAAATCAATTTGATCACTATGGACATTAAGGAGCTGCATGAAAAAGTTGATAAAATGTCTACCCTCATCCTCTGTGAAAACCTCAAAAATGCAAATGCCAAAAGAATGGAAATGGAGAAAGAGATGCTGAAAATGAAAGGAATTATTATGAAAATCAGAGATGCTCATGTCCTTAATGTGAAGAGTACTATTTACCATCTCAAACTGCTGGCTGAAATGATACAGTCCATGGAATTGGAAAAAGAAAAAGAAAAGGATGGCACAGGCCCGAAGGTGGTGATCAAAGAACCTAACTACAAGTACTGGAAGGAGACTATAACAACTCTGGTCAAAGAATGGAATGGATGCATGGAGATGGTGGATGATCTGGTCAAAGATAAATGAAATGTAATGGTTTGGTATCTGTTGCTTGTTTACCTTTTGCTGTTAGTTTCATCCTTGGGACTGCTATATAATGTATAACATATATAATGGATATCATATACTGGTGTTTTTGTTTTTTGATATTTTGGATCATGTCTGGCCTTCAAAGGTAAATACTTTGGCCAATATGTAAGTAAACTGTAACTCTTTATAAGGGGGTAGGGTCCCCTCAACCCTAACTTTTACCTCTAATAAAAAAAATGTAATGTAATGTAATGTTTGAAACAATTAAAATAAACAAGAATGCTAAATAAAGAATAGCTTAAGATCCTAAACCTAAGAACAATATCTTAAGAGAGATGAATATCACAACACAAAGTCTACAAAAATAGCATCGGTTTCTATTCTTCAAATGATTAAAAGAAAACACAAAGTTTTTCTTCTTCACAATAGTTCTCAATATTCCTAAAATCTCAACCGTTCAAAATGCACAAGCCTCCCCTATTTATAATAAAAGGAGTTGAGAGAAAATAGGATAAATCCTAGAAAATAGTCCTTTTAATGAGAGACCTATTTTTCTTGACTCTCATGCAGGAGACTAAGTCAAAATTTTATTTCTACATGACAAAATGAAAATGAAAAAGACATGTAGATTTCAGGATTGAAATGACATGAAACATTATGCCTATTATGTTTCATCATTTTTTTCTTCCTCCAACAAATCCTACTTGTACTGAAATTCTTGGAACTTTCAGATTATGCCCTACATCTCATCTTATTTAGGCATGGTGGAATGGTCTCTCAGGACTTCACATGTTTCCTGGGTATTGCTCATATTACTAGGAAGTTTCTTAAGTCTCTTGTTGAGTTTCCTCAGTGTTTCCAAAGAATTTTCAATATTCACGAACCTATCAATGATTTTAAGGCTAAAGCCATTAGTTGGTTTGTGCTGAATTGATTCTTGGATCTGCTTGTAAAGATCATCAACAGGCAGAATACTCGAGATTTCATTCAACACTTTAGCACAAATCTTGATTAGCTCTTCTTCTATGTCATTTGTGACATCAACCAATTGATCTCTTGATTCCCTCAATTTACTGAAAGCTTCATTGAGAATATTTATTCTAAATAGAATGGTTTTGGTCTATTAAAAATGTTTTTCCCCATGTTGAATGATGCCTTCTTCAATCAAGATGTGGGATGGAACAAGTTTCAGCATATTGAGAGCTTCAAAAGTTAACTCTAGGTTCCTGACTTCTGCCAAAACTTCATCATCATTTTCTCGCCATCCTTCTTTATATCCTCCAAGGATTTGTAGACTTCCATGGAGTCATCAATGACCTCTTTTCCTTCTAGGAGTAGCTCCTGGACCCATTCATTGACCGTTCTCCCCTTCTCATTAATCTTCTCAATCATGGGTATCGATGAGAAATCGAACCTAATATGAGTAGAGGATGATGGTTTTGACTCAGGAGGCTTTGAGAGCTTGAGTAGTACTTCTGTCAACTGCTCTACTTTCTCTTTTAGCTCATCTCTATTTTCCTTTCTTTCTTTCAGCTTCTGGCGCAACACATTCATGGCATCTTGTGCATCCTGTTGTGCTCCCTCCATTTTCACTTTTACTAGATCAACCATTGTGATCTGATAATCGGTGACCATTATATCATCCTTGTTTTTTTCAGCCATGGGAATGGAAATTTCTACAAACTTATGCCCTGAGGCATCCACTAAAATCCTTGAAACTGTTTTGGGTTTCTTGGCATACTTGGTAGGAGTGACCTTAAGGGAACTAAAATCAAAGGCTGGTAGGGGAACTACCACCTTGCTTTTCCTTAGATTCTGATCTATTAACCATTGAGGCATACTGGAAGAAGTTTCTGCCATCATAGGTGTTACGGTCACATCTTCAGGTGGAGGAAGGTTTTCTTATGGAGTGGTGGTCACTGTGAGTGTAGTGTCCGTGGAAATGGACTAGGGGAATGAAGGCATAGAAGGAGGAGGCATATCCATGGTTAACTTAGGTTCAGTAGGGAGAGGTGAGAGGCCAGAGAAGATGTTGGCCATGTTTGAGGAACATTGTGATGAAACCTGAAGCAAAGGAGATTGAACTGGCAGAGGTAATGATTATGAAATTAGATCTTGAGAGATAAGAGGAAAACTTACCTATGATGAACTATTAACCAAAAGGGGAATGAAAGGTTGACCAACCTCTTCTCTTGAAGGAATATTTCCTAGTTCTGGTTGTGGAGGTGAATCAAGAACCTCAACCATTTGTGGGAGAGTGGCCACTGATGTAGTAACTTGCTCTTCCCCCTTTTTGACAGACTTAACTTTTATTGGTCTCTTGGAAGATTCTTTATCCTTTTCCTTTTTTCCCTTGGAGGGTTCCACTTCTAAAGTAGCTAGCTTTGAAAAAATACCTTCTTTATAACTCATTCCCCAAGAAATGAGCCACTCCTTAGTACGAGCAAGAATTTGAGTGGCTCTTCCTTTGATAGAATCTTTCTCAGTAATGGACCAATCAATGGCTGGGAATACATATTGGTATTCATTCAACCCATCATACGAGGTGTCAAGGACACTTTCATTGTCTGTGGTACCTTCTGGGATGTCAGATAGATCTAACATCTGAATCTCTTTAAGTGTTAACCTACTATTGTCCTTTCTTCGGATGATAACTTCATATTGAAGGTCAACCCAAATATCTTCTACACTGGGCACATTTAGATATAAGGTTTGATTTGACTTAAGGAATCCTCAGAAATCAAACCCATCTTAGTGCTTCATGTGCTTTTTCAACTTTTCCTGCAGCTCATGCACCACATTCTTTGCTTTAACCACTGTTGAGCACGTGTAACTTCTTATGGAAATAGGGAAGGAGATGACGGCCTTGTGGTTACTTTGTTGGAATTTATAAAAATCCAAAAATTGTCTAACTAACTCCATCAAGATCAACGTATCACCTGGGAACCTAGGAAATCAGAAAGGATCACCCAGGTACATGACCACCCGAAGGTATGTGAACTTATTGAATTGCAAGAAGATACAACCCCATTTCGATACTTCAGCCCATGCTTCGTTAGAGACTCTCCTTTTCCTTAGATCAGGGTTCATCCTGTAGATATTTTCATAAAAGAAGGCATCATTCACTCTTCTAAATTGATCCTTGAAACCCTTCATTTTCAGCTAAGGGAAGTATGGATATATGTGTTCTATTTCCCTATATCCCTTTGCATCCAACCCTGGATAATTTCTCATTCCGGCTGCTACATAGGTGACATATGATGACATATAAAATTTTCTAGTAGATAAGACTGTCTTCATCTGGGAATCAATCTCATTACTTATAAGACTGCTCTAATCAATCCCTTGTTCGTTCTTCTTTATAATGACCATGAATTGATACATCCACCCTTGGAAGTCTCTTGACTCGGGGAGTCCAAATACTCGACTCCGCAGGGTGATAATATCATTGATTTCAAGGATGAAATCACTCCTGGGGATAACTTGGGAAACCTAGAGATGGCTAGCTTGGCCTTGATCCAGAACTTTTTATTCACATGCTTGATGTAGTCTTCTTGATCTTTGTCCTAGGATTTCTATGTTGACTTAAGATCTAAGTCAACATATTCCTCAAATTTGGGCAATCTTAAGGCGTCATCAAAGTAACCCCCATCCAACTTCACTATGATTTCTCCTGCTTGATTCCTCAATGAGCAGGAATCTGAGTCATAATTGGAAGCACAAGCCAGAATGAACTCGGGGCATTGAGCAAACATTTGGGAATCCTATTGTAAGAGGGAGACCACTGCTAGTTATTGACTTCATCCAGGGATTTTGAGAAGAATCCTTGGTTCTGTTCCAAAAGTCTTCCATGTCTATGTTACCAAGCTCCGTGTCCAAGATATTGTAATTGTAATCTATATAGGAAGGGGAATCCATCTTCTAGCACTTGTACTTCATCTTTCCTGATATGTCTGACTTATCCCTAGATTGTCCAACGATACAACATGAGAAGTCCTAAAGGAAGAATGCTTAGATGACTTCTGGTTAAACAATCGATCTTGAAAGCTTACTGAGTAAACCTACAAACCCGCCACACTAACTAGACTTTGAGACCTGCCAAGGACTTCGTGAACACACTACAGTGTATATCAGAAACTAGTTCATGTTGGATACTTCGTGAAACCCAACACAAAGGAAAAAATTAGGTGATGTTAAATAGTTTGTAGAACCCGATACAAGCGGAAGTTGGAAGATGTTGGACACTTGGAGAAATCTGACACACTGCAAAAACCAAATGATGTCAGACACTTGGATAAATCCAACACAAGAATAAGTTGGAAGATGTCGGACACCCTGTAAAAACTGAAACATAAGCATCGAGTTTCTGGGAAGTCAGAACATGTAAAATTTCCACCAAGCTTGTAAGTTAATATTTTCATATTCTTCTCAACAATCTAAAGAGTATATCCATGGGAAAAATAAGAAAACACCCAGGATGAAATTTAAACAAGAGGTTTCATGGGAATACAACAGAAAATGAAGAAAACAACCCGAAACCCTAAACCCAGAGGAGAGAAAAAGAAAAGAGGGAAAAATGCCAAATGAACACTTCAAAATCAATCCTAAAGACCTCACAGTAGTAAGAAGAGAAAAATGCCATCAATAAATTGGAAAAATGGTCAAATACAGATCAAAAAATCGATCAAGAGGTTCAATCGGGTTTGGAGGTCGAAGGAGCATATATGAAAATCCCACATAGAGAAAATATGTCAGGTAAAAAATGACATGTAAAATTGAACTATTTATAAATCCCTCACATTTATTACACATCCTATGACATGTGTGCCAACTACCAAATAAATCAACATTAATGCCATGTCATCATGCTTAGCATGTCCAAAAACCTGATACAAAGGTTTTCTTATCAAATCAGGTTTTGGGAACCAACTGACATGAAGCATGCAAAAGACATGTTTGGATGTTATCAAGTTTCGAAAACCCGATACAAAGGAAAGGTTCAAGTTTCGGGTTTTGGGAAACAAGCAGCATGAAGCATGCTTTTTGAAAGGTATGTTCCGATGCTCCTGAGTTCCGAAAACCTGATACACTAGAATGTAATCAGGTTTCAGGTTTTGGAAGACAATTGACATGAAGCATGTAAAATACATGTTTCCATGCGATGGAAACCTGAAAACCCAAAGATCTCCTTCAAAGGGCATTTTTAGGAGATTTTCTAA
The DNA here is from genome assembly GCA_019776745.2 of Taxus chinensis. NCBI lineage: Eukaryota > Viridiplantae > Streptophyta > Pinopsida > Cupressales > Taxaceae > Taxus > Taxus chinensis. Next base: position 314,336,259 of record CM034147.1, on the reverse strand, counting down.
AAAAATTCTATGGTTATCTCAATTTTAGCTGAAATCACTAAAAATGAGATAACAACTGGCTCCAGTTGGGAACTTTCTTTGAAACATCAAAGGAAGAGAACTCATATATCAAAAATCTTTATCCATTGGGATACAGAGTTTGAAGAAGAAAAATTGAAAAGAAACAAAGAAAGAAAGAAAAGAAAGAAAACACAGCAGAAAATAAATTATGATACAGTGTAAGAGAGCATCTTGCTTTACTAGTGGAACATCTTCAAATGCTGGCCACTGAAAGGTATAGGGAGAAACTCTCCATCAAGGTATGATAGACAGAAGCTATTTTCACCATTTTGCTGATGGATTTTGAAACAACCTTTCCATAAGGAGTTAAACTTTCCATGCATCCCTTTCTGCTCCCTTCTCTTGTCCCAGAGAAGTACTAGATCTCTAATCTGGAAATCACGTTGCTTTGATTTCTTGTCAAATATCCTTTTGAATTTTCTCTGATGATATGCAATGTAATCCACCACCTTGCTTCATTCTTCTTCCAGCCTAGCTAGGTACATTATCCTTTTCTCAATGGAACTTTGAAAAGTTTCATCCTCAATTGCTTTGGCCAATCGTAAGGCTGGAAATTCTACAGAGATAGGTATCTCAGCGTCAATTCCATACAACACCTGGAATGGGGACATTCCAATAGCTCATTTAGGAGTAATCTAATCTTCCCACAATGCATCATACAATGCTTTGTGCCATGTCCTTTGATTCTCATCGACCAATTTTCTGATTATGGTCACCAGGTTTTTGTTGCTTGATTCAGCCTGACCATTGCCTTATGGGTAATAATTGGATGAATGAGCCAATGTGATCCCAAAGCCATAACAAAAATTCTTTCAACTCATGAGATGAGAAATTGGAAGTGTTTTCAGCAATGATATTTTGAGGCACACCGAATCTAACAATTATATTCTCCTTGAGAAAGTTACACACAACTTCGGAGGTTGCTTGTTTGATTGGAGCAGCTTCCACCCACTTGGTGAGATAGTCTATGGTGGTGAGCACATAATTATGACCGGCACTAGAGGTAGGGTTCAACACTCCAATGAAATCAATTCCCCATTGGTGAAAAGGTTCTTCAATCACCACAGGTCTTCAAGGGAAGATCTGTCAGCTTAGGACGACCAATGCAAAATGTTGACAAGCTTCACACTTGGCCACCCATTCAGCTGAATCTCAAAAGAGAGTAGGCCAATAGTACCTGGCCCGTAAGATCTTGTAATCTATTACAGAAGAAGAGAAATTTCATCTGCATGCTATATTTTGGAAGGATTCTAGCAACCTTACCTGCTGAGACTTATCAACACAGCGCAGGAATACACCATTGATACCTTTCTTGTATATACCATTGTCCCACAGAATGTATCTTGCAGACCTGAGTTTAATTGTCCTCTTTTATTTTTGGCTTAAATGTGGGGGACACTCACCATAGGTTAAAAATAAAGACAATATCTATGTACCATTCATCAGTCATGCTTACAAATGGAATCTTTGGGCAATCCTGAAGAAGTACCTTTAGTTTCTTCACATTCTGTCTCAACATTGTTTTCTGCGATCAATTGGCATAGGCCTCTTTCCTCACACCAACTTGGTAGGTTTGATGTCCAAGTCATACTCCTAGACTTTAGCTATCTAGTTACCTCCATTGACTACCCAACTCTTGTTGGGTCAAAATGGATTTAACTGCGATATCAGGAACTAGAATGAGACTGTGGGAACTCAAGACATAATACCTAAAATGTTTCACTGCTCTCACCACTACATAAGCATGCTTTTCAATCTGTGACATCTTCAATTCATGTTCCTTTAGTGGGCAGCTCATGAAAGCAATGGGAGCTTCAATTCCTTCTTCATTTTCCTGCATCAGGATGGATGATACCGTATGTGTGGAAGCATAGCTATACATGATGAAATCTTTTTTGAAAGTCCAGGCATACGAGAATAGGGATCATGAGCAATTTCCCATTTGACTTCTTCAAAAGGAATTTTCCCTTTAGTGCTCCATCAAAATGGATTCTTACCTTTCATCATCCCAAGGATATCCTTGGTTTTATTGGCAAAGTCAGGTACAAATCTTCTTAGGAAATTGACCTTCCCAAAAAAGGAGTGCACCCCAGTTTTTCTTGTGGGTAGGGTAAGGCTTTGGATGGCCTTCACCCTCTCTGGATCGATCTTGGTTCCTTCTTTAGTCACAATATGACCCAGAAATTTTCCTTCTGTCACTCTGAACATGGACTTTTTAGGATTTAATAAAATCTCATGACATCGGCACCTTAAGAGTACCTGCTCCAGGTGATCATAATGATCACTTCACTTTTTAGAGAAGACTCGTCAAGTCATCCAAATACACAACTATGACCTTTCCCATTAAATATCTGAAAGCTAAGTCCATAGCCCTTTGAAACATGGCTCCAACATTAATCAAACCAAAAGGCATTCTCCTGTAAGAAAAGGTTCCCCATGGATTGGTGAATGTTGTTTTATGTTGATCTTCAGTACAGCTACCTCAACCTGATTATATCCCAAAAATCCATCAAGCATGGATAAAAATTTTCTGATCCAGTGATAGTCTGTAATACCTAGTCCATGATGAGAAATGGATAATTTTCTTTCAATGAAGACTAGTTGAGGTTCTGGAAGTCAAAAAAAATCCATATTTCACCATTCTTCTTTCTGACAGGGATAATGTTCGTAACCCAGGTGGAATGATGGATTGGAAAGATAATCCTTGCGTCTAACATCTTATGAATTTTTACAAGAATAGTCCCTGAGATCTTTGGGTTGTAATGCCTCTGCTTCTGCCTGTAGGGTTTAACCTCAGGCTTCAAAGGAATGCTATGTTGCACATCCTTGGGCTTGAAAGACTTTATATCCACATATGACCATGCTAAGATGTCCATATATCTCTTCAAGAGTGAAGAGAATCTTTCTTTTTCCTCCAAAGAACAACATTTACCAATGTTTACCATCCATGTGGTTGGTCAGAAGAGCCTAGATTAACTTGATCTACCTCTGATGAGGAAGCACCTTCATTTTTCCTTTTATCTTGTATGAAACGGTCATGCTTGTCAAACAGTCCTTCTAGAGAAACTAATCCCTTCATAATCTTATTGCCTTTGAGCTGGATGAATTCACCATCAATTTATTGATATGAATTAGAGACAGACTCATGAAAAGCTGATTTTGATCCTTCAAAATAAAGCTCACTAAAATTATCATCTTTCTCAAGAAAAGAAAATACATGTTGATCATCATTAAACACTTGCCAATGTGCTGAGTTATCTGGAACACTTGGATGATACACAATCTCAATGGTATACGTGTCCTGTTTGAACTATGGGTGGGGGAGAAGAAGAGATGTAGAAATAACTAAGGAATCAGCTTTATCATTGTAATCTCTTAAGACTTCCTTAATGGAAAAAGCATCAAAGCATTCTATGTTGTCCCAAACCTTGTTTCTGTAATGTCTTAGGTGATCATTTTTTACCTGATAAATCCCCCTTACTTGATTCACAATCAACTCGGCATCTCCCTCTACTTTGAGATTTTGGATTCCTTTTTGTCTTGCCATTTCTAATCCTAATAAAAAGCTTCATATTCGGCTGTGTTATTAGTATTATCAAACTGCAACTTGAAAGCAAAGGGAAAGATCTCAAAATCTGGAGATATAAGAACCACGCCAACACCTGAACCAGTAGTTAAACAACTCCCGTCAAACTCAAGGGTCCAAACAGTGTTAGGATCTTCTTCTTTGACTTCTACAAAGGGAACCTCAGATGTCATGAAATAATTACCCAAGCCTGCATCTTCAAAGATAATTTGAGCCTTAGGATCATCTGATTTAGTGACCAGGTACTTTTCTTGTGCTTCGGGGTGAAGGACATGAGGAACTCCATTTACTGGAATTTTAGCTTTGGTCTAATCCATGTTGATTTCTCCTCCAACATCTTTGCAAAAAAATCTTCCCAAAAGAATCCCATAAGCAACTGGGATATCAGCAACTAGGATAGTCATTTTTACTCTCTTTTCTAGAAATGCAACAAATACAAACTATGCATCCTTGATTTGGCCAATCAAGGGGACTTGTTTAGTTTCCATGGAGTAACACCACCCATAAGATTTAGTCAGTGTGAGTCCAAGGGCATGAGCTAATTTTGTGGGAATTACGTTATCAGAGGCTCCTAAGTCAATTATGTAATTACTGAGTTTAAAACCGTTTATAAGTAAAGACAAATAAAATGGTTCAATATTTCCCGAAGAAGAACCAAAGGTCATATTACTCTAAGGTAAAGGCTGAGTGGGGCTAGGAAAAATGCCTTTCGAAGATGGAGGAATAACAACCTTACTTCTAATGAATTTGGAAAGTTTCTCAAATTGCTCAGGATTGGACTGAAGGTATTCAGCTTCCGACATTTGGATTTTTGTTTTCTTTGCATGATCAATGATGTTGAAAGAGGTATATGAAGGAATGATGGAGGGTTGAGCTCTAGTTACATTGGTCTAAGATGAGGTAATAGCCTTAAAAGCAGGAGAAAAAGAGTTGGAAGGTGAAGTTACCTTTTTAGTTATCTCCTTTTTAGTTTTTGTTGAGATAGGAGATCCTCTTTTAGCCATAACTATGGAAGCTTCCTTACTTTTATCATTGGATATTTCAATTGGCTTTATGGGGTTCTAATATTGGGATTGAGTGAATAATGCAAATGATTGTCCATCATGCTCATCTTCATCTTCGTCATACTCCAAGTACCCAATGCTGGAGTCACCAGCTGAATCGTCAAAAGACTCATCAGCATATCCTGAAAGGTTCAAAAGCTTCATGGAATATTGATTTTCTGGTTCTTCATCTTCCTCAACTACTTCAACTGCTACATTGACAGGAGGAGCTTCAATAGCCATCCTGGTGGGAGCAGCAATCAATCGATTCCTATATCTTGCGGGAGCACTATTAACATTGTTGAAATTCCATCTAAGAATATCCCGATAAGGAATGTTGGTTGCTTGTTGAGAAATCTACTTCTTTAAAGAAGTCAAGTCATTGGCCATTATCAGAATCATAAGATCATTACTACTCTGATAAGAACTCTAATTTCTATGCTTAGATGATTCTCTTTTGATCTTTCTGGCCACAATAAGATCATCTTCTATTTCAGTGGTTGTAGCCTGAGCGGTGGCCAAATCGGGGATAACAGAGCTTCTCAACAAGAAGCTTACATCAGGGGGCTGAGTGTTGATGAAGAAACACTTCTTATTTTCAAGAGTGGGAACAGCTAGCTCTAGAATCTTATGAATCAACTTATTCAATTTAGCTATGAAATCCTGCATGGGTTCATAAGACTCCTTCTTCATGTGTGTAAGATTTGCTAACAAGGTGTGAGAGTCTTCATCCAATTTGAACCTTGCTTCGAATACAAACCACATAGTAGTCTAGTTGGTAATGCATGCATTAGGAAGATGGTAGAACCATTCTACTGCTACACTATGTAATGTCTCAATGAAGAGTCAAATAGAGATGTCTTCTTTAGTAACTCGAAGAACGCTACATGTGACAAATAATGAAGCGATGTGTTCATCAGGGTGTTGCTTCCCATCACAGTTGAACTTAGGAATATTCTTACGTGATCCATGAGGTAGGTCATGCAATGGTGGGGTAAGGGAAAGAGGACCAATAGCTGCACCCCAAGGCACAGGTTGTGCTACCATTCTTATAAATGAAGTGTGTACAGGAATCTGAATATTTGACAAGAATAATGCATGACAAGTTGTAGAAACTTCTTGTTCTTGAGGAATCCGAGTTCTTCGGATGGAAAAAGAACTTCTTGCTCGGCTAGATGCAACACTATTGGGTGAAATCCTAAAATTATGTTGTTGAAGAAAATTAGAGAACGGATCAGTTTCACCTCAAGCTCAACTTGACCAAGTGAAGATATTTCTAGCTAGCTTGAACTTGAAAATAGATCTTGTTGAAAATAAGGAAAATACGGAGTCGTCAAACACCAATAGGATAAGCTTAGTCTTATCAATCAATATTCCATAGCAGAGTCACCAAAAATTGTTGGTTAGATATTTTTTCAAGCCAAAATATGAGGTTCAACCACAGTACATGGGATTAAATACATCCTCAAAGACAGGTGAGGTTACTTATTTATTACTAATCTAAAACATAATAGAAATAATATATACATTATTCACACTAATCTAACCATTGGGGTTGGGATAGAATCTTGAAATCCATATTCACACTAGGAGAAGATGTTGTTTTTATGAATGGAATGGATCGGAAAGGAAATTATTATTATGGAAGAAACACAATGGAAAGGAAATGAGGGGAACGTATTTTCTTTCAAGAAAACATAGATCACGAAATAATCATATGAGTTTTAGATAATAAATGTAATGTAATGTTTGAAACAATTAAAATAATCAAGAATGCTAAACAAAGAGTAGCTTAAGATCCTGAACATAAGAACAATATCTTAAGAGAGATGAATCTCACAACAAACAGTCTACAAAAAAGCATCGGTTTCTATTCCTCAAATGATTAAAAGAAAACACAAATTTTTTCTTCTTCACAATAGTTCTCAATATTCCAAAAATATCAACCCTTTAAAACACACAAGCATCCCTTATTTATAATAAAAGGAGTTGAGAGAAAATAGGATAAATCCTAGAAAATAGTCCTTTTAATGAGAGTCCTATTTTTCTTAACTCTCATGCAGGAGACTAAGTCAAAAATTTCTTTTTACATAACAAAACAAAAATGAAAAATACATGTCGATTTTAGGATTAATATGACATGAAACATTATGCCTATTCGGTTTCATCATTTTTGTCTTCCTCCAACAAAGCCTACTTGTCCTGAAATTCTTGGAAATTTTGGATTATGCCCTGCATCTCATCTTCATCAGGAGTAGTGGAATGATCACTCAGGACTTCACATGTTTCCTGAGTATCACTCATGTTACCAGGAAGTTTCTTCAGTCTCTTGTTGAGTTTCCTCAGTGTTTCCAAAGAATGTTCAATCTTCACAAACCTATCAATGATTTCCAAGATAAAGCCATCAGTTGGTTTGTGCTGAATTGATTCTTGGATCTACTTGTAAAGATCATCAACGGGAAGAATACTCGATATTTCATTCAACACTTTAGCATAGATCTTGATTAGCTCTTCTTCTATGTCATTTGTGTCATCAACCAATTGATCTCTTGATTCCCTCAATTTTCTACAAGCTTCATTGAGAATCTTTATTCTGAATCTAATGGCTTTGGTCAGTTGAATTTTCTTTCCCCATGTGGAATGATGCCTTCTTCGATCAAGACGTGGGACGGAACCTGTTTCAGTGTATTGAGAGCTCTAAAAGTTAACTCTAGGTTCCTGACTTCTGCCAAAAATTCATCATCCATTTTCTTTCCATCCTTCTTTATATCCTCTAAGGATTTGTAGACTTCCATGGAGTCATCAATGACCTCTTTTCCTTACAAGAGTAGCCTCTAGATCCATTCATCGATCATTCTCACTTTCTCATTAATCTTCTTAATCATGAGTACCAATGAGAAATCAAACCTGATAGGAGTAGAGGATGATGGTGTTGACTCAGGAGGCTTTTAGAGCTTGAGTAGTAATTTTGTCATCTGCTCTACTTTCTCTTTTAGCTCATCTTTTTTGCCTTTATTTCTTTCACCTTCTGGCATAACACATAAATGGCATCTTGTGCATCTTGTTATGCTCCCTCCATTGTCAATTTTCTTAGATCAACCATTGTGATATGATAATCGGTGACCATTATATCATCCTTAGTTTTGTCTTCCGTGGGAGTGGTAATTTCCACAAACTTATGCCCTGAGGCATCCACTGAAATCCTTGAAACTATTTTGGGTTTCTTGGTAGACTTGGTAGGAATGACCTTGAGGGAACTGAAATCATAGGCTGTTAGGGGAGCTACCACCTTCCTTTTCCTTAGAGTCTGATCTATTAACCATTGAGGCATACTGGAAGAATTTTCTCCCATCGTAGGTGTTACACTCACATCTCCAGGTGGAGGAATATTTTCTTGTGGAGTGTTGGTCACTGCAAGTGTAGTGTCCATGGAAATGGACTCAAGGAATGAAGGCATAGAAGGAGGCATATCCATGGTTAACTTGAGTTCATAGGGGAGAGGTGTGAGGCAAGAGAAGATGTTGGTCATGGCTAAGGAACTTGGTGAAGAAACCTGAAGAAAAGGAGGTTGAATGGGGGGAGGTAATGATTATGAAATTAAAGCTTAAGAGATAAGAGGAAGACTTACCTCTGAAGAACTGTCAACCAAAAGGGGAATGAAAGGTTGACCAACCTCTTCTCTTGAAGGAATATTTTCTAGTTTTGGTGGTGGGGTGAATCAAGAACCTCAACCATTTGTGGGAGAGTGGCCACTGATGTAGTCACTTCCTCTTCCCCCTTTCCGACAAACTTAACTTTTATTGGTCTCTTGGAAGATTCTTTATCCTTTTAATTTTTTGCCTTCGAGGGTCCCTCTTTCAAAGTAGCTAGCTTTGAAAAACTCCCTTCTTTATAACTGATTCCCCAAGAAATGAGCCACGACCTTAGTATGGGAAAGAATTTGAGCGACTCTTCCTGTGATAGAATATTTCTCAGCAATGGACCAATCAATGACTGGGAATACATATTGGTCTTCATTCAACCCATCATACGAGGCATCAAGGACAGTTTCATTATCCATGGAGCATTTTGGGATGTCAGATAGATCTAACATCTGAATCTCTTCAAGTGTTAACCTACTATTATCCTTTCTTCAGATGAAAAATTCATCTCGAAGATCAACCCAAATGTCTTCTATACTAGGCACATGTAGATATAAGGTTCCATATGACTTAAGGACTCCTTGGAAATCAAACCTATCTTGGTGCTTCATGTGCTTTTTCAACTTGTCCTGTAACTCATGCACCACGTTCTTGGCTTTAACCACTGTTGAGCATGTGTACCTTTCGATGGAAATAGGGAAGGAGACGGCGGCCTTGTGCTTACTATGATGGAATTTTTGAAAATCCAACAATTGTCTAACCAACTCCATCAGGATCATCTTATCACTTGGGAACCTGGGAAATCAGAAAGGATCACCCGGGTACATGACCACCTAAAGGCATGTGAACTTCTTGAATTTCAAGAAGATACAACCCCATTTTGATACTTCGGCATATACTTCGTCAGAGACTCTCCTTTTCCTTAGATCAGTGTTCATCCTATAGATATTTTCATAAAACAAGGCATCGTTCACTCTTCTGAAAATATCCTCGAAACCCTTCATTATCATTTGATGGAAGTACCGATATATGTGTTTTGTTTCCCTATTTACCTTTGCATCCAACCCTAGATAATTTCTCATGCCGGTTGCTGCATAGGTTACAAATGGTGACATATAAAAATTGCCAGTAGACAAGACTGTCTTCATCTGGGAATCAATGTCATTACTTATAAGACTGCTCCAATAAATCCCTTGTTCATTCTTCTTTATAATTACCATCAATTAATACATCCACCCTTAGAAGTCTCTTGACTCAGGGAGTCCAAATACTCGACTCAGCAGGGTGATAATATCACTTATTTCAAGGATGAAATCACTCCTGGGGAAAAACTTGGGAAACCTAGAGATGGCGGGATTGGCCTTGATCAAGAAATTTTCATTCAAATTCTTGATGAAGTCTTCTTGATATTTTTCCCAATATTTATGTGTTGAGTTAAGATCTAAGTCAACATATTCCTCAAATTTTCCCAATCTTAAGAGGTCATCAAAGTAACCCCCATCCAACTTCACTATGATTTCTCCTGCTTAATTCCTCACTGAGTGGGAATCTCAGTCATAATTAGAAGCACAGGCCAGAATGAACTCGGGGCATTGAGTAGACATTGGGAATCTTGGTGCAAGAGGGAGACCACTACTGGTTATTGACTTCATCCAGGGATTCTGAGAAGAATCCTTGGTTCTGTTCCAAAAGTCTTCCATGTCTAGGTTACCAAGCTCTGTGTCTTAGATATCGTAATTGCAATCTATGTAGGAAGGGGACTCCATCTTCTAGTACTTATACTTCATCTTTCCTGATCTTTCTGAATTATCCTTAGATTGTCTAGGATCTGACATGAGAAGTCCTGAAGTAAGAATGCTTAGATGACTTCTAGTTAAACAATCAGCCTTGAATGCTTGTTGAGCAACCCTGTAGATCCACCACACTAACCAGACTTTGAGACCTACCAAGAACTTCATGAAACCCAAAACACTGCAATGTATATTGGAAACTAGGTCATGTCAGACACTTCGTGAAACCTGACACAAAGGTGGAACTCAGGTGATGTTGAACAGTTTGCAGAACCTGACACAAGTGGAAGTTGGAAGATGTTAGACACTTGGAGAAATATGACACTCTGTGGAAACCAAACGATGTTAAACACTTGGTGAAATCTAACACAAGCGGATGTTGGAAGATGTCAGACACCCTCTAAAACCTGAAACACAGGTGTCAGGTTTCTAGGATGTTAGAACATGTAAATTTTCCACCAAGCTTGTAAGTTAAGATTTTCATAATCTTCTCAACAATCTAAAGAGTATATCCAAGGGGAAAATAAGAAAACACCTAGGATGCAATTTAAACAAGAGGTTTCATGGGAATACAATAGAAAATGAAGAAAATAACCTGAAACCCTAAACCCAGAGGAGAGAAAAAGAAAAGAGGGAAAAATGCCAAATGAACACTTCAAAATCAATCCTAAAGACCTCAAAGCAGTAAGAAGAGAAAAATACCTTCAATAAATTAAAAAAATGGTTGAAGATGGATCACAAAATCGATCAAGAGGTTCAGTCAGGTTTGGAGGTCGAAGGAGCATGTACAAAAAATCCACGCAGTGAAAATATGCCAGGTAAAAAATGACGTGTAAAATTGAACTATTTATTAAGCCCTAGCATTTATTACACCTCTGACATGTGTGCCAACTACTAAACAACTCAACATTAATGCCTTTTTATCATGCTTAGCACGTTTGAAAACTTGATACAAAGGTTTTCTTATCAAATTAGGTTTCAAGAACCAACTGACATGAAGCATACAAAGACATGTTTAGATGTTATCAAGTTCCAAAAACCCGATACAAAGGAAAGGTTCAGGTTTCGGGAAACAAGCAACATGAAGCATGCTTTTTGAATGGTATGTTTTGATGCTCTCGAGTTCCGAAAACTTGATACATTGGAATATAATCAAGTTCCAGGTTTTAGAAGACAATTGGCATGAAGCATGTAAAAGACATGTTTCCATGTGATGGAAACCTGAAAACCTGAAGATCTCCTTCAAAGGCCATTTTTAGGATATTTTCTCAAAAAAATCTATGGTTATCTCAATTTTAGCTGAAATCACTAAAAACGAGATAACAATCCTCATACAAATTTGGTGTATCACCTTAGTTTTAATTATTTTACAATCATCTTCTACCCTGAAATCACATACTAAAGAAAAAATTAAGTGTCCAAGTTGGCGTTCAAAAGTTGTTCCAAATATATATCTCACACCCCAACCTCTTATCCAAAATTGTCCAGTTGAATATGAAACTAAGCCCAATCTTTCTTTACCCATACTTCCAATTAAGGAATTAGAGAATCAAAAGATCAACAAGGAAGGGCAGCTATTAGAAGACAAAAATATGCTGGAATTTTTGCAGAACTTGCATGAATGGATGTCAAAGTTTCAGTTTGATTTTATTCCAGAATTGGAAAAAGGAACTATGCAAGAGGTACAACCTATTTTTCTAATAGACCAAGAGAAGTTGGAAAATGATCAACAATCTACATTTTCTGAGTGTAGTGTGCAAGAAGGCACCATTCTCATGTAGCTTGCAACCATATCAAAAGAGGATAAATCAGTTTCGAATAAAAAGGAGGTTGAAATTAAAGAAAATTTTGTTTCAAATTTACATCTTGAGGTTGATGATTTCCTGTCAGATTTGGAAAACTACGTAGGTGAAGAACATCCTATAGAACTAACTGATTTTGTAGTTTTTGAATTCAAAGAACCTCTGGTGGATAAGGTCCTTCTTGTACTTGAAAAGGAGGAAAAGATGATTTTAAATATAGATCTTTATTATTCCCTCCTAGAAGAACCATTTTGGGAGAATAATGTCTCAAAACAACATGCTACTAAAATCAGATCTTGTGTAATAAAAATAGAAAAATCTGATTCTGTAGATTGTTTGTCAAACCATAATGATCAAGTCAAAAGATCAGTTGTGGAACAACAGTTTAAAGGAGCTGAAGTATGTTCATATCAGTTTCAGCATGATCATGATCAAAGAGTTGAATGTAAAGACCCTTGTTGTGCAGCATGCATGGAAATAACTGCATTATTAGGTACTTGCAGTGTTTCAAAAGGAATATTAAATGATACTGCAAGTATTTGGGAGCAGTAATTTTTGATTGAGGAGGAAACAAAATGTTCTTAGAACATTATAAGAAGTTCTGAAATGAAAGAATTTGAAAGTTTTGCTGAAATGTCAGTATCGGTAGTAGTGGATCAGCAGACTGAAAAGAATGAACAACAATTTGAAGACTCTGAAAATATTTTCAAACATTTTAAAGAAGGGGAACAACCAACTTATCATCATCATGATGTTATGATCGAGAATATACAATAGTTTATAAAGGCAGATTAACTATCAAAACAACATTCAAAACAACTTCAGAAAGAACCCGTGATTGAAAATAAGGTTAATTTTTCAGTACAAGAAAAGAAGATTAGATTTTTAACTATTTGGAGGCCATGTCCTATAAAGTATCTCGCCAGTTCACAACATGCTACAGAAATACCAGAATTCATGCTAGTATCAGAGCCTACGAATGAGTTTCAGATAGTCAACAATCAGTTCCAAAGCCCTTCAGAATAGTTTGTAGATCAATTAGAAAGATTCTTCATGTTTTGGGCTAAGTTTTGGAACAAATTCAAGGTACACATCTCATTTTTAGTTCTGTCATGCTACTTTTTTTTAATTTGAATTCATCGTCTCAGTTTTGGAGAAAAGGAAGCTATTTTTCATTGCTTGTTTTAGGTTTTGTTTAGCCTCAGTTACTACTTGTAAGGGTAGGGTAGATTAGGATTTCCCTTCAATAAGTGTAGTTCCTGCACATTTCAATGTTTTTCAATTCAATAAGTGCATTCGTGCACGTGATCCATTTACCAAATCCTTTCCCAACTTTAGTTGTTTTAGAAGGGTTGGAGCTTACGAAAAAGGAAATTTTTGATTACATTCTTAGACTCCATGCCCAATGGACAAGAGCAAGGCACTAGTCTTTAACCTAGCAAGAAGCTTTCCCCACAAAATTTCCAGAAATGTTGATAATTTTTACTCTTGTGCAAAAATGGGCAACTCGAAAAAATTGTCATTACAATGAAAAGTCTTGGGTGAAGTATACCTAAGCTAAAGAAGTTTCAATGTTATTAGTTATTGCTGAATTAATTAATGATTAAGTGAAATCTGCAGTTATGTGTGCTGTCTCAAAATAGAGTAGATCACATAGTCTACAATTTCATGTCATCTTCGGTAAAAGAACACAAAGCCCTGAAGGACAACTATGTTTTCTTGATGAAGACGAAAAATTACAAATTAGGTGAAGTGTTGAGTTTTGAAGCAACAAATAGAAATGCAAATTACATAAAGTTAGAGTTCATTACTGAATGTTACAAGTTCACATTAATGTTCTTTCCTTCATGATTAATACATTGAATTATGCTACTAAGTTGTTTCATTCATTATACAATCCGTACAAAAAATATAGAATGCATAAGAAAATACACAACTCATTTTAAGGATTCAATGTTTTATTCACAAGGAGAGTCAAATATTTTCAAAACAATTCATGGGATGTAACTAATAAGTAAAGTAAAACTACTTAAAAGAAAGGTACACATGCATGAAAGAGAAAATAGAGGAGTATGAATGAACCCATCATTGCCTTGGGGTTTCTATTCTTCGATTAAAGCATCTTCATCTTCATTATAGAATCCATTGTACCTGAAAAGGAATAAAAGTGGACCATCAGTCACAAGCTCAGGGATCAATTCATATTCCTACACTATCCTAGTTTTTGCATATGAATCTTCTCCTAATAGGAGATGTATCCTACTTGAAGAAAAAAACTGCATGCATGCTTTATTCACTCATTGAGAAGAAAGAAGGAAGAGGAAAACATGGAAATAGGAGAGGTCAAAAATCCTAATTATTTTCTAACTATTTTCCTAAGTGTGTAGATACAGGTTTCTACAGGCACAGGCAAAAGCTAGTTGCTACAGTAAAAGTTCAGATGTTGCAGGAAAAGTTTAGTTGCTATAAGAAAAGATCAATTTGAAAAAAAGTTGCTATGGGTAGAGTTTAGCTGCTACAAGAAAGGATAAATTTCAAATCAGAAATACAATGCTGAGATACAAATAATACTACAAAATATGATAATAGCTTTAGATACCAAATTGAATGCATGATTTACAATTACCAAAATAGAAGTCAATTGATCAAATAACAAATACATCTACAGGTGAAGCTCAAGTATAGAATTGAAGCACAAAAGAAGATGGAACTACATTTTTTTCAACAAGGCTTCAATTGATCCATCATGTAGGAGTTGTAAACAGACTTTAAAAAATAATATGTTATGCATAGGTTTAGAAAATAATATACATTATTTACAGAAAAGTCAAGGATATTGTTACAGTCAAGAATTTAGTATATTTGATTTTCATAAAACAATGTCATTTCAAGCACTCATCTCATGGAGAATTTCAATGTTCGAGTGATGACAATGTTGAAATTTTGAAGCAAGTATTCTCAAAAGTGCTACAGAATTTTAGAAAATCAAGTCGATCCTGAGACAATGAATTGTAACAGATGGATTCTCTAGAATAAAAAATGAGCCAAATATTTCAGAATGGACCTGAAGAAATGTACAAAACTATATTTACAAAAATCATAACCACCTTCTATAATGTTCTCAACAAATGATGAGGTAGCAGTTGTCTGGAAGTTAAATCATAAAGAACTCATACAGAGAAGAGGATGAAGTATGAATATCCAGAAAGAAGAAAGTACTCTATGTATGCCACAATAAAATGAAGGAAAGTACAAAGTAAATCAAAGTTTCATAATATAAAAAACATGATCACAGAGTCTTTTCAAGGTTCATTTCAGCAATAGCTGAAAATGAAAGATACCCAGAACTCAGAAAATACAGATCTATAACTAAAAATGCAGATTGCGCCAAAGAACAAACTCATTGTAGACAAACAATGGTCAAAAAAATTGAGCAACCGGATGATGAAATGAGTGGTCCATAGGCCCATGTGAAGTTTCAAACTCGAAATTTAATTAGGAGAAACAAATCACAAAACCCACAAATATTTCCAAAATTTTAGTGATACATTTGAAGAAGAAAAGAAAACAAAAGTGTATGTATGTAACAGAAATTATCTCACCTATAAATGACTATGGCAGCCAAGAAAGGAAATGTCAGATGGCAAAAATATACATAGGATAAAATGATAGAGTTGAGCTTTAAAAAACAATAATGGCGGCCCACACTTCGACCACTGCATAAAAACCATGAAACTAAAATGACAGAGAATCTCGTACAAAGAAGGAGCTCCAAAATATAGTGAAACTCGAGCTCTAACCAGAACTGAGTAATGGTGTTAGGAGGAAAATTTTCTAGGGCTTCACCCATACATCTAAAAATCCAAATGAATATGCTTTAGGGTCAAGTTCCCTTTACCACCTAAACCTAAGAAGTGAGTTAACCCAAACTCAGCCACAGTCAGAGATTGACAGTTTTAAAATCCCAAGGACACAGGATCAACATCCTCAAATCATCACAATAACCAATGTTAACTACTACCAGGATGTCACTACCCACAATAAATTCCAACCAAATCCCTAATCACAGTACAAAAATTCATGGTTTGTAATCAGACAGGGTACAAAGATCAATGATAGAGAACAAGGCACAAAATTTCAAAAAAAAAACCATCAGGGTTATGATTAACTTGACCAAAGTTAATGTCATCGTCCAACTGACCAAGGGTTGAGTCCCCATGGAAGGGGACAACCCACGTGTCCACTGAATTACTCATTGTAAATTATTTTCAAAGTCTTAACCCAAGTGCATGTTTCAAATATTTTTTAAGAGGGTGACTAAATCATATTTCATGATCACCAAAAGGTGAATATTATAATATACAAGGCCGACATAATCAAAGGGTGGTTGAATGTATTATGATGTCTATGCCATGGCTAAAGGAGATGTCAATATCAGAACATGTTCAACCATAGGTGGTCCCCACAAAAGGAATTATTTTTGCAAATATTGCTAAGTATTGTAGTTATTTTGCTCACATACATGGAGTTGTATTTTGCATCCTTTCACAACAGGACATAATCGAGAAGAAGACAAAGTTGCATGTTCATGGAAATAGACTTCCCTAGCAAGCAACCTTATTTATAGAAAATTATTCACCCTTCTTTTATTAAAAATAGAATAATCAATTTCAGTTTGACTAAAGTGTAAGTAAGGCTAATAATGCCTATTTGTAATTGCATGCTCTATTTTTATACCTTTATCTATTATTAAATAAAGGATGAAAATAAGATGCATAGGTGAGTACAAGCCTTAGGCTATTTTTAGGGGGAGGGTGAACTTTATTTTTGCTAAATATTGTGTGCCTTTGCAAAGCACAGGGGACTTTTGGACTATTAGAGGACTTTTTGGATATATGAGTACTGAAGCAAATTTTGCCAATTTTTCCCTCTAAGTATGAAGTATTTTCTACCTTTCCAAATTATTTTGCAATCTTGTGTATGTTCATATTAATCTTGTGAATGAAAATTCCCTGATCAATCACGTTACCCTATTGCAAATTCAGTCTTTTTTGCTTAATTTTAATGTGCATGTTAACTTATTTATACTATTTTGATTCTCCCTTAGTACAATCAAGTGTTTTTCAATTAGACATTCTGTAGAAAAACTATTGGTTTGTGCATCAAGAATCCTTCCCAAATCAGTTGTGCATATACTTAGTCAAAGTATTCATACAAATTTGGTGTATCACCTTATATTTAATTATTTTATAGTCATCTTCTACCCTCAAACTCCCATAAATCAGTTTAGGATACACCGATAAGGAACCGACCTTGATACTAGAGACTCACCTCAAAATATGTATACCCATAGACCTAAGGTGTTTCCATTGTATCTACAAAAGAGAGAGATCAATTGTGCAAGCTTAGAAAACTTGCAGCCATCTCTCTACAGGGTGTAATTTCGAGAGATAACACTTACTTTAGATGCATGGTTACAAATGGGGAGACCTCCATTGCATCCATCCTCTATGTATTGTGTTAGTACCCAAATTTGTTATCCTTTTAAGTCTGAGAAGCATCAGAGATATGACATGAAGCTTGAAGTCAGATAGATCATGATGTGATCTAACTGGCACTCAAATAGGACTTGATCTTTTCCTAACTATTTTAGGTTGTTCCTTTCAACCAAGGTAAGAGGACCTATTTTGTAACCCTCAAATGGTGAAGGAGATGAATATATCCCTCAATTTGTGCAAATGGTATGAAAAGGGCCTTGATTAAATATGATCAACACTCCAAATCTAACTTTCACAAGTTGTCACTACCAGATTATGGAAATATTTTCAAAGCAAGGCAAGGGTTACTGAAGACATTGTATGATCTTGATTTGTTCTGTGCATTTTTGTAGATGGATTGAATTATTTTGTTGACACACAATGTAATGCAGGGGTAGTATGGTGTGGGATTAGTTATTTTGAATGAATTTTTGGTGGGAGATATTAGACAAGACTAACCATAATTTTCCAAATTCTTTGAGGACCTTTGCAGGGAATTTGCAAGACCTAAATAATATAATGCTTCAAAGGGGTTAAGGTACTCCTTCAACCAAGATATGTGCACCAAATGGAGGCCCATATTTGTACTCTTCCACATAATATTTGACAACCTACCACAAAAATATTGAAGTAGATGAACCAACAAAGCATCCAACAATATCTATTTTACCATGACCTAAGGTGCACCCAAAGGTTTACAAATAATCTCTGAATTCAATGAAGGTAAAGTGATTTTAAATCTATTTATCTCTTTATCAGATGAAAGCTCTTCTGAATGTGAGATTGCAAATGCCACTAAACTATCAACAAGAAATGAGACCTCGTATGATCAAGAGAGATTTTAGACACAAGACTACAACAGGAGCAGGAAACACAAATTGAAAACATTCTGAAACAGAAGTGCATGCAAATTTTGCCAAGAGACAACACAAAATAATCCAAAATGACCAAATTTATCAGTAGGGGAATGTTATAAGAACAATCTCAGAGCTTGTTGATGGCTTTACAACTAAAACCAACTCAACATGATACAAATCTAATGCAAAAAGGAATTAGAAATGGTTCTTAGGTGGTTTTTAATAAAAATGGGCTTCTTCCCAGATTTTTTCATGAAATTCTAAGTTTCTATGACCTTTTGCATGTCAAAAACATGCATTATATAACATTATATTACATTTAATCCTTCTTTTCCAAGAAAATAATATGCCCAACATCAAGTTTGTTACAAAATTCCAACATGATTCATAGATAGGGACATTTAACAAATTTGCAACAAAAGTTGCCAGGTGTTTCAAAAAAGGTGAATCATTACAAATCCTTCATCATTATCCATTGTGGAGGCATGTTTTTCATTCTCCAAGCATCCAGACCCCTTTCATTTCATTATTTCATCCTTATCCCTCCAAAATTTGACTCTGTAACTTCTTGATTTGATATTTCATGTTTTGGATGGGATGGGGCAAAAATAATTTCAAAAACACCTCAAATATGTAAATTGATCCTTAAAAACAATTGCATTAGTCCTTGCAGGCACAAACGACACAAATTCACCAAAAATTCGATGAAAATTCATGAAAAATTCACATCTCTAAGATTTCTGGAGCAAAAATGGCGGCCAAAATGAAAACTACACAGTTACCATTGATTTTCCCTTTCTCCTTCAATCTAAGCCCTCCACGTGTCAAAATACGATTGGGAACAGATTTGGGATCACTTTATAACTTTTGAACATCTTTCGAAAAATGTAAAATTTTGACTTTTGTCTCCGCCCCTTCGCCCTTGAAATTTGGTGCTAACACGTGGCATACGGTGGGTCCCATTGAAGTTGTAGTTCAATTCTACACATTTCCACCCTTTTTGGAAATTTTGAAAATTTTCACTTTCCCTCGCGGGCACGCACCTCCACCTCAATCCTTGACATGTGTCACCTCCTCTATCACTAATGATCCATTAGCTCATTTCATGTTTTAACTCCATTTTCCACCTAGGGAAAATTTCTTACTTTTCCTCCACGGGCACACACCTCCGATTTCTTCCCTACCATGTGTCACCTTCTTAATTGTTGTGGAGCCACACCTCAAATTTTAGCACTAAGTCATTTTGTAAAAATGGAAAAATTTCACTTTTACCTCTGACAGCCCAGCGACCCATTCTACCCACCACGTCTCTCCCTATGGTTCATTCACGGGCCAGTGCTTCAAATTTTCACTCTAACTCCTTTTGCAAAAAGGGAACAATTTCACTTCTGCTCTCGGTGGCACACACCCTCCTCTGCACCTACCACATGTCTCCCTTTACAATGATGTAGACCCACGACCCTTTCCTCAACCTTTTTCCTTTTCACCAAAAAGGGAAAAAAACATCTAAGTTCCCTGCCAGCCTTCCATCTCGCCATTGAACAAGAGCATGACACGTGTCCTCCTCTGGGACCTTCGGGGTTGTGGGGGAAAGTTTGATTTTTTGCCAAAAAACCAAAAAATGTTAAGTTTTCAAAGAAACCCACTGAACCTTTTCCAACCACAAGCAGCCACGTAGGAGATGATTTTTAGGATTAATTTTGACAGGCAGATGACACCCGTACGACCGTCAAAAACACAAATTTTCCTAGAGATGACCATCAAAAAAAAAATGGGAAATGATTCTAGGAAATTTACAACCATGGGGATAGATATTTGAGGGGAAATATGCATGGAACGAACAAATTCGAGCTCCAAAGGCCAACAAAGATGGAACAAATGACAAAGGCCCATGGATTTGGAAAACTAGGGCAGAAAACAGAGCACACCTGTATTTTTCCTTCATGTTGGGGAAAAATAATAAGTTGATGAGC
This sequence comes from Taxus chinensis, assembly GCA_019776745.2. Taxonomy (NCBI): domain Eukaryota; kingdom Viridiplantae; phylum Streptophyta; class Pinopsida; order Cupressales; family Taxaceae; genus Taxus; species Taxus chinensis. The sequence goes on along the minus strand of CM034147.1, from coordinate 314,315,970 downwards.
TTTTCAAAGCATTAAATCTGGATGGGGAAATTTACAGACCACCAAGTTTGAAGAAATTTTTTTTGAGCATGCAAACCAAAGGGGGAAGATGGCAATATAACAAAGGATCAAAATGGGCACCAACATATTATTCATGGATAATCAGACTAAGGCCACTCCCATCAGAGTTTTAAAAGTATGCATCCATTACCATACAAGGAGCCAAGTTCATTGGAGACTTTGAGGTTTTAGTGCTAGCAGAGTCAGATACCTTCCCAACTCTATTAGGGTGTTCTTGGTGCTATGTAAATAATGTTGATCTTTGGTTCAACAAGGGGTATATCAGCTTTGAAAATAAGGAGGAAAGAGTTATTATCCCTTTAAAATATGGAAAAAAATTTCCGTATGTTGATCCCTTAAGTGAAGAATTTATGAATAGGATTTACATACCCATCATCTTGGATCTAAAGGTGCTTGAGCCATGTAAAGAAGGAATCCTTTAGTGGGAGGATGTAAAATCTATTAGTGATATTACAAGTGTTGCTTGTGATAATTGGGCTCATAGCACCTATGAGTTGGTAAGGCACGAAGTAAAGAGCATATTTCCTAAGGGAAGCAAACTGTGTTATGTCAAGAGAATAGGTAAGAACTTAGTTACACTAGATAAGGGGATCCTATGATGTTCCTGCGCACAATGTAGGAATAGTGGATAGACCCATTAGAAAGAAGAAATATGCTAGCATATACACTACATGGGACAACAATGCACTGGTGGGTGGTCCACAAGGATAATCTTGTAGGATGGAATGAACTTAGGATTGCTCTTGCTACTATGTTCTTCAGGAGAAATGTACCTACTCAAATCTGCACTTATCATGGTAATCAACCTATTTAGCACCACATTCAGAAGTGTGAGAGACTCTAGACAAAGGGGTAGGAAGATTTACCACCTTTGCTCTGGGTTCATAAGTTTTATTCCACTTTACAAGGTTACACACATGCTTGGTATGTATATGCAGAATGCCATAAAGAGACAGGAAATTGGCAGGATTTAATTACATGAATGGCCCAGACGTTTGACTTCTTATTTACCAAGCCTTTGGTGGAAGGAGCATTAAAATTCATAAAGCTCTTAAGTATGGGAGATAGTTCCAAGGCTAAAGAAATCCTTCAGGAGTTACTGGATGAAGGAGACACATGAGAACATTTTGGTGAAAGAAAAGAGGTCAATGCCACACTACTTCAGTGAGCTTTCCTTGAGAAAGAAAAAGGAAAAATGGTCTACTTAGTGGATGATGAAGTAGAAAATATAGATGTAAACCATTCAACGGGTAGGTGTGAGGTGTTAGACAGTGCATATAAGACCACACACACCTATCATGAACCTATGAAGATAAAGAAGGTGAATATTGCATCAGATGTTGAGCCTAAGGAAGCCATAATTGGACACTATTGGTTAGACCCTAAAATGGAAAAAATCATAGAGCTACTGTAACATTCCCATTTTAAGACTTTAGAAACAAGGGAATTTTTTCTTTTACAATGTTCTCTGTTCTAAATAAAACATAATTTTAGAACACACATTCCATGCCAATCAATCTCATAATAGATAACCATATGCACCTGTAAATGACTCGGTGAATTACTGATCTCTCATTGCATGACTCGGTCTCTAACCAATCTCTCATGTTTGTCTCTGAGTATTGAATACTTTTGTGTATACTACATATACTTGGTTTCCTTACCCTAATCTGGGTACTGAGTGACTTGTTTAAAGAACCTATCTAAATATTTATTACCAATGTTCATCTAAAATCACGTTCCTTAAACTAGGTGACATAGGACAACGCAACCAACAATTTGTGATAATTTCGCCAAATATTTCCAACATATTGTTCATGTTACTATTCCTAGATGTCATATTCATCAAATTAGAATATAATCTTCACCTCACTCTTCTATTATCTAGAATTTCCTTCACTGACTTCTGTCACTCTTCTTTTCCAAGGTTAGTGAAATAATTTGTTATAGGGAGATGCTCATGATGACTTAGGGTATATTGGAATACTCATCCGACCTATGTCAATTGAATGTGCCAAGGTACCCTGAGTCATAGAAATCTTCTTCCTATTCCAAATCATACTACTAGCTTGGCCTAGAGAGAAACTAAGTTCAAGACCAGATGTGTGTAGATCTAGATCAACTAATGTAGAAGGATGTTGCAACATTTCAACTACAACACTGTATCCTCGTGAAGACCTTAGTCTTTATGAAGGTACAGTTCTGAAGTTGGTGTGTTCCAACATCTGATAGAACTACCTCATCACGATGTACATACCCATAGGAGATCATTAACACTTAATAAATTTTTGATTAATATTCAAATTGAAGAAACCTTGCTAACCCTAAATCCAACACCCCTTAAGTTATTCATACATATTTGATTTAATTAATATTAAATAACTTCATTAACTCATGATTGATTTTATGTTCGTTAACTTTGACTTGTCGAGCAATTATCCAAAAATAGAACAACATACATCGTAATGTTAAATTAATGTAACTCAACTATTCAAAATAAGGTGTAGCGACCACACAAGTTCAACTAGAGAAAACTTCATAGAAAATGAAGTTTGAATGATTAACGATCATAAACACCATTCTTTCACTTTACATTCTTTTGAGAGAGGAAGAGTCTTCCTCTCTACGTGGTTATGTGTTAGGGTTTTTCATACCCTTTATATATTTCACACTTTCTATAGTTTAATTTTATATTCAATACACATCCCATTATCATAACATATTATTTAGATAAAGAATGTCATCTTATGCAACTTAATAAGTTGCTTTCATATAAGAGAGAGATATTGCACTATTTCTCTGTATCCAACTTATCAAAATGACAATAGAAATAAGAATACAAACATATATGCCAAATATCAACAAGATAGTATTCCAACTACCTTCATAAAATGTACAAGAGAAATTACACAATAATTTGAAGTAGACATCCACCCTTTTCAATTCATCTTGATAAAATACACAATTTACAAGAATATGCATATCAGACAAACTACATGTCAATCAATACTAAGATAATTAAAGAATACAACTTTTCCTTTTCAATACATATCAAGAATGAATTGGAGTTCTCTTTAAAAGATCCAAAATTTAAATCAACCAATACATCATAAAATTTATTGCCTTCTTTTATCACTTATGAAGTCCATCTATAGAAATTTCTAGCATGGGTCAGTTCATTGAACTGAGCATGATAAGCACTAAGCATTAAAACAAAGTGCATTCCACCAATTGTTTCATTAAAACAACTCTGCTTTAATGAAACAATTAATGTAATCATTCACATAAAACATAAGTAATAACCATAAAAGAAGCACAAATAATAATCCTAATTCACTTTTAAGAAAAGATCATAATATAATCAACAACCTACTGCCTTGTAACAGATAATTATTGTCCTAAAAACTTAGTTATTTATATCAAATAACAGCTCCTAACATTAAATTATTTCATAATTCTTTATGAATTTGAAATTTAAATTTAAATTTAATATATAAACAAACAGAGGTACTTTCATAATCAAATACCTTCTTGTCATCTTTACCAAGTTCCCAGCAAACATGTGAAGACAAGTTTGTTTCAACATCGTTACATTTTAAAGATGAATCAACCAAAAAAATATATAAATAACAGATTCACAATTCAGATGTGACAGCCTAATTCTTAGTCAAAAAAATATAACATAAGTTCGTAGATTAGGACTCTTATTATCAATAGAAAAGTATTTCCCAACAACAATGTTTCATTTCAATTAACTGAAACAATTATTATTTCCTTAAATATAATTTAACTAGAGAAGTAATTACTAATAGCTACTAATCAATTACTTAAAAAAGCAATACAAATGATTCAATTATACCTATGATAGGTTTTGTATAAAGAAAGGAGAATGAGCTAAAAAGTAAACGGTTTACAATTTCTTTTATCATTCAGTTAAACCGAATTCTCATATGCATCTTCAAAAAAGAAGAGTCAACTTCCTACCCTATAGTTTCCAGAAATGACAAAGGAGAAACCCTCCTCCAAAAATGGAAGAGGAAGGATTTATGCATTAGAAAGGATTTCTATTACTTATTCAAAATAAATAAGGTAAGACGAAGAATCAGTACAGACCCTTCACAACCCACCATTCTTTTAAGAAATAGAAAAAAAGCTCAAAAAATACAGTACCAAATACTTAAATAACTGATTCAATCAAATAAACATAACAAAGAGATTCATATTTCAAGAACAACAACCATTAACATAATTCTTAATCCATTCAATAAGGATACATTAAACAAGTATAAGTTAACACTTATCAATTCACTTCAACCTAACTGATTTATTCTACATCCTTGAAGATTTCTATCAAATCCAAAACCATACATAAAAAATTTCATAATGGTACATCGAAAGATTAGTATGACTCAGCCATTGAAAACAATCAGTCAAATAAATGGATAAGTTTTCCTTTCTACAAGTCAGACTCATTGACACACTGCCATGAATCAGCAAGACATTTGATTCCACTGAAATAATAGAGATTGAAAAAGAACACAAACAAGAAAGGTTTGGTCTATCCTAAATGCCAAGATAGCAGTCCAAAAGTTGATTATACATTCAATAAATCCCATGAAATTTCACAATCATACCTTAATATGTTTCATTAACTAGTTACCCAGAATTTTCCTAGTTCTGGCAAGTATGGTTCCATCACCTCATCCAAGTTCAAAAGGACAGAAAATCAAACTTAAGAAATTTGAATAGACCTAAAAAGGTAATCACCTTAACGACCTAGAGAGGGTCTACCAACAATGTATTTTTAAACAATAGAACTTTAATTCAAGAAAACCATCTCACCTTCTGAATTCCAATTAATCCATTAATCATTTTACAGAGTTTCGGAAGAGAATACCAATACAAGACATCCAAATTTGAAGTCATATTTTCCTTCCTGTCTCCTTACAAACTCACTGAAAAAATAACTCAAATACCATAACTCACTTAGCACCACTAAATATAAAGTTCGAAGGAGAGGAGTTCAATACAAAAAAAGAGTAAGATATTCCTTCACCATTTATATACAAGTTGATGTTAATAACGTAGACAATGCCATAAACTACCTTCACCCATTGACCCTTGTGTTTAACTGAGTTCGAGATCATACTGAAGAACAAATTATACAATTATAGTCCCGAGCCAGGAGTATAAAAAAAATTAACAGAATAGGATACAATTTAAAAGGGTATTCTTCTACCTTTCCAAAGAAGAAAAGGCATTTAGTGTAAGCATGCAAGTTTACAAGTACAGATACCAATAAGATGTCCATTCCTTACTTTCACATAGGTTTGTGTTCATACAATAAGATGAAACATATACCCATACAGATCGAAAAAGGAGTAATACAACTTTAAACCTCAAAGATACAATAGAGAAGAGTATCCATTTACTTTTTTCCTTCTGAAGAGATTTCCAGTTCGAAACTCAAGACAAAAAATACTTACTTAAACTCTTTTTTGAGCAGATAGTCTAGAGTATATAATTCCATCAAAACACTAAATTCTTAATAGTTGTAAATGCATTTCATCATTTTAACTCACTCAGAGAGAGTACCCAAAAACAAAATTATCATGCAAGGGTCCCAAACCAAAAGCACAAAGATTATTTCAACAAGAAAGCAAATAACCAGAAAAAAAACAGAACCCATTTATCTCATGAGAGCATAATTGTTTTAATGAAACATTTTGAGAAAAGCAAGAGATATTAATGGATAGAGCCTATCACGCCTGATAGTGCTTCTTCCGATTCGAAGAAGACTTCCAAATGAGCTTCCAACACTTGTTCTTCTCCAAGAAAGATCAACAACCAAAAATATCTTTCCCCAATTCCTCATATATTTTCCTTGAATTAGAAATAGACCAAGGGAATCAAAAATAGCCATAAACTAAAAATAGAACTACTGGTTCGAAGAACTAGATAGCTCCATGCAAAGAAAAAATTGGAGAGCATGAATGACCAAACAACCTCCAACAAATCCACCCACATGGTTTCTTAGGAAGTTTGCTCACCAAAAACGTGGCTCATTAATGCCATTAACTCTCATATTCCCACCCATCTCTCTTCACCACCACCATCCAAAATTGGCGAGACCCAATTCAATTTCTTTATCCATCACTAAACCTTAGTGACGACTCCATGTGGATTCCCACCAAATTTCATGTTTCTACCTAAACTGGCATTTCATTGTCATTTAAAACAAAAATCAAATCACATTAATAGCTTAGGAACCGTTGCCAACTTACCACTTGCCATACGACCCTTAGGTCCCATTTCCTCATTTCATTACTTTAGGCTAGATTCTATTAGCTTAGGATATGACCATAGGATGGTTTAGAAGTATTTACCTCAGGTTTAGAAATATTTCAATAGGTAAATTGCCATCTTAGGTTAGGTCATAGATCATAGCCATTTAGTTTTAGGTATAGGTTAGAAATAAGCCTATCATCACCTTAGGTTATTTCCCCCATAACCCAATTTAGAACATGTAACCTAGATTAGGATGCTATCTTGAATGAAATAGGCATATATCTAAGATAGGTACATTTATCTTAGCATAGAATCCCATTAGGATAGATCTCATAGGCATAGGACTTAGTTTTTATTTTTTATTTTTTTTTCCATAGTCTTGAAGCAGGCCTCATACCACTTGATGACATTAGCATCCCAAAGAGATCAATCAAGAAGATCTAAGTAGATAACATACAATGGAATGCAGACATGATCTTACAAGACAAAAATAAAAGAATATGTAAACATACAAAAGTTCAGTCAATTATGGCCTTCAACCTCTACATGTCAGTTTACAATTCAGATTAGGTAAGAAGATTTAAAACATACCTTGAATCAATGGAATCGATCCAAGGATGTGTTAATTAAATAGAGATAAGTTTGCAACATCATTACTAGATTACAACTCATCTATCAGAAGTGAAAAGGGATTCATTGCAAGCTACATCATTTCAGCCTAATGAAATCAAGAGCAAAAATGGCTTATCCATTACAAGCATGATTTTTGACAATCAAGGGAACACATATTATAAAGAAAATCACATGTCAATGCTTGCAATGCAAAAGAGGAAAGATAAAAATTTGTCAAAGGTGTTACATACTTACCTTCTAAAAAGAATCATTCTCCCGATGATTATCTTATTTTAACAATTTACATCAAGGACAGTAATTTTATCCACTTTATTTTCATGTGTTCATAACATATCAAAATTTTGAAGTTCCACAAATCAACATTTACATAGCTGTTTATTTAAAATAAATAAATATTTTCCCATAACTAAAAGATTTAATTTAATAAAAGAATTAAATCACAAATTATATCAATCAACAGAATCAATTATGTTCAAATAAGTATGGAAAAGCAGTTTTCATATCTTCTAAATTTTCCCAAGTTACATTTTCTTAATTAAACTAGTCCCACTGGACCTTACATTGACTTATTTCACAATTTCTTAAGTGTAACTGGCGATTTTCTAGCACTCACAAGGGTTTAACCAACATTATCCCTATGTCTTGGATCTGCAAGGAATTCCAATTCAACACATGTGATAAATCTGCAACATATTTATTAAGTAAAGAAATATGGAAAACATCATGCATTCATGACAAAGTAGGAGGTAATGATAAATGATAAGCTATAGGGTTGATTACTTCAACTATTTCAAAAGGTCCCATAAAACGAGGTGATAACTTGGCAGCCCTACCAAAAGTTATAGAACTCTTTTTCAGTTTAACCTGAAGAAAGACCTTTTGTCTGAGTTCAAATTTCCTATCAAGCTGCTTCAAGTCAGCATTACTCTTTTGCCTATTTGCTGCTTATTTTAAGTGTTCACAAATCATTTTAACTTGCTGTTCCATTTCTGTAAGGATTTCAGGTCCAATTATCTCTCTATCCTCAATGTTGTCCCAACTAACGGGGGTTCTGCATTTTCTTCCATATAATGCTTCGAAAGGTGTTATCTTTAGAGAAGCATGATAAGTGTTATTGTATGCAAACTCTACTAATGGAAGGTACTCTTCCCATTTATAATGTTGATCCATAAAATACATCCATAACATATCCTCTAAAACTTGATTTATTCTTTCAGTCTGTCGATCCATTTCCAAATGATACACAGAACTGAAATGTAGCTTAGTTCTTAGAGCTGCATTAAGGGTTTTCTAAAACCTTGAAGTCATTCTAGGATCTCTATCAGATATGATTAATTCAGGTACTCCATGTAATCTAAAAATATCATGTACAAACCTCTTTGCCAAAACAAGAGAATCATCCTTAAGATTACCAGCAATAAAATGAGCTAATTTTGTTAGTTTATCCAAAACAACCAAAATAACATCATGTTTATTTTTTGACATAGGCAACCCTTGTACAAAATACATGCATATTACTTTCCATTTATACTGTGTTATGTTGTGAGGATATAATAAACCTGTTGGATGCATATGTTTAGCTTTAACACATTGACATTCCAAATAATGTGTCACAAAATCAATAACGTCATTTTCCATCCCTTTCCAGAAATTGTTGTTTTATATCAGCAAGCATCTTTATGATACGAGGGTGTCCAAAGAAAGGTGAATTATGAACTTTTTCAAACAATTTATTTCTTAAATGATTTAGCGAAGGTATGTATACTTTATTTTCAAATCATAAGATTCATTCATTGTCAAAGTGAAAACTTTTATATCTCACATCATTTGGATCTACACCAAGCACCATTTTTACTTGCTGAAAATAAGAATTAGATTCCATAACACTTTTTACTTCATCCTTAAACTAAGTTCTTAATGTTATAAGAGAATAAATGTGCTTCCTATGACTTAGAGCATTAGCCATTCTATTTTCTTTACCTTTAATGTAATTTATGTCAAAATCATATTGAGATAAAAAATCTAACCATCTTCGTTGTCTTGCATTCAGATTTGGTTGAGTGAAAATATACTTCAGCCCAAGATGATAAGTTTTTAATTCAAAAGGTTTACCAAGTAGATAATGCCTCATAACTTGAAGTGCATGAACAATGGCAGCAAGCTCTAAATCATGTGGAGCATAATACAACTCATTTAACTTTAGTGTTCTACTTTTGTAAGCTATGACATGATCATTTTGTAAAAAAATACCTCTAAGGCCTTCCCCAGATGCATCCGTTACAACAGTAAAGTCTGCATTAAGGTTTGGTATAGCTAAAATAGGTGCTGAAGTTAATTGACCCTACAAATTTCTAAATGTAGATTCACATTTCTCATTCCAAAAAAACTTCTTATCATTTTTCTGCAACGAAGTTATTGGTTCAGCTACTTTGAAAAAATCTTCTACAAATTTTCTTTAGTAACCAGAAAGACCCATGAAGCTTCTAACTTTGTGTACATTCTTTGGTGCAGGCCACTCAGTTATATCTACAATTTTAGAAGGATCTACAATAATTCCATTCTTACTTATAACATGACTCAAATAGTGAACTTCCGTGTTGTTGAAGAACATTTATATAGCTTACCATATAACCATATTTTTCTCAAGATTTCCAAAACTATCTTCAAATGATCGTGGTGTTACTCAATACTTTTAGAATATATGAGAATGTCATCTAAGAATACAAGCACAAATTTGTCCAAGTATTCTTGAAAAATATTGTTTATCAAATTCATAAAAGTTGTCGGTGCATTTGTTAATCTAAAGGGTAAAACTGTGAACTCATAATGTCCATACCTTGTTCTAAAATTGTTTTATGAATGTCCTCATCCTTAATCCATTATTGATGATATCCAGATTGAAGTTGTATCTTAGAATATACCGAAGATCCATACATCTAATCAAATAGATCATCAATTCTAGGGAGTGGATATCTGTTCTTGATTGTTGCTTTATTTAACATTTTGTAATCAATGCACAATCTAAGTGTTCCATCCTTCTTTTTCGCAAAGATTACCAATGCTCCCAAAGTTAAAACACTTGGTCTAATCAAAACCTTTGATAAAAGTTCTTGCAACTGTGCCTTAAGCTCTACCAATTCAATAGTAGTCATTCGGTAAGGTGCCTTAGAAATAGGCTCGGTTCCAGGCTTGATCTCAATTATGAAATAAAATTCTCTTTTAGGTGGAAGACCTAGTAACTCTTCCAAAAACACATCATTGTAGTTTTGTAATAGCAAATATCATTATTTTCCTCAGCAGATTCAGAATTTTTTACTACATATAAGGTACAACCTTTATTTTTTACCTTTTTAAGTTACGTAGCTGACATTTTCCTAACTGAAATCTCACGTTTCACAACCTGAATCTCTATTGTTTTTTGCAATTCATATAAACAACTAATATTTTTTTCAAAACAATCCACTTTTGTTTTATGCTCACCTAACCAATTAACACCTATGATTACATCATAAGACCCCAAAGCAGCAACATAAAGATCAACTTTAGTAGAAAAACTAGGTAAGTCAAGGACTGCCCCAAAAAGACACATATTAATTGTATGAACATCATTGTTTCCATAATGTGCAGTCCATGTTTTATCCATTTTTCCATCTTTTATTTTTAGTTTCAATGCTAATTTACTATAAATAAAACATTTTGTAGCCCCTGTATTAAAAAGAATAGTTACAGGTATGCCAAATAACTTACCCAGAATTTTTATGGGTGTGACTTGTTTTTTAGTATGTTTGTCAGCTACTGTAGCATGTATCTTGTGCTACTGATTACGATCATTCCTTTTCAATGGGCATTGGTTTGCATAATGATCCTTTCCACAATTATAATAGCCTCCTACAGGTCCTTTTTTAGGCTCAAATTTATTTCCAGCCTTAAAGTTATCATTCTGACCTCCATAGGAATTTTGTCTGTTATTATTTTTGACAAAGTTGTTTCTTGGATTTTCAATAGCCTTATTTGTTGATGTTTTCTTATTATTATCAGCTGAAACCTTACTTTTCATACCAAACTTCTTCCATGGTTTTTTTTTAGGTGCAAGAGATCATGAAGAAGAGTTGGGAATTTTTTTCTTCACTTCCTCCTTATGAGTAGAAATTACCTTTAATTTTTGTTCCTACCTTATGGCTTTTCAAAAACCCCTTCCATAGTGGTTGGGATGTGAACATCCACCTCTCCTCCTATAATGGGATTCAATACCATGATGAATTTTTGTATCATGAACTTCTCGTCAGTTTGATACTAAGGTACATACTTAAGAGTTTAGTAAACCAACCCCAATACTCAGTTACAGCTAGCTTTCGTTGCACGAAGTTCTAAAATTCAGTCATTTTTTGGTTATACTAAAGTTTTGGCAGCCAACGTTGCATAAATTAACCTTTAAATTGATCCCAAGTGATATTAGTTTCATCAATATTCAACTCAACCTTACGGTTGTCCCACCATGAAGATGCTTCATGGGAAAGTTGATATGCTCCCCAAATTACCTTTGTTTCTTCCGAGAAGTTCCTTATTGCAAAGTACTTCTCCATTTTTCTCAGGCAATTATCAGCTCCATCTCCTAATGTGGTGTCATCAAATTTAGGTGGACTTATCCTTTTTATATAATTAGTGAGTTCATCTGTCAGCCTAGCCTTTTTGTTTTCTAGCTGATCATGCATGTTCACATTGTTATTATCAACACCTAGATTGGCATTGTCCTCACGAGGTGGCTGATTATTATTACCAACATCTTATTCCTCCTCATTGCCCATTACTTACTTTTCAAGTACAACCAAATGATATCTTGTGTCCAACAAGGAAGTAAGGATCTCATCGAGTTGTTGGGCAGTTATTGCTCCTTCCTAAAGTGGATGATTATTTGCAACATTAGCTCTTATTCTAACCATTTTTTGTTAACAAGAAAATTTAAGTTTTATTAGATTGTGGACACAATAGGTCCAAGAGCTGCAACCTTCAGCTCTGATACAAAGATGTAACATTCTCATTTTAAGACTTTAGAAACAATGGAATTTGTTTTACAATGTTTTGTATTCTAAATAAAACATAATTTTAGAACACACATTCCATGCCAATCAATCTCATAACAGATAACCATATGCAACTATAAATGACTCGGTGAATTACCGATCTCTCATGTTTGTCTCTAAGTATTGAATACTTTTGTGTATACTATGTATACTTGGTTTCCTTACCCTAATCTGGGTACTGAGTGACCTATTTAAAGAACCTATCTGAATATTTTTTACTGATATTCATCTGAAATCACATTCCTTAAACTAGGTGACATAGGACAACACAACTAGCAGTTTGCGATACTTTGGCCAAATATTTTCAACATACTGTTCATGTTACTATTCCTAGATGGTATATTCATCAAATTGGAATACATCCTTCACCTCACTCTTATGTTATCTAGAATGGCCTTCACTAACTTTTGTCACTCTGCTTGCCCAAGGTTTGACCCTAACCCAGGTTAGCAACATAATTTTTTATAGGGAGATGCTCACAATGACTTAGGGTATATAGGCATACTCATCTAACCTAAGTCGATCGAATGTGCCAAGGTACCCTGAGTCATAGAAAGCTTCTTCCTATTCCAATTCATACTGTTATCTTGGCTTAGAGAGAAACTAAGTTCAAGACCAGATGTGTGTAGCTCTAGATGAACTAATGTGGAAGGGTGTTGTAATATGTCAACTACAATATTGTTTCCTCGTGAAGACCTTAGTCTTCATGAAGGTACAATTCTGCAGTTAGTATGTGCCAACATCTGACAGAACTACCTCATCATGATGTACATATCCATAGGAGATCATTAACACTTAATTAATTTTGGATTAAGATTCAAATTACTACAACCTCACCAACCCTAAATCCAAGACCCCTTAAGTTCTTCATCCATATTTGATTTAATTAATATTAAATAAATTCATTAACTCATGATTTCTTTTATGTTCATTAACTTTGACTTGTCGAGCAATTATCCAAAATTAGAACAACATACATCGTAAGGCTAAATTAATGTAACTCAACTATTCAAAATAAGGTGTAGAAGCCACATAGGTTCAGCTAGAGCAAACTTCATGAAAAATGAAGTTTGAATGATTAACGATCATAAACACCATTCTTTCACTTTACATTCTTTTGAGAGAGGAAGAGTCTTCCTCTCTACATGGTTATGTGTTAGGGTTTATCATACCCTTTATATCTTTCACACTTTCTATAGTTTAATTACATATTCAATACACATCCCATTATCATAATCTCTTATTTAGATAAAGAATGTCATATTATGCAAATTAATAATTTGCTTTCATATAAGAGAGAGAGAGATTACACTATTTCTCTTTATCCAAATTATCAAAATGACAAAAAAAAAAGAATATAAACAGATATGCCAAATATCAATAAGATAGTATTCCAACTACCTTCATAAAATGTACAAGAGAAATTACACAATAATTCGAAGTAAACCACCACCCTTTTCAATTCATCTTGATAAAATACACAATTTACAATACTATGCATATCAAACAAATCGCATGTCAATCAATACTAAGATCATTAAAGAATACAAATTTTCCTTTTCAATACATCTCAAGAATGAATCGGAGTTCTCTTTAAAAGATCCAGACTTTAAATTAGCTAATACATCATAAAATTTATTGCCTTCTTTTATCACTTATAAATTCCATCTACAAAAATTGCTAGCATGGGTCAGTTCATTGAACTGAGCATGATAAGCACTAAGCATTAAAACAAAGTTCATTCCACCCTTTTTTCCATTAAAAAGAATATGCTTTAACGAGAAAATTAATGTAATCATTCACATAAAACATAAGTAATAACAACCATAAAAGAAGCACAAATAACAGTCTGAATTCACTTTTAAGAAAAGATCATAATATAATTAGTAACCTACTTCCTTATAACGGAAAAGTATTGTCCTAAATACTTATTTATATCAAATAAAATCTCCTAACATTAAATTATTTCATAATTCTTTTTGAATTTGAAATTTAAATTTAACTTCAATATATAAACAAAAATAGCTACTTTAAGAATCAAAGACCTTCTTTTCATCTTTACCAAGTTCCTAGCAAACATGTGAAGACAAGCTTATTTCAGCATCATTATGTTTTTAAGATGAATAAACCAAAAAAATAAATAAATAAGAGATTCACAATTCAGATGTGACAGTGTAATTCTCGGTCAAATAAATATAACCTAAGTTCTTATATTAGGCCTCTTATTACCAATAGAAAAGTATTTCTCAGCAACAATGTTTCATTTTAATTAACTGAAACAATTATTATTTCCTTAAATATAATTTAAGTAGAGAAGTAATTAGTAATAACTACTAATCAATTATTTAATAAAGTAATACAAATGATTCAATTATACCTATGATAGGTTTTGTATAAAGAAAGGAGAATGAGCTGAAAAGTAAATGGTTTACAATTTATTTTATCATTAAGTTAAACTGAATTCTCATATGCATCTTCAAAAAAGAAGAGTCAACTTCCTAACCTACAGTTTCAAGAAATGAAGAAGGAGAAAATGTCCTCCAAAAATGGAAGAGGAAGGAGTTATACATTGGAAAGGATTTCGATTACTTATTCAAAAGAAGTAAGGTAAGAAGAGGAATTAGTACAGACCCTTCACAACCCACCATTCTTTTAAGAAATAGAAAACAAGCTCAAAAGATACAATACTGAATACTTAAATAACCGATTCATTAAAATAAACCTAACAAAGAGATTCATCTTTCAATAATAACAATTGTTAATAGAATTCTTAATTAATTCAAGAAGGATACGTTAAAAAAGTATAAGTTAACATTTATCAATTCACTTCAACCTAACTAGTTTATTCTACATCCTTAAAGGTTTCAATTAGATCCAAAACCATACGTAAACAATTTCATAATGGTACATCAAAATATTAACATGAATCAGCCATTGAAAACAATCAATCAAAGAAATGGATAAGTTTTCCTTTCTACAAGTCAGGCTCAATAGCACACTGCCATGAATCGGCAAGACATTTGATTCCACTGAAATAATAGAGATCGAGAAAGAACACAAATAGGAAAGGTTTGGTTTTTCTTGAATACCAAGATAGCATTCCAAAAGTTGATTATAAATTCAATGAATCACATGGAATTTCACAATCAGACCTTAACATGTTTCGTTAACCAGTTACCTAGAATTTTCCCAGTTCTGGTGAGTAGGGTTCCTGTCATCACCAATTTAGCACTATGATAATTCTTTACCAGGAACTCCTCATGCTATGATTATTTACTAATGCACAACTTTTAGTTTGGTGGATGGAATATGGAAACACAACAACAAACATAACACAAGAATACCATAGACTATGATAAGAAGGAATTATGATAAATCTAAAATATAAGTGTAAATTATAATATCAACATGAAATTGTTACAATCTCACCCGTGAGGTACTTCAAGTGTTACTGACTTCACTTGCCTTCCAACAATAACTATGGGAGAAACTTCACAATTACACCTCTTAATGGCTTCTTTAACACACCTTCAAAATGATGGTTGCCTTTACACACTTACTCATACAATATTTCTCACTACTTCCTTCCATCCTAAATGAGGGGGGTGGCCTCTCTATTTATAGAGCTTCCAGGCTTATCCATCTTATCTCTAAGATAGGATAAGAAATCTACTCTGACAAATCATATTCCATACCTTAACTCTTATCTGTACATGTAAGCTTATCTTTTAAGATAAGATAAACCTTATCATTTCACATGGGTTCCACATTTTTAGACTTTTTACAAATAAAATACACAAAATATTTATGACCTCACTCCTTGTCCTTATTACCAATATAATATTTCTAATTCCTAATCATGTAGACCCTACTTCTCTACTTACCCTAACTTTGACATTTTAACATTACCGGACCACTTACGACAAATATTTACTTTTTACCACAACATTCCTATTGTACTTTTGACTATTACCATACTATACATTATTGGTGGTGTCATACTGATAGCGCCATTATATTCTATCAGAAAATACTTCTAATTATACTTAACAACATCCTATTCCTAATACATACATCAATGAAATAGAAATTACGAAGGAAAATTTTAATGTCGACATCTTCGCCCTTCCTAGCTTCTACTCCGTCCTCGGAGTAGACTATTCTAGTGTTTGAAAAATATTTAACTTGTCATGGTTGACCCATTTTCTAATGGGAGTGCCATCCAATTCCTCTAGTTGGTATGTACCATTTTCATGCACAACTGCTATTTTGTAGGGCCCCATCCATTTTGGAAGAAATTTTCTCTGTCTTCTTTTTTTGTATCTAGAATCATATACTAGAACCAAGTCATTCACATGAAATGGAAACCAACAGATCTTTTGATCAAAGTATTCCTTCTACTTCATTTTATTCTTATAGCTTGTATCCTTCACTATTTCCCTCATTTCCTCTAGCAAATGAAGATGTACCAACCTTTCTTTTACTAAATCACTTTCATCCATCCTTTCATTTTTCATAACTCTCATAGTGGGAATATCAAACTCAATAGGAAGAACTGGATCAATGCCATAAGCCAACTGAAATGGGGAGTATCCTGTTGCTGACTTTGATGTTTCCCTATATGCCCACAATGCTGCATGAATCCTTTTATCCAACTTATGTACCTGTAAGGCTACATCTTTTGCTAGAATTTGACACAACACAAAATTTGTTCGTTCCACCTGTCCATTTGTGCTTGGCTTGTATGTTGTTTCCTTCCTGTGCTTAATAGAAAACTTGTTGACTAGGGCTTCTACCACCTCATTAATGAAGTGGCTTCCTTGATCTGTTACAATTTCTAATGGGCAACCAAATCTGGTGACAATGCGTTCATATATGAACCTTACCACTTCATCTATGGAAGTTGTTTTCAATGGCCTAGCTTCAACCCACTTGGTTAAATAATCTGTGGCAACTACAATATACTTATTTTGGCATGGGGTAGTTAGAAGTGGATCTACAATGTCTATTCCCCATTTTTTAAAGGGACCAAGTGGAAGAATAGGGCATAATGGAGCTGATGAAGTCTTACGGTTACCATGTGTTTGAAAAATATCACATGTCTTACAATAATTATAACAACCTCTAAAAAGAGTGGGCCAGTGATAACCTGCATCCAAGATCCTTCTTGTTGTAAGTTGTCCAGAGAAGTGTCCTCCACATGTACCATTATGGAATTCTTCTATCAGCTCCTTCCCTTGATCACGTCCAACTGCCCTCTTGTACTATCCATCAGGTCCTATTATAAATAATACTCCATGCAGAATAGAATATGGATGACTGGCTTGAGTAATCTTCATCTTAGTCTTTGTATTGGCACCATCAGGAAACTTGAATTCATTCAGATAATTTCAAATATCTATGTATTCACTAGGGATTGTGTCAAGGGATAACAATGTTGCATCTGGGAAATCATCATCATCACAAGATGAACCTAAACCCTCATAGGCTCGAGAGAGTGCATCTGCATTGACATGCTTCTTTCCTGGCCTATCTATAATATCAAATTCAAATTCTTGTAGAAAAATTATCCATCTTGTTATCCTCCCTGATGGGTTAGGCTTATTTACAATATATTTTAGAGCCTGATGATCTATTACAACTATAAATTTCTACCCTAGCAAGTAATTTCTAAACTTCTTTACAGCAAAAATGATAGCTAGAGCCTCTTTTTCAGTTACAGTATAATTTACCTCAGCACTGCTCATTTGTCTACTCCCAAAGTAAAATGGATGATCATTCCCATTTTCATCCTTTTGGCTTAGAGTACTTCCTAGTACTGCATCTGAGGCATCAGTATACACAATGAATGGCTTGCTCCAATCTGGATTATTTAAAATAGGTGAAGACACCAGGGCTTCCTTCAATTGTTCAAAAGCTTCATGCGCCTTATTTCCTGGTTCGTAAGTAACATCCTTCTTCAAGAACTGGGTTAGTGGTTGTGCAATATTTGAGAAATTCTTGATGAACCTTCTATAGTAACCCACATGGCCTAAAAATGATCTCAACTTACTTCTATTCATAGGAAATGGTAACTCTTTGATTTTTGAAACCTTATCAGGATTAGTACCAATACCATCTCTGGATACAACATGCCCTAAAAAAACACCTTTAGAACATCCAAAGACACACTTTGTAGGGTTTAGTAAGGCTTGTGCTTCATCTAGTGCAGGTGGTCCATCTTACTCCCATAGATGTAAAAATCATCTAGAAATACTCTAATCTTACTCCCATAGATGTAAAAATCATCTAGAAATACTCTAATGAAGTTCCCAATGTAGGGTTTAAACACCCTATTCATCAAACATTGGAATGTTTTTGGAGCATTACACAACCCAAAAGGCATAACTCTATAAGAAAACGTTCCCCAAGGAGTGGTGAACATGGTCTTCAGCTGATCTTTCTTCGCTATACGAACTTGGTTGTATCTGTTATATCCATTAGCAAAACTATAGCACTCCTAGCCAACTACTTTATCCAAGATCTGATATGAGAATGGAAGAGGGTAATGATCCTTCTTTGTTGCCTTATTGAGCTTCCTATAATCAACACAAATACATAGCTTCCCATTATTTTTTATTGAGATCACAATGGGAGAAACCCATTCTGAATTCTCCACAGTAAATATGAATCCTGCATCAAGCAACTTATCTATTTCTTCTTTTACAGTCTTGGAAAAATTAGGATTCATTCTATATGGCATTTGCTTTATGGGCTTAGCACCATCTACTAGCTCAATAGAATGTTCTACCCAACTTACTTGACAGAGTTCCTTGTAATCAAAAGTGAATAGGTGTATGTACCTTCAAAAGAGCTGGAGGTAGCATTCCTTCTCACTCTCCATCACAGCATCACCAATCTTTATTTGTTGGAGATAATCATCAATTTCTTCTTCAGATAATTTTATGGGTTCATGAGTCGGTGTGACTGGAAGGATATCCATGACCGAAACATCAACCTCACTTTCTTCATCTTCTGTGTCCACTTCACTGGTACTAGAGTAATCAGAGGATGTCCAATCATCAGTTTCATCACTTGAATCCACAGGTTCTGCCTTATGATTCCGAGGGATCACATTTATCTTCACCCTCTCTCTGCCATGTCCAAGTGTCATGAAGCCTTCATTCCAGTAGTTTCTTGCATGAACTCTCCTTAGCCATGGTCTTCCCAACAACATTGGGTACGCAACAGTACCATTTTTCATCACCTGAAAGTCTACCACACATACAACACCCATAACAGATATTGCCACATTTGAAACAACACCTTCTGGTTTAGTTTTTCCCTTATTTAATGACCTTAACATAAGTGTTGAGGGGAAATCAATTTTTAAACCCAACATATTCATTACAGACTCAGTCATTACATTAACTGCAACACCTCCATCAACTAAGACATCATGAATTGAAATACCATTACATAATACCTCAACTTGTGGAGCGTAGGGATCCGCCTCTGCCTCCAAAATAGGGACCTCAACCTCCTTCCTTTATCGAGCATTGAGTCCACTTCGTAGCTCCCGCCTCTTCTCAGAAGATAGCCAAGAGTTGACCATATGTAATATTTGTAGGCCTTTTAGATAGATCTTCTAAGATGGAGTATGGTCCTTGTCCCTGTGAAATCAGAAAATCCTACACACCCAACTTTCTTCTCCTATGTTTCTTACTAGTTTCTCCTTTCATCTTCTTAGGATCATTTCCATCTTGGTTATCTTTTTCTTTCTTTCTTTTTGTTACAAACACATCTACTTCATTATTTATACTCTTATCTACTACATCAAAAGAATTCACAGGTGATTTTCCTTTATCATTATCTCTTGTACCAGATGTAGAAGATCTATCTAGACAATTATACTTATAATGGCCCTTTTTATGACAACCATAACATACAACTTCAGAAATATTTCTTTTTAGGCCTCTATCTCCTTCCTGATAACTAAATTCCTTTCCTTAAAGAAGATTAATAGTTAACTGACCCATCTTCTTCAGCAAATCTTCATACTCAGTAAATGTACTAGGGAAAAGATTTGTGCTCACCGAGAGTGGTTGTAGATTATGGACCTAAGGTGTTGGTGTAGGCTCTACCTTAGCAGCAATTTCTTTGGGCTCCTCTTCCATGCTTTCTTCTTACCTTCTTGCAATCTCCTTTGCTTGTTCAATGGTAGTTGGGAAGTCATACTTCACTCATTGTCTAATCTCTGGCTTCATCCCAAGAATGAAGTGCTTATAGAGGAGATTATCAACGCCATTCATCAACCCATCCACTAATTCTTCCTTCTAGATCTGGGCATTGAGCTTCCTCCTTAGCTCTAGAACATGAGCATGATAATCCCTTATCTTCTCCTTCTCTCCTTGGGATAGCTTTGTGATA
This sequence comes from Taxus chinensis, assembly GCA_019776745.2. Taxonomy (NCBI): domain Eukaryota; kingdom Viridiplantae; phylum Streptophyta; class Pinopsida; order Cupressales; family Taxaceae; genus Taxus; species Taxus chinensis. The sequence continues at coordinate 314,295,499 of CM034147.1, read as the reverse complement.
TCGATCATGAGATCTGCATATTTCTGTTGTTCACCAAATTCTTCAAGAAAACTTTATGTTAATAAATCCCATGAAATTTTCACATTATCACCTAGTGTTTCAAACCACCTAACGGCTGAACCATCCAAAAAGGTAGGAAAAAATTTAGTCCATTGTTCCCTTCTTATGAGGCCATTACAAATGTAAGATCGTTTAAACTCTTGAATGAAAGAGGAAACATCTTCATTAGATTGGGCTGAAAAAATAGGAATCTTCCCCATTTTCGAAAATAACCACAGTGAAATACCAACCCACACGTACAATCAACAAGACTTATGTGCACAAATAATTGGAATCACTATAATAGAAAGTGACTTTACACCTTTCTATAGTAAAATAGAAATGACCATGGTAAACTATGGTAAAACTTGACTTACTATGGTAAAAAAATGACTTTACTGTGGTAAACATTATTCACGGTAAAAAGTGAAGTTATTGCGGTAAATACTATTCACGGTAAAAAGTGACATTACTGCAGTAAATACTATTCATGATAAAAAGTGACTTTACCATGGTAACTACTATGCATAGTAAAAACAAGGTTACCCTCCAAATGTTTTCTAACTAAGTGGGAATATCTCTCCAGAAAATCCACCAACGAGGAATGGTCCCAGCAACAGAACCAAAATGTCATCACCAATCCAGCACTATGATAATTCTTTACCAGGAACTCCTCGTGCTATGATTATTTACTAATGCACAACTTTTAGTTTGGTGGATGGAATCTAGAAACACAACAACAAACATAACACAAGAATACCATAGACTATGATAAGAAGGAATGATGATAAATCTGAAATATAAGTGTAAATTATAATATAAACATGAAATTGTTACAATCTCACCCATGAGGTACTTCAAGTGTTACTGACTTCACTTTCCTTCCAACAATAACTATGGGAGAAACTTCACAATTACACCTCCTAATGGCTTCTTTAACACACCTTCAAAATGATGGCTTCCTTTACATACTTACTCATACAATATTTCTCACTACTTTCTTCTATCCTAAATGAGGGGGGTGGCCTCTCTATTTATAGAACTTCTAGGCTTATCCATCTTATCTCTAAGATAGGATAAGAAATCTACTCTGACGAATCATATTCCATACCTTAACTCTTATCTGTACATGTAAGCTTATCTTTTAAGATAAGATAAACCTTATCATTTCACATGGGTTCCACATTTTTAGACTTTTTACAAATAAAATACACAAAATATTTATGACCTCACTCCTTGTCCTTATTACCAATATAATATTTCTAATTCCTAATCATGTAGACCCTACTTCTCTACTTACCCTAACTTTGACATTTTAATATTACCAGACCACTTGCGACAAATATTTACTTTTTACCACAACATTCCTATTGTACTTTTGACTATTACTATACTATACATTATTGGCATCATCGTACCGACAACGCCATTATCTTCTATCAGATGCTACTACTAATTATTCTTAACAACATCCTATTCCTAATACATACATTAATGAAATAGAAATTATGGAGGAAAATTTTAGTGTAGACATTCCATCACCTCATCCCAGTTCAAAAGGATAGAAAATCAAACTTAATAAATTTGAACAGACCTAAAATGGTAATCACCTTAACAACTTGGAGAGGGTCTACCAACAATATATTTTAAAACAAAATATCTTCAATTCAATACAACCATCTCAGCTTCCAAATTCCAATTAAGCTGTTAATCGTTTTATAGAGATTCAGATTAGAATACCAGTACCAAACATCTAATGTTTAAGTCATATTTTCCTTCTCATCTCATTACAAACTCACTAAAATAGTAACTCAAATACCATAACTCACTCAACACCACTAAATATAAATTTTGAAGCAGAGGATTTCAATATAGAAAAAGAGCAAGATATTCCTTCACCATTTTTATACAAGTTGATGTACAGAATGTACACAATTCCATAAACTACCTTCACCCATTGACTCTTGTTTTTAACCGAGTTGGAGATCATACTGAAGAACAAAGTATAAAAATACAGTCTCGAGCTAGGAGTATAAAAAAATTAACAGAACAAGATACAATTTAAAGGGTATTCTTCTACCTTTCTAAACAAGCAAAGGAATTCAATATAAGCATGTAATTTTTCCAGCACATAAACAAACAAGATATCCATTCCTTTCTTTCAGGAAAGTTTGTGTTCATATAATAAGATTGAAAATATACCCATATAGATCGAAAAAGGAGTAATAAAACTTTAAAACTCAAAGATACAACAGAGAAGAGTATCCATTTACTTTCTGCCTTCCGAAGAGATTTCCAGTTTGAAACTCAAGATAAAAACTACTTACTTAAATTATTTTTCGAGAAGATAGTCTAGAGTATATATTTCCATCAAAACACTAAAGTATTGATAGTTGTAAATGCATTTAATCATTTTAACTCACTTAGAGAGAATACCTAAAAACAACATTATCAGCAAGGGTCCCAAACCAAAAGCACATAGATTCTTTCAACAAGAAAGAAAATAACTAGAACAAAAACAGAACCCATTTATCTCATGAGAGCAGAATTATTTTAATGAAACATTTTGAGAAAAGAAAGAGATATTAATGGATAGATCCTATCATGCCTGATAGTGCTTCTTCTAATTCAAAGAATACTTCCAGCTGAGCTTCCAACACTTCTTCTTCTCCAAGAAAGATCAACAACCAAAAATATCTTTCCCCAATTCCTCATATACTTTCCTTGAATCAAAAATAGACCAAGGGAATCAAAAATAGGCATAAAATGAAAATAGAACTACTAGTTCAAAGAACTAGATAGCTCAATGCAAAGTAAAAATCAGAGAGCATGAATGACCAAACAACCTTGAAAAAATCCACCCACATGGTTTACTAGGAAGTTTTCTCACCAAAAATGAGGCTCATTAATGCCATTAACTATCATATTCCTGCCTATCTCTCTTCACCACTGCCATCCAAAATTGGCAAGACCCAATTCAATTTCTTCATGCATCACTAAACCTTAGTAATGACTCCACGTGTATTCTCACAAGGTATTAGAGGAATTCCAAAATTTCCTATCTGGAGGACATATCTCTGCACGAACAACTGCCACCAAGATCATATGAGTCATTTATTACTAGCCAGACTTGTTCAAAGACTCTCATATCTGGGTGAGGAAATGTAAAAAGTGTGCTCTTTTTACAGGCAAACAAAGGCTAATAGCTCTCCTATTATGCCCCATTCAGGTGGATCAACCCTTCTTTTAATGGGGTTTAGATTTCATCAGGATGATTAATCCTCCATCCAACGAGGGGCATAAATGGGCCCTACTTCCATGGATTATCTCACTCGATGGATAGAGGTAGTTACCCTAAAAAAAGTAATGAAAAGGTTGTTCTAGATTTTCTAGAAAGTTTGATGACAAGGTTCGGTGTTCCTTTTACTGTTATCTCAGAAAATGTTATGTCTTTCCTTGGAATGAAGATAAGTGAATGGGCCTTCAAGAATGGATTTTACCTCAAGACTTCATATAATTAGTACCCATAGGGAAATGGGTTGGCTGAATCTAGCAACAAGACTCTTATAAGAATCATTAAGCGCACTATGGAGGCCAAGAGAAGAACCTAGCATACACAACTCAAGACCGCCGTATGGGCTAATCGAATAACACCTAAAAGGCCATCTAAGTTTCTCCTTTCATGCTCATATATGGAAGGGAAGCAAAACTTCCACTTTCCTTGGAAATTCCTTCCCTAGATTTGGCTTATTGGCTTGAAGTTATGGTAGATGATGCCTTAACAGTGAGGTTTTCTGAACTCATAGAGCTAGAGGGGATTTGAAACACCACCATGAATACGTTGACAGAGCATCAAGCTCAAGTTAATAAATCATTTGATAGGAAAGCCTCTGAGAGGTTGTTCAGGGAAGGGTCTTTGGTTCTAAAATGGGACGAAGATCGTGCCAAACCCAGCAAGAACGCCAAGTTCGATGCTCTCTAGAGTGGGCCCTATGTTATTACAAGTTGCAAAGAGGTGATATCTTTTTGCCTATCCAGACTCGATGGAGATGAATTTCCCATTCATGTGAATGGGATACACCTCAAAGCTTACTTTTGAGGAGGTTCCACCCTGTACAATGTTTTTTCTATTCCTCCAAGTGCTCTACACATTGTTTTATTTTCTTTTCTTTTGCTTGCATGTTTTCTATTTTGGCTTTAGTATTTTAGACTCCTTTTCCCAATGTTTTGTATAAGGCTACTAGTCTAAAAGCTTACCAAGAAAGATTTCCCTAGAGATGACCAAAAATATTAACCATTTAACCTACTCGGAATAAGGCTATATGTCAGACCAATGTTTTCTAAAGAAATCCTTGCACAATGAATTTATTGCTAAGGCTAAGAATCTGAAAATTTTCAATTTTTAGACTTTGGAGTTTTTCTCTTTCAGGGTTTTTAAGCTCAGTTTCAAAATTTCATTTGAAATTTTCTGAAGTTTGAAATTATGAAATTCTTAATTTTTCAAACTTTTAGGTCTTTAGGTTTTGGGACTTTTTAGCTCTTTTTGTTTAAATCCCTCTCAGACTTATGAAGTCTAAATTTCTAAAAACCTGAATTTCAAGATTTTGGGTTTTGGGTTTTTGGAGTTCTCCAAGGAATTTTTAGGATTTTCACTTGAAGTTCTCTGAAATATGAATTTCTGAAATCTTGAATTTTTGGACTCAGGTTTTCAGGTTTCCGACCTTTCAATCACTAATTCGTCTTTTTGCTTCCCATTTTCCAAAGTCTAAAATTCTAAATTTTTAGAATTTTGGGCCTTCTAGTTTTAGACCTTTAGAGATTTTATGCATAATTAATTTTCACCTACCTCCATATGGATTGGTTTTCTACCATTAATATTGGGATTTCTATTTAAACTTCTATTTTTACATGACACATTCGCTATGAAATTCCATTCTTGTACTTTGCGACATCTTTTTCAAGGTATATTTTTTGTTTATTTTTCTTTTGGTTTTAAGTCTTTTTCCACCGTTTCCTCCTCATTTGGGTTTTTCTTTTGGCATCCCTCTGCATTTTTGTGATGTCATTCTTTTGGTTCACCATGTTTCATTTTTTAAGTTTCCTCCAGGTATTCGAAGTTGTTCAAAGGATATTTTTAGGCCTCTCATGCTTCTTTTTGTTTCTTATTTTCCAACTTTGGCGGTTTAACATTAGTTTTGCAAATTCCTTAGAAATCTTCAAAAATACTCATTTAAAGAATTTTGTTGGAGAATTCCTTTGGAAAATCAAAAAGAGGGAAATTGTAGTGCCCACTTCCCTTTGACACTTTAAGATACTGATTTTGATACTATTGATCATATTATGGACACTATTTTGTTTTGTTTTAGTATGATGGTTAGATGTTAGATCATGGATTAGTATTTATCTGGATTCAATTATTATGCTTGATGATTACTATAGACATTTTCTATATGTGGTTGATGATGTACTGTTGTGACATGGACATATTATAGATGTTGATTTGGACTTATGATATTAGATATTTTGAGAAGATTTGGTATGGTAGATTTTGATGATGATATAGTTGATTTATTTAATTAAAAATGATAATGTTAAATTATTGATATTGTTGTGATCTATGTGTTTGGATGATTTTGAGATATTATTTATATAATTTTTGGATGTTATGATATGGCCACGAGGCCGAAGGAGGTATTTTCATTTTACAGGTTAAAAAATCACAACAATGTCAGGGGACTGGAGACTAACCATATTGAAATTCCTAATGAAATCAACAAGGTCACCATGGCAACTGTGTTGTGTGTTGTGTATTGTGTTTTTCTAGAAATTCCCATGGGGGGATTTCCATTATATGTGATTATGGGATATGTGTTTTATTTATGAGTTCCTTTTTATTATTGTTGTATGTATTTTTATTTGTAATGTGTTCCTTTTTTTAATTAATTTAAATGTGATAGTATTAATGTGAGAGTCATATAGTTAAACTTTATTTAAATTTAATTGGGACATGGAATGTAATTAATAAAGTTGTTGAGTTTAAATAATAATGTTGGAAGAGTGTGTAATTTAATATGTAAGAATGTGTAAGAAATATATAAGAGTCTTGTATGGCAGATTTTGGAATGTTAAACACTCTATTTTTTAAAATTCCAATTTGACCTTGGAGTCTAAATTTGGAGGCTTGTGGGACAAGTTAAACTTGTCCCAAACCTTTTAAAATGATCCACCAACCATGCCTATGGTTTGGAGGTTAAATTTAAGCATTTTTAATGCTTTTTGAAGTGACAATTTGTAAGTTTTAATTACACTTCCCTTACATATTTTTAATGTAGTAATTTTGAAGTATGGGTCATTTTGGAGTGTGTAAGTCATTTTTTCATTTTTATTTATTGTGTTTTAGTGAGGATGTTTACTTTCCTCTTGGGGTTGACGAAGATTGATGTAGCATCCCACAAGGATCCACATCATCCTCTCCTCTTCCCTCTCCTTTAAATTCAAAGATTCTTGCTCTTTTGAGGTTGTTGAAACTTTGTTATTTTCCTCTTGGGGGCACATTTTTTGTTGTTGTTTTGGAGCTTGTTGTGGAGGAAGCTTGGATTATTTTTGCATTCTTGTACTTCGCTAGTTTTAGACTACACTTTGACATTATGGAAAGCTTGTGAGTTTGGAACAAACTCCAGTATGGAGAGGTAGGATCTTGAGTTGTGTTTTAATTATTTTTCCTTATCTTGCATGTATGTTTAAATGGTGTTTGTGTTTGCATTCTTGGCTGGTTGGGTAGAATGCTTAGGGCATGGTGTAGGAGAAGGCTATGGGGATTTCATATGGGGGGCATAAGGAATTGCCAATGGCACTATTTTATTGAGGAGGGTGTTTTGGTTTGGGATCCACCTTGGAAAAGAAACTACTTTCATTTCTTACTATGGGGGGCATAAGGAATAAACTTGGGGGGCATAAGGAGGGGTTGGGAGATATAAGGTTTATGGGGTTTATATGTTTATTGGTGGTATGCATTTTGGTGGATGCCCAATTCCAAATTGGGAGGCATAAGGAGTTCCCCATAGTTCTTACTCTTGTTGGCTTGCTTGATCAAGCCTATGTGTTGTATGAATTGTTTCAAATGTAGTTAGGAACTGTTGTCTTATTTTAAATTGTGAATCTTGTTGATTGTATGCAATGTGAATGTTGCTTGTATGTGATAGAAGCCATTGTTTCCATGTGTTGATATTCATGCTCCATTTCAATATGGTTGGGGCTCGGGGGCCGATGGGGAAGGATGAATTCTCCTTTCTCATTGGATGTCTTGGTTGGGTGGAGAGCATTGTATTTTCCCATTATTTGTTGTGATCAAAGTTGTAAAGAAGAAGAAACAAGCATGCTACTATTTGGAGAAGGAATTTCACAATTTGACAGTCATTTCCCATTGAGAAATTCAATGTAACCTTTTTCCCACTTCAAGTTGATGAGTGTATAAATGTTGTAATGTGAATTTTTTGCATTGTAAATGGAAGATGAATTTTAATTGAGAAATGTACAAGAAGAATTATACTTCTCTGTTTTGTTTTGGAAATAAAATGTAAATGATATTCCATATTTTGTATTTTGTAATTTGAAACCAATTCAAATTGGAAAAGAGATGAGATGTAAATTTGTCGATTGAAGGTGAATAAATAATTGCATTAGTCCCTCTTAATTGCAATGTGTACAAGATTTGATTTGATGTAAAAAAAATGATATCTCTGTTTTTTGGAAAAGAATAAGAAACAGTGTTGTATATCTCATGTATTGTATTTGAAATCAAATAGAAAGGAAAGTTGTAAATTTTTATGGAGGATCAATGAAAGAATGCATTCCTTTCTCAAAAGTGTATTGCACATTTGATTTGAATTATTGTTGAAAATTCATTGTTGTTTGAAAAGAAAATAAAGAAGCATGTGTATGGAATGAAAGATAGTGTTATATTAATTACAAAATTGTATATTGAAATTGAAATCAAAGATGCATTTTTATTTAGAATTGAATGGATGATATAATAAGAATTTTATTTGACTAAGTTAAACTCATATGCACATTCAAAATACAAATTTCTGAATCAATTTAAAAGAAACAACTCACTGTTTTAAAACTTAAATCTGGCAATACACATTTTAATTAAAATGAGTAGTTCAGAATTATACGCAACAATAAGTTATTAAACCTTGAAATTCACATTTAGGAATACCTAAGGAACTCTAATTCACTCTAACAGTCCAGAATGAATCTCCAAAACTTAATTAATTTCAAATGGGAACTTACATAGTCATTTTTCCGTCTATTGCCGAAAAAATGCAACCTCGAACAAATTAAACAATTTGACTTTCCTAAAACACTCTAAAACCTCCCTAGACTAATCATCCATCTCTTTTTGACATGTTGAGTGAATGAGGAGTTCTAATTTTATCAAATTTATAAGTTAGAAATTGTCAGTTTGCCAATTAAAATCCTGTAGATATATTTCATAAAATTTACCCTTTAAATTTCATCAAATTTTAAATTTGATGACTCCTGTAAAAAAAAGACATCGAGAGCTTTCCGAAAAGTCCTCATTTTCCTGAATCTGAGCTCCCTATAAAAATTTATGGCCGTTTGAAAGTTTACTTCAAATTGACATTCAAAGTGTAATAAAATTTAATTTAACCTTAGAAAAATTTAAATTTTAACTTTGGAAAAATTTCCCAAAAATTCCACAGCCTTGCCATCCCGCAACCTATCCGGGACTGCCATGTGGCACCCTAGAAGGGGTGGACCAATTTTTTTTCAACTTATCCCCTTTGAAAATTTTCGCCTTGGGACAATTTTCCTATTTTGCCCCGCAAATCCTCTGGCCCGCAATCAATCACATGCTGCCACGTGGCATGGTGGATAGGTGAACTCCTTACAAATTTTAAACTTATCTTTTAAAATTTTGACTCTGGAAAATTTCCACTTTTTCCTCCACCGGCCCACAGTCAATCAGAGGAATCTACATGTCCCCTTGTGGCTACCGTGGAGGCACGGGTTCTTTTAAACCTTTATGATTTTTAAAAAAAATTCGGGAAAGATTGACGTTTTGGCCCTGCCATCCCGTGTCCAATCACAGGATTCCATGTGGCATTTTGACAACAGCGGAGGAGGGAAGGAAAAATTTCCTTTGGAAAATTTGGTTTTGGATTTGGGGAAAAATTCCCAAGCTTTTCCCTTGGCCCGCTAGCCTGCGTCTAACCATGTGATGACATGTGGCAGATCGGACCTCGGCGGGAGTGTGGAGTTATTTTCTCCATTAAGATTTTAACTCCAAAAATCTCAATTTCCCTTTTTTCTCTGCTGGTCTGCTCCCCCCCACGACCAATAAGATTTTAAGACGTGGCATAGGTTTTCTTCTTGGTGGAGGCACGTGACAATTTTAGCCCTTGGGCTTTTGGGCCTAAAATCTCCATTTTCACGAAGGCTTCGCCGACCTACATTTTCTCACACCAATTGGGAAGTGCCACATGTCCCCCTCCCTAAGACTGTGGACTCCCCAAGGGAAAATTTCCCCCCTAAACTCCACCGGCCCATATCTTGCAAATTATGAGGAGTTGGGAGGACTTCTGTATATGGTTGGAAAGGTGAGAAACTTTCCTATCCAATGGGCATAATTTAGGAAAGTATTGATGAATCTAATTGTTAGAAAAATAAAGTTGAACCCTGTAAGCCTTTTAAAGCAGGGTTGAGAGAGAATTTACCTTCATAACCTAAGTGATGAATTTAAACCTCTTGTTTGACCTTGTGCTTGTTGCTAATTGTTGTTAGAAGCATTTTTACAAATCAATCTTGATTGTTAATCCTAATCTTGTTTGTGCTAGTTGTGATCTTATAATCTAGTAGTTGATCCCTTAAACAAAAAAAATTATCCTATTATTTTATAGCTAACCCTAGGTTGTTTCTTGGGTCTCAAGTGGTTGTTTGAACGGGCACTACAGAAATTCATTTAGAAAACTCCTTCAAATTTTTTTTTTTGAGATCTTAGTTTAGGAAGTTTCTTTTAGAACTTTCTCATTTCTAGATTTCAAACTTTATCATTTTGGGATTTTAGAGATTTTTTACTTTCAGGATTTTAGAACCTCTAGCTTCAGGAAACTCTTTCAGAAAAATTATTTTTGGAAAAATTAGTTTAAGAGATTTCTTTTGTAACACCCTCGACAATTGTTATATTCCTCTTTTGCATTTCAAGTGTTGACATGTGATTTTCTTCTAAAGATGTGTTCTTTTGATTGTTGGAGATCATGTTGGATATGGATAAATATTTTCTATTCTTAAGATCATTAGACTGGAATGGAATGGCTTCCTTGAATCCATTTTTCACTTCTTGTAGGTGAGTTGCAATCTGGTTTAAGAGTTGCAAACTTATCTCTTTATCTGACTCATCCTTGGATCAATTTCAGTGATCCAAGGAATGTTTTAAACCTTCTCAGTTGAATGAATGGTAAATTGACATTCCATAATTGAGGGACATGGTGGACTGAAATTTTTTATTACAAGTTCTTTAATCTTGTGTGAACGTGTTTCCATTCAGTTGTATGTTGTGCTTAGGTCCTTGAAGATCAATCTTGGCAGTACATTGCTGATGTAAATGAAATACAACCTGTCATGACATGGAAGGATTCATAATCCTAAAAGTAGAGGATTATCCTATGGAATCCTAAGCTGGGTAAGAATATTTACTACCTAGCTATGTTACTTAATTGAATTTTTATTCTAACCTAAGCTTCCTATTCTACTTTGTTGGGTTGGCATGTCCAAACCTAAGCCTTGTGCTAAGGGAATATGGAAAGGTTGCTAGGCTATCTAAATTAACCTAAAACCTAATGCTATAAGGTTATGAGATGATCTAACCTATTGCCTAAAACTAAAAGGCTATGAATTATTCTAACCTAATGTTGGAATTAGCTAAGGTAATGTGTTAAGGCCTAAGGTAATTATTCCTAAACTAACCTAAGTTTTAAGGATCTATCCTAAGCTATTTAAATGGGAACCTAAAATGGGTCGCATGCCTCTATGGCGATGGTTCCAATGGAAATGAATTTGTTGATAAGGTTCTTAAAGGCATTAAGTACTGCCAGTTTTGGTAGGGGCTAGTTGACTTGGAAGAGGCTTATGTGGAAGCTCCACTAAAGATGGAATTACATGTTAAATGGGAATTGGCATTCGCCAGATTTGGGAGGTGGTGGCAAGGAGAGATAAGTGGGAAAATTGGAATTAATGAAATTAATTGGCCTCGGTTTTGTTCACAAACCATCTAGGAAACTTGGAAGGCTGGTTTGTGGGAGGTTGTTGGTTTTTGCATGCTTTTCATATTTTTCTCTGCATACCAGTAGTTCAACTTTCACTTCATCGCTATTTTTAACTCACCTGGTCTATTTTTGATCATGGGAAGGTATATGAGGCATTCTGAGGAAAGTTATTGGTTGGTTGATCTTTCATGGAGGAGAAAAGGAGTTGGAAGCTCGGCTGGAAGTCTCCTTCGATTTGGTAGAAGTGCTATCAGGCATGATAGGATCTAACCATTAATATCTCTTGCTTTCTTGTAAATGTTTCATTAAAATGACTCTACTCTTATGAGATTCTTGGCTTGCATGTTTTATCTGGTTATTTGCTTGCTGGGTTTTGTAATCTCTGGTAAATTTGGGTATGAATCCATGGAAAAATTAGTGTATGTCTTAGAAACATTATTTGTTTGGGTTAAATAACAAAGCATCCATGAGAAACTAGTTTCTGTGGCTCTGATTTTCATTTCTTGAATCAGTGTTCAAAGAGTTGTGTTTAGGACTGACCTTCATCACTGTTTACTTGGTTTTGAGTTTTTTGGGAACCTTGAGTCCTGTCTAATATTTCGTAGGAGCTCATTTTTTATTGAGCTTGATCTTATATTTTAGCTCGTGTTTGTTTGAGCCTGTATTCGGGTTCGTGTTTTGTTTGATTTGAACTTGTATTTGAGCTCGTGTTTCGTTTGAGCCTGTATTCGAGTTCGTGTTTAGTTAAAGCTTGATTTGGGGTTAGTGTTTTGATAAGAATTTGTGTTGGAGGTTCTTGTTACTTTGAAACCGTGTTTGGATTCTCGAGTAATCCTAGACTATTGTTTAAAGTCTGTATGTACCATTGTACTCATGTTTATTCTTATGTTATTCTAGACTGTTAATGGGAGTTCATAATGTACACAACACTTGTATTTTATTACGTGAATAGTTTTGAACTCTGGTTAGAAGCTCGTGTTTCATTTTGAGCTGGTATGAGTTTTCTTTGTTTGAAATACAAACTGGAATGGGAACTTATGGTTACCCTGAACCTGAAAATATCCACTTGAATGGATTTGAACTCTTCTGTGAGAAACTTGTGTTTCATTTTGAGTTGGAAATAGGGTTTCTTGGTTATGCTATAAAATGGTTAAGGTTGTTCGTATTATATTCTGTCTTGTATCATGATATTTGTATATATCTGTGCTCATGTTTGAGATTTTGTGATTTGACACTGTACATGTAATTTGGTACTTAGTGTTTGGAATTTATAGCCTAAGTTATGTGTTGGTTCTATTCTGGTAGTTGTGAGTTGGTTTTATATTACATTCAACTTGAAAGCTTATAACTCTTTTAATTAAAACTGCTTACTCAAAGAAAATTTGGGTAAGTAGTATGAATGAGCTGTTTGAATATTTCTTAGAGATTTAACTGGAAATGCTTTCGTTTGATAGTAGGATTTGGAATTTCTTTTAAAATGAGTTATACTAGTGCATAGAAATTATAGTGGAAGGAATACTTAAATCTGTTTAGTTTAATTTTATTTTATAGTTCTAAAAGAATTATGAACCACCTACGCTTAAGTATAATGTTGTGGAGGCATTTTAAAGGAACTTCAGTTTTGAGTTCGAGGATACTCCTGAACTAGTTTAGTTTAAGGTTTTGGGTTTTCTAATCTTGTTGGGATCAATAAGTGAATACTTGAGTCTTTTAAAAGAAAAAATAAATTGAGAACCCTAAGGGACAGTGTGTTGTTTTACAAATTTACTATTATGTTGTCCTGAACTGAAATTAGAAATCATGATTTTAATGATAAGGATTGTAAGGGGGACTTGCAGTATGTTTTCTTTGCAATGAGTTTTTTTTGTTCTCTCTTCTAGGAACTAGTATATGAGCTTATTGTTTGTATTAAAACGGGAATTTGTTGTTAAGTTTAGAGAAATAAATTAAGGATCGAATCAAATTCTGATAAGATTCATTTTCTAACCTATAGGGATTAGTTCATTTGATTGAACCCTTCTGTTATTAGTTCTCTTGCGAAATGGAGATTTATTATAATTGTTTAGTCTTCCTTGTTCATATCATTTGTTGAAGTGATGTAGGAAGAGATTTGATGTTTCAATTTTGTTGAACAGAAAATATAATCTTGTTGGCAGACTGTTTAAATTCTATATTCCTTCTTAGATTGATATGGGATTCTGTTCTGTTTAAAATCTTAAATGTTGTATTTAAAGGTAGTTGTCCTTTAAACGAAACAGTTAAATTCATGTTATGAACCTATTTCTATTTTCAGATGTTTTTGTGTGAGCATAGTTTGGAATGAATATTCTTCTTCCATGCTTAGGAGCTAGATGAATCATCCTAATGAGAACTATGTTGTAAACCCTTTCTTTGTCTTATAGTAAAGTTAAATATTGTTTTCCATTATGTTAGAATTGGGAACAATAGGATTTTATGATCTGATGTTTGTTTAAAGGTAATTGATAGGATCAATTAAACTTTAATTCAGTGAGGCAGATGTTGTGGATTATATTATGTTCTTCTTTTAGAAGTGAATTCAGATGGGTTAATGTACTTCTTTTCTGATTGTTATTACTTACTGATATGTATGATATATTAATTGTTTCATTAAAGCAGAGTTGTTTTAATGGAACAATTAGTGGAATGCACTTCATTTTAAGGCTTAGTGCTTATCATGCTTAGTTCATGGAACTGACCTGTGCTAGCAATTTTTGTAGATGGACTTCGTAAGTGACAAAAGAAGGAAAAACTTATATGATGCATTGGGTGATTTAAGTATGATTCTTTGTGAAGAATTCTGATTCGTTCTTGAGAATGTATTGAAAATGAAAAGTTGTATTCTTTTTAGAATGAATGCGGTTGTTATGCAGTATGCCTAAAATGCATAAATCTTGTAAATGTATAAGTTATAAAGATGAATTGAGAGTTGAGAATTTACTTGTATTGGTTGTGTAAATTATCTTGTACTTGTATGAAAGAGATTGATTTCTATCTTGTTGATATTCTTCATATTATTTATATTCTTAATTGGTTATCCTTTGATAAGTTGGATAAAGGGATTTAGTTCAATTTCCCTAATTAAGATGTAGCTTGTTAAGTTGCAGAATATGATGTTCTTTATCTAAACTATTTAACATAGTAATGTAATGTGTGATGAACATACATTAAGAAATATGGATATTGGGTAGGATATACCCTAACACTTAAACATGTAGAGAAAGACTCTTTCTCTTTCGTAATTGAATATAAACCAAAAAGGTTTGGAAATATGATTACAATTTATTAGACTTCAATTTGTATGAAGTCTACTTAAATTGGATATATTCAGACGTTGAACCTTTCTAAAAGTTATTGTACTTTTTTTGAAACTTATGATAATGTTGTTCTGTTGTGGTTGAATGGTAGTTTAACTGAGAAATCAAACATTAAAAGCAACCATAAGTATAGTGAAGTTATTCATGGACTAAATGAAGCAAACTTAGGAAAAATTTTATTGAATGTTGGATTAGGGTTTGTTAGGGTTGTTGTAATCAAGAAATAATCCAAACTAACAAAGTATTAACAATCTCCTTGGGGGTATGTACATCTTGATGATGTAGTTTCTATAAGATGTTGGCACACACTGACTGCAAGGCTATACTTTCGAGAAGGCTTGGGTCTTCTCAAGAATACAACATTGTAGTTGACATGTGGCATCACCCTTCCACATTGATCATCTAGATCTACACACAATAGGAACTCGAACTTGAACTTAGTTTCTCTCTAGGTATGGATAGGAGCATATTTAGGATAGGAATTAGCTTCCAATGGCTAAAGGTACATTGGCACATCCGGTCGAATTAGGTCAACCGAGTATGCCCATTTACTCTAAGCCATTGTGAGCGTCTTCTTATAATAGGTTATATTTCTATCTAGGGCTAGGGTTAAACCTAGAACAAGTTGACTGACGGTAGTCAGTAAAGACCGATCATGTTAATAGAGGAGTGAGGTGAAGGAAGCATTCTAATATGAAGAGTATGATGTCTAGGAATAATGACATACATAGTATGTTATAAATCTTTGGCCAAAGTATCGCAAGTTGCTGGTTGCATTGTCATATGTCACGAAGTTTAAAACAACATGATATCAGATGAATATTAGTAGCAGATATTCAGATATGTTCTTTAAACAGATCACTCAGTACCTGGTGTAGGGTATGAATACCAAGTATACGAAGTATACAATATGTATTCAATACATAAGATAACATAAATATATCGTTAGCTTACCGAGTTATGGAATGAATAAATTAGTGAATCACCGAGCCATTATAGTTGCATATGATTATCCATTGAATTTTATTGGCATGGAGTGTTTGTTCTAAATAATGCTTTATTTAGAACAGTGAACTCTATAAAAAAATAATAATTTCCCTTATTTTTAAAGTCTTAAAAAGGGAATATTACATCTTGGTATCAGAGCAGAAGGTTGTAGCTCTTGGACCTATTGTGTTCATAATCTGATGGAACTTAAATTTCCTTGTAACAAAAAATGGTGAGAACAAGAGGAAACATTGTAAATAACCCTCCACCTAAGGAAGGAATAGTAATTTCCCAGAAACTTGATGAGATCCTTGCTACCCTATTGGACACAAGATATCATTGGCTATGCTTAAACAACAAGTAATGGGTAATGAGGAGGAAGAAGAAGATGATAAAAATAATCAACCACCTCTAGGGGAAAATGCCAATGTGGGTGTTGATACTAACAATGTTAACATACATGTTCATCTTGAGAACAAAAAGGCTAGGCTAGCAATAGAACTCACTAATGACATAAAAAGGATAATTCCACCCAATTTTGATGGCAACACATTAGGAGATGGGGCTGAGAATTGGCTCAGGGAAATGGAGAAATACTTTGCAATAAGAAATTTCTCAGAAGAAACAAAGGTGATATGGGGAGCATATTAACTTTCTCACAAAGCATCTTCATGGTGGGACAGCCGCAAGGCTGAGTTGAACATTGATGAATCTAATATCACATGGGACCAATTTAAAGGTTACTTTAGGAAATGATGGCTACCACAACTCTATTATGATTAGAAAATGACTGAATTTCAGAACTTAGCTCAAGGAAAGATAACTATAATTGAGTATTGGAAGTGATTTATAGAACTCCTTAAGTATGTGCCTTAGTACCAAATTGATGAGAAGTTTAGGATACAAAAATTCATCATGGGATTTAATCCCATTATATGGTGGAGAGGTGGATGTTCACAGCCCAACTACGATGGAAGGGGTTGTTAAAAAATCCATAAGATAGGAATAGAAATTAAAGGCAATTTTTACTCACAAGGAGGAAGTAAGGAAGGAGAATCCCAAATCCTCTTCATCATCTCTTGCACCCAAGAAAGGACCATGGAAGAAATTCAAAATGAAAAGTAAGTTTTCATCTGATACAAATAAGAAAGCAACAATAAACAAGTTTCCTAGTAATGCATGGAACAACTTTGCCAAGAACAATAATAATGGATAGAAGTCCTATGGGGTTTAGAATAATAACTCTAAGGCTGGAAATAAACCCGAGCCTAGGAAGGGACATGTAGGAGGCTGTTATAATTGTGGAAAAGATCATTACACAAATCAATGTCCTTTCAAGAAGGATGATCATAATCAGCAGCACAAGATACATGATGCAATAGCTGACAAGCGGGATGAGAAACAAGCCACACCTATAGAAGTTCTGGGTAAGTTATTTGGCTTACCAATAACTATTATTTTTTATACCGAAGCTACTGAATGTTTTATTTCTAGTAAATTAGCATCAAAATTAAAAAGAAAAGCTAGAAACATGGATAAAACATGGACTGTATAGTATGGGAATAATGTTTTTCATATAGTTAGTATGTGTCTTTTTGGAGCAATCCTTGACTTACCTAACTTTTCCACTGAGGTTGATCTTTATGTTACACCCTTGGGGTCTTATGATGTAATCATAGGTGTTAATTGGTTAGCATAACATTAAACTAAAGTGGACTATTTTGAAAAACACATTAGTTGTTTAGATGACCTGCAGAAAACAACAGAGGTTCAGGGTGTGAAACATGAGATTTCTGTTAGAAAACTGTCAGCTATGCAACTTAAAAAGGCCAAAAATAAAGGATGTACCTTATATGTAGTAAAAATTATTGAAACAGAAGAGAGAGGTGATATTATGGAATGATATTTGCTATTATGAGACTTTAGTGATGTATTTCTGGAAGAATTGCCAGGTCTTCCACCCAAAAGGGAATTTGATTTCACGATTGAGATGAAGGCTAGAACTAAACCTATTTCTAAACAACCATATCGAATGACTACTACAGAATTAGTAGATCTTAAGGCTCAGTTGCATGAAATTTTGTCTCAAGGTTTGATTAGACCAATTGTTTCACCTTGGGGAGCACATGTATTTTTTGTGAAAAAGAAAAATGGAAAACTTATATTGTGCATTGATTACAGAATGTTAAACAAGGGAACAATCAAGAATAGATATCCACTCCCTAGGATTGATGATTTATTTGATCAGATGCATAGAGCATTGGTATATTCTAAGATAGATCTTCGATATTTATATCATCAACTGTGAATTAAGGATGAGGATATTCATAAAACAAAATTTAGAACAAGGTATGGACATTATGACTTCACGGTTTTACCTTTTGGATTGACGAATGCACCTGCATCTTTTATGAACTTAATGAATAATATCTTTCAAGAATACTTGGACAAGTTTGTGCTTGTATTCTTGGACGACATTCTCATATATTCTAAAAGCATTGAGGAGCATCATGAGCATTTGAAAATAGTTTTGGAAATTCTGAGAAAGAGACGGTTGTTTGGTAAGTTGTCCAAATGTTCTTTCTATGACACAAAGGTCCACTATTTGGGTCATGTTATAAGTAAAGATGGGATTGTTGTAGATCCTTCAAAAATTACAGCTATAATAGAATGGCCTGCACCAAAGAATGTACATGAAGTTAGAAGCTTCATGGGACTTGCTGGCTACTATAGGAAATTTGTAAAAGATTTTTCTAAGATAGTTGCACCAATAACTTCCTTACAGAAGAAAGATAAAAAGTTTGTTTGGAGTGAGAAATGTGAAATTGCATTTAAAACCTTGAAGGAACAGTTAACTTCAGCACTTGTTCTTGCAGTACCAGATCCTAATGGAGATTTTATGGTGGTAACTTATGCATCCAGTGAAGGTCTAGGAGGTATTTTGTTACAAAATGGTCATGTCATAACATATGAAATTAGGAAACTTAAGTTACATGAGTTGAATTATGCTCCGCATGATTTAGAGCTTGTTGCAATTGTTCATGCACTACAAGTTTAGAGGCATTACCTTCTCGGTAAGCCTTTTGAATTGAAAACTGATCACCTTGGACTGAAGTATATCTTCACTCAGCCAAATCTTAATGCAAGACAATGAAGGTGGTTGGAGTTTTTGTCTCAATATGATTTTGACATCAGTTATATAAAGGGTAAACAAAATAGAATGGTTGATAGTCTAAGTCATAGGGAGCACATTTCTACTCTTATAACGTTAAGAACTCAATTTAAGGATGAAGTAAAAAGTGTTATGGAATCTAATTCTTACTCTCAGCAAGTAAAAGAAGCACTTGCTATAGATTCAAATGATTCGAGGTATAAAAGTTTTTGCTTTGATAAAGAAGGAATCTTATGATTTGAAAATAGAGTCTATGTACCTTTGCTAAATAATTTGAGATAGAAATTGTTAGCAGAATTTCATAATTCACCTTTTTCTGGACACCCTGGCATTACAAAAATGCTTGCTGATATAAAACATAAATATTTCTAGAAAGGAATGAAAAAGGATGTTCTAAACTTTGTGACACATTGTCTTGAGTGCCAATGTGTTAAGGTGGAACACATGCACCCAACCGGTTTATTGTATCCTCATAGCATACCACAGTACAAATGGTAGGTAATAAGCATGGATTTTGTACAAGGGTTACCTATGTTGAGAAATAAGCATGATGTTATATTAGTAGTTGTGGGTAAACTAACAAAGGCAGCACATTTTATTGCTAGAAATCTGAAGGATGATTCTCCTATTTTGGTAAGAAGATTTGTACACGAAATTTTCAGATTACATGGAGTACCTGAGTTAATAATTTTGGATAGAGATCCTAGAATGACGTCAAGATTTTGGCAAATGCTTAATGTAGCTCTAGGAACTAAGCTGAATTTTAGTTCTGCGTATCATCCGGAAATAGATGGGAAGACTGAAAGAGTAAATCCAAGTTTTGGAAGATATGTTACAAATGTATTGCACGGATCAATAGTATAAGTGGGAAGAGTATCTTCCATTAGTTGAATTCACATACAATAATACATATCATGCTTCTCTTAAGATGGCACCTTTCGAGGCATTATACGGAAGAAAATGTAGAACCCATGTTAGTTGGGAAAACATAGAGGATAGAGAGGTAATTGGACTTGAAATTATTACTGAAATGGAACAACAAGTTAAATTGATTTGTGAACGCTTGAAAGAAGAAACAGATAGGCAAAAGAGTTATGCTGACTTAAAGAGGGTTGATAGGAAATTTGAAATTGGTGAGAAAGTTTTTCTTTAGGTTAAACTAAAAAAGAGTTCTATAACTTTTAGCAAGGTTACCAAGTTATCACCCCATTATGTGGGACCTTTTGAAATAGTTGAATTAATCAACCCTGTAGCTTATCGTTTAGCATTACCTCCTGCTTTGTCACGAATGCATGATGTTTTCCATATTTCTTTTCTTAAGAAATACATTTTAGATTTATCACATATGTTAAATTGGAATTCCTAGCAGGTCCAAGACCCAAGAATAATCATGGTTAAACCCATACGAGTGCTTGAAACTTGCCAATTGCATTTGATAAATTGAGAAATAAGTCAATGTAAAGTCTAGTGGGACTAGTTTAACAAAGATAGTGCAGCTTGGGAAAACCTAGAGGATATGAAAATTTATTTTCCATATCTATTTGAACAGAACTGATTCTATAGACTATTAAAATAAAATTTATGATTTTCTTCTCTGTATGACAATAAGTATGCCAGTTTTGGGCAGATATTTATATGAATTTAATAAACAACTATTTAATGCTGATTTCTGGAACTATAAGGTTTTGATATATTTGACTTATGGTAAGAGAAGTGAATGAATTGATTTTCCTTGATGTAAATTGTTAAAATGAGGTAATCATTGGGACAATGATACTTTTTAGGAGGGAAGCATGTAACACCCTCAACAATTGTTATATTCCTCTTTTGTATTTTAAGTGTTGACATGTGATTTTCTTCTAAAGATGTGTTCTTTTGATTATTGGAGATCATGCTAGATATGGATAAATATTTTCTATTCTTAAGATCATTAGACTACAATGGAATAGCTTCTTTGAATCCATTTTTCACTTCTTGTAGCTGAGTTGCAATCTTATTTAAGAGTTGTAAACTTATCTCTTTATTTGACTCATCCTTGGATCAATTGCAATGATCCAAGGAATGTTTTAAACCTTCTCAATTAAATGAATGGTAAATTGACATTCCATAATTGAGGGACATGGTGGACTGAAATTTTTTATTACAAGTTCTTTAATCATGTGTGAACGTGTTTCCATTCAGTTGTATGTTGTGCTTAAGTCCTTGAATATCGATCTTGGAAGTACATTATTGACGTAAATGAAACACAACCTACTCATGACATAGGAAGGATTTGGAATCCTAAAAGTAAAGAATTATCCTATGGAATCCTAAGCTGGGTAAGAATATTTACTACCTAGATATGTTACTTAATTGAATTTTTATTCTAACCTAACCTTCTTATTCTACTTTGTTGGGTTGGCGTCCAAACCAAAGCCTTATGCTAAGGAAATATGGAAAGGTTGCTAGGTTATCTAAATTAACCTAAAACCTAATGCTATAAGGTTATGAGGTAATCTAACCTATTTCCTAAAACTAAAAGGATATGAATTAATCTAACCTAATGTTGGAATTACCTAAGGTAATGTGCTAAGGGCTAAGGTATTTATTCCTAAACTAACCTAAGTTTTAAGGATCTATCCTAAGCTATTTTAATCGGAACCTAAAAGGGTCGCATGCCTCTGTGGTGATGGTTCCAATGGCGATGATTTTGTTGATAAGGTTCTTAAAGGCATTAAATACTATCAGTTTGGTAAGGGCTAGTTGACTTGGCGAAGGCTTATGTGGAAGCTCCACTAAATATGGAATTACATGTTAAATGGGACTTGGCATTCGCCAGATTTGGGAAGTGGTGGCAAGGAGAGATAAGCAGGAAAATTGAAATCAATAAAATTAATCGACATCGGGTTTTGTTCCCAAACCATCTTGGAAACTTGGAAAGTTGGTTTGTGGAAGGTCTTGCTTTTTGCATGCTTTTTAGATTTTTCTCTACATGGAGCAAACTGGTTCTTTAAACCAGTAGTTAAAATTTCACTTCATTGCTATTTTTAACTCACCTAGTCTATTTTTAATCATGGGTAGGGATATGAGGCATTCTGAGGAAATTTTTTGGTTGGTTGATCTTTTGTAGAGGAGAAAAGTAGTTGGAAGCTCGTCTAGAAGTCTCCTTCAATTTGGTAGAAGCATTATCAGGCATGATAGGTTCTAACCATTAAGATCTCTTGCTTTCTTCTAAATGTTTCATTAAAATAACTCTGCTCTTATGATATACTTGGCTTGCATGTTTTATCTGGTTATTTTCTTACTTGGTTTTGTAATCTCTTGTAAATTTGGGTATGAATCCATGAAAAAATTAGTTTATGTCTTGGAAACTTTCTTTTTTTGGGTTAAATAACAAAGCATGCATGAGAAACTTGTTTATGTGGCTCTACTTGTCATTTCTTGAACCAGTATTTGAAGAGTTGTGTTTATGACTGACCTTCATCATTGTTTACTTGGTTCTGAGTTTTTTTGGAAGCTTTAGTCTGGTCTGATCTTTCATAAGAGCTCATGTTTTGTTGAGCTTGAGATTATATTTTAGCTCATGTTTGTTTGATCTTGAGCTTATATTTGAACTCGTATTTCATTAGAGCCTATATTCAAGTTCATGTTTAGTTAAAGCTTGATTCAGGGTTAGTGTTTTGATAAGAATTTGTGTTGGGGGTTCTTGTTACTTTGAAACTGTGTTTGGATTCTTGAGTAATCCTAGAATATTGTTTGAAGTCTGTATGTACCTCTATACTTGTGTTTATTCTTGTGTTATTCTAGACTATTAATGGGAGTTCATAATGTACACAACACTCATATTTTATTATGTGAATAGTTCTGAACTCTAGTTAGAAGCTCTTGTTTTGTTTTGAGCTGGTATGAGTTTTCTTTATTTGAAATACAAATTGGAATGGGAACTTATGGTCACCCTAAACCTAAGAATATCCACTTGAATGGATTTGAACTCTTCTATGAGAAACTTGTGTTTCAATTTCAGTTGGAAATAGGGTTTCTTGGTTATGCTATAAAATGGTTAAGGTTGTTTGGATTATATTTTGTCTTGTATCATGATATTTGTATATATATGTGCTCACGTTTGAGATTTTGTGATTTGACACTATACATGTAATTTGGTGCTTAGTGTTTGGAATTTATAGCCTAAATGATGTGTTGGTTCTATTTTGGTAGTTGTGAGTTGATTTTATATTGCATTCAAGTTGAAATCTTATAACTCTTTTAATTCAAACTGCTTACTCAAAGATAATCTAGGGAAGTACTATGACTGAGCTATTTGAATATCTCTTAGAGATTTAATTGGAAATGATTTCGTTTGATAGTAGGATTTGGAGTTTCTTTTAAAATGAGTTATACCAATG
Organism: Taxus chinensis; assembly: GCA_019776745.2. Taxonomy (NCBI): domain Eukaryota; kingdom Viridiplantae; phylum Streptophyta; class Pinopsida; order Cupressales; family Taxaceae; genus Taxus; species Taxus chinensis. The sequence continues at coordinate 314,272,293 of CM034147.1, read as the reverse complement.
CATAGAAGTTGTAGTGGAAGGAATACTTAAATTTGTTCAGTTTGATTTTGTTTTATAGTTCTAAAAGAATTATGAACCACCTGCGCTTAAGTATAATGTTGTGGAGGCATTTTAAAGGAACTTCAGTTTTGAGTTCAAGGATACTCCTAAACTAGTTTAGTTTAAGGTTTCGGGTTTCCTAATCTTGTTGGGATCAATAAGTGAATACTTGAGTCTTTTAAAAGAAAAAAGGAAAATGAGAACCCTTAGGGATAGTGTGTTGTTTTAGAACTTTACTATTATGTTGTCCTAAGCTGAAATTGGAAATCATGCTTTTAATGATAAGGATTGTAAGGGGGACTTGCAGTATGTTTTCTTTGCAATGAGTTGGTTTTGCTCTCTCTTCTAGGAACTACTGTATGAGCTTATTGTTTGGATTGAAACGGGAATTTTTTGTTAAGTTTAGAGAAATAAATTAAGGATCGAATCAAATTATGAAAATATTCATTTTCTAGAATAGAGGGATTAGTTCATTTGATTGAACCCTTATGTTATTAGTTCTCTTGCGAAATGGAGATTTATTATAATTGTTTAGTCTTCCTTGTTCATATCATTTGTTGAAGTGATGTAGGAAGAGATTTGATGTTTCAGTTTTGTTGAACAGAAAATATAATCTTGTTGGTAGACTGTTTAAATTCTATATTCCTTCTTAGATTGATATGGGATTCTGTTCTATTTAAAATCTTAAATGTTGTAATTAAAGGTAGTTGTCTTTTAAGTGAAACAGTTAAATTCATGTTATGAACCTATTTATGTTTTCAGATGTTTTTGTGTGAGCATAGTTTGGAATGAATATTCTTCTTCCATGCTTAGGAGCTAGATGAATCATCCTAATGAGAACTATGTTGTAAACCCTTTCTTTGTATTATACTAAAGCTAAATGTTGTTTTCCATTATTAGAATTGGGAACAATAGGATGTTATGATTTGATGTTTGTTTAAAGGTAATTGATAGGATCAATTAAACTTTAATTCAGTGAGGCAGATGTTGTGGATTATATTATGTTCTTCTTTTAGAAGTGAATTCAGATGGGTTAATATACTTATTTTCTTATTGTTATTACTTACTGATATGTATGATATATTAATTTTTTCATTAACGCAGAGTTTTTTTAATGGAACAATTAGTGGAATGCACTTTGTTTTAAGGCTTAGTGCTTATCATGCTCATTTCATGGAACTGACCCGTGCTAGCAATTTTTGCAGATGGACTTCGTAAGTGACAAAAGAAGGAAAAACTTATATGATGCATTGGCTTATTTAAGTGTGATTCTTTGTGAAGAATTCTGATTTGTTCTTGAGATTGTATTGAAAAAGAAAAATTGTGTTCTTTTTAGAATGAAGGTGGTTGTTAAGAAGTATACCTAAAATGCATGTCTTGTAAATGTATAAGTTATAAAGATGAATTGAGAGTTGAGAATTTACTTGTATTGGTTGTGTAAAATTATCTTGTACTTGTATGAAAGAGATTGATTTATATCTTGTTGATATTATTCATATTATTTATATGCTTAATGTGTTATCCTTTGATAAGTTAGATAAATGGATTTAGTTCAATTTCCCTAATTAAGATGCAACATGTTAAGTTGCAGAATATGAGGTTCTTTATCTAAACTATTTAACATAGTAATGTAATGTGTGTTGAACATACATTAAGAAATATGGATATCGGGTAGGATATAACCTAACACTTAAACATGTAGAGAAAGACTATTTCTCTTTTGTAATTGAATATAAACCAAAAAGGTTTGGAAATATGATTACAATTTATTAGACTTCATTTTGTATGAAGTCTACTTATATTGGATATATTCGGACGTTGAACCTTTCTAAAAGTTATTGTATTTTTTTTGAAACTTATGATAATGTTGTTCTGTTGTGGTTAATTGGCAGTTTAACTGAGAAATCAAACATTAAAAGCAACCATAAGTATAGTGAAGTTATTCATGGACTAAATGAAGAAAATTTAAGAACATATTGAGTGTTGGATTAGGGTTTGGCAGGGTTGTTGTAATCAAGAAATAATGTAAACTAACAAAGTATTAACAATCTCCTTGGGGGTATGTACTTCTTGATCAGGCAATTTCTGTAAGATGTTGGCACATGCCGACTGCAAGGCTGTACTTTTGATAAGGCTCAGGTCTTCTCAAGAATACATCATTGTAATTGACATGTGGCATCACCCTTTCACATTGGTCATCTAGATCTACACACAATAGGAAACTGGAATTGAACTTAGTATCTCTCTAGGTCTGGATAGGAGCATATTTAGGATAGGAATTAGCTTCCAATGGCTCAAGGTACATTGGCACATCCAGTCAACTTAGGTCAATTGAGTATGCCCATTTACCCTAAGCCATTGTGAGCATCTTCCTATAATAGGTTATGTTTCTATCTAGGTCTAGGATTAAACCTGGAACAAGTAGACTGATGGTAGTCAGTAAAGACCAATAATGTTAATAGAGGAGTGAGGTGAAGGGTGTATTGCAATATGACGAGTATGTCATCTAGGAATAGTGACATTCACAGTATGTTATAAATATTTGGCCAAAGTATCGCAAGTTTCTGGTTGCATTGTCCTATGTCACCAAGTTTAAAACAACGTGATATCAGATGAGTATTGGTAGCAGATATTCAGATATGTTCTTTAAACAGATCACTCAGTACCCAGTGTAGGGTAGGAAGACCAAGTATACGATATGTATTCAATACATAAGACAACATAAATAGATCGCTAGATTACTTAGTTATGGAATGAATAGATCAGTGAATTATCGAGTCATTACAATTGCATATATTTATCCATTGAATTCGATTGACATTGAATGTTTGTTCTAAATAATGCTTTATTTAGAACAGTGAACACTATTAAAAAAAAATCCCTTGTTTTTAAAGTCTTAAAATGGGAATGTTACATCTTTTGAAACTTTTGATTTCAGAAATTTCAGTTTGGGAAACTCTTTCAAGGATTTCGATTTGGTTATCCCTTTAGAATTTTTCCAGTTCGGGATTTCAGAGATTTGTTGTTTTTTAGGTTTTCATAATTTCTACCACATTCAGCTCCCAGAACATAGGTTTTGATTTCTACTTCCACTTCAAAGGTAAAAGAGAAGATGAAATAATCGTTTCTTGGGGTTGCTCCCCAATCCTACCTATCCTCCGACTTAGGAAATATTAGGGACATTGATCTAGGAAAAATTAATCTTCCCAATTTCTGGGAGAGATTAAAGGCTCCAAACAAGAAGCCATGGATGTAGACCATCTACGAAAATCGTCTTGCCCTTGCCACTAGTTTTCCTGCATCTATGGATTGCCCAAAATTTGTCTTAGCTATAGCAACCCACTTCAATGAGGACTCCATGTCAGTTAGGGATAGTAATGATAAGGTGGTAATCCATTTGGACCCATATTTATTTGAGGATCTAATTAAACTTCTAGATGTTTAATATTACACCACAATTTCACCAGAAATAGAAGTGTAACATTGGGATAAGAAAGAGGAAGTATGCTCAAAGGTTATGATGAAATCCTATTTGACTAATAATTTCTCCAAATTACCAAAACTATGCATCGATCATATATTATTCAGGAAATCAACGATCTTATTGTGCTATTAAGCATAGTCTCAGGTCTTCCTTCTACAAAGGAATTCCAGGAATGGATGTTTTTGTACATAGCAACTATCAAGAATAAAGACGAGTTTACCTGATTGGGGGAGCATATTAGTAGCAACATTCGTTATATGTTAGGCAAAGTGTAAAAAAAAAAAACTTTTACATGACATATTTCCTGGTAAATGATGTTGCTGTTATGGGATATTTTGTGGGTTTGAATACCAGGGGTGTTCGCAGCACCTCCCAAATATACGAGTTTTATCCCCAGCTCACTCTAAATGAGGGTAGAAAGCATTTGTCAAGAGTTAACGATGATTTATTCATGGTTTTCCTCTATCATTTTGACAAATAACTATACAATCAGAGGGTTTTCGATGAGGATTTCCAAGAGGTATGAGAATGGGGAGCAATCTACTTTCAGTTTCCTACATTCACCTACCTTCGAATTCTAGGTTTCATAGGTGCCCTAAGCAAATTTCCAAGGTATCCCACTGACAAATGGATTATTTTGGAATTATTTTGGTAGTTGTTTGACTATCACCAAATCCAAAATAAGCATCATAAAGTAGGAATGCATTTCCCTGTTTCGATTGGCAGGTATTCTTGCCTAAATATTCACAAAGCAAAAAATGTTGATGCAGAAATGGCTGAGGTAATTATACGCACCCAAAATTACATGTGCTACATTAGTGGGAAAACGGTTATAAAATTCCTTAATGATGATTCAAAATCCTTTCAAGAAGGTGTTCGAGATCCAAAAAATCATTTGCAGTATATATTTGTAGCCTAGATGGCCTTACTTGTCTTTTCCTTGCATTCTTCCAGCTTTCTGTTTCTTTTTGTGCTTGTTTTGGCCTTCAGTGTCAGAACTGCCACCCTATGTTGGGTGGTGGTCCTGCCCAATTTTTCCAAAATCTTCATACGAGAAACTACATGTGACAATTCACTTAAGTTTACTTTTTGAGCACATCTGTGGGCTGATTTTGCTAAAAATAGCTTCATTTGCTTGGTTATCCTTGTTCCTTCTATTTTAAATAGATTTAAAGAGTGGAACTAACTCTTGATTGCCTTGTGCATGAAGTAACCTTCTATCCTTTATTGCTATATATTACATGCTTGTATTCAAGCAAAAGGGCCTAAGAATTTTGTGTATCTTGCATTGGTGTGCTGTAATAATATTACTAGGAATTGCATAGCCAAGTTTAGATATCTTGTGCTATCTTTCTTCTACATGCATCATGTCTAGATTGCCTCCAAGATTTCATCACTGAAGTTCCATCCTCTTTTTGTTGTTCTTTACATTCCTAACTCCTTGGAATCACATGAACAATCATAGAAAGAAAGGAAAGAATTGAGGGGATAGATACTCATGCTATGTGATTTTCCAAACCTCTTGCTCTTTTAGGTTGAAGTTGTGTATTTGTTTTATTTGTTTTGTCAAATTGTGAATTGCATATCAAATAGAGTAGAAAAAAAATTCATTTCAATTAATCAGATAGTTACAAGTAGATCAAATCAATAGGAAATTTTACCTCCAATATTACCAGGGAGGTTATGGGTGAGCAATAGCTCTTTTAGAGTCATGATTTGTTCTTCACTTCTATGGTAGGGTTGGAGATATTTTATTTGAATTAGAGTAGATTTTAGATTTAGATTCCTGTATATACACAGATATCTAGCTACATCTGACAAGCTATTTGTTCTAAAATTATTTATTAGATTAGATGCATTGTTTGAAAATTTAGACAAGCACAATAATATTTATTTCCATAGATTAGTTTGTTTTATTGCTTTGTCTTGATATATTGAGAAAACACCAAAAATATAGTTTATATTTACTTTGATAGATAGTTTATTCGCTGAAAACAAATCAATTCATCTTGCATGACCATCAATAGTCCACAACAAGAAAATACCTATGGTTGTGATCCTCTGGTCCCGCAACCAACAGGCTAGAGTTAATAACTGACATTGACAAAATTCTATGCTTAACAATCTTACACACACCCGTTACATACATAGAGAAAATAAGAAAGTTAGAGACCTTGAACATAGCTGCTAATCAAGCCTACAACTTTTGGACTGCACCTAGAAATAGGGTTTGATTGCATGCATGCCCATACAAGTGCCTCAGCCTCAACGAGTTTTTGGTTATGACCCATAGGTCCCGCAACCTAACTGGCCTGCTAGTTAGTTAGATATCGACACTAGCTTATGTACACATGTATTCATATCTTCACCACTTCCACCTAATATTATCACGTAACTTTCATTTTTGAATATAGTAGCCAATCAGGCTAAGACTTTCTGAACAAGACCAAAGAATCACCCTTAGTTACTGCAGCTCCACTTCATCTCTTTTCTCAATTTACATGACCTTATCTGGAAACCCATACAAGGCCCTTGTAGGCTACTTTCCATGTATTTCACAAAAAATAAATAGAATCTTGGCTGAACTAGACATCGATTGGAGTCTCCAAGTAGCTATCATATAAGACCCCATCATCACACCCCTTTAGGTTAGGAGAGCATTCTTTGCCTTAGATTCACATATTCCATTATTGCATGTTGAAGACATAAGGTTACAAAATTAGCTTGGTCATCTCCATCACTTTCAATCTCATTTCAAATCCACACTGGCTATCTTAACACGACCTCGAGAGGTTGGGTGTGAAGAAGGTCACGTGTTGATTTTTTGTCATACAGTAACCCTGCGGACCTTTTATCTGCGGACTAGTTTTGACTATTGGGGTAAGTTTGGAGAGATAGGTTAGTCCAATGCTCACGTGCCCCAATTAGAAGATATTTGGATGCATTGTCAGGATGAATATATCATGTGACAAATGGATTATGAAAGGTTAACCCTTGAAGAATTTTGAAATTTTGGTTTGGATGATGTGCCAAAGGACATGAAGGACAATGATGAGGTCCTAGATTCATCATACAAGAGTGATAATATATCCAATCAATTGGTGCCATGGAGTGATTGGTATGTAGAATAATGTAGCAATACTAAGCAAAGGGAGGGACCCCTTCTAAAGATGACTTTTAGTTGGTTGACCACCTTGGGAATCTCACCCAAAGGGGAAAATCAACCTATAAATACACGGGCTACAACAAAAATAAAGAAACCAATACCCACAAAAGGAAAGAGGTTTAATCAAATGGTTCCTATAATTCCAAAGAATATTTTATTTGTTGTTGGTGGGTCATCTCTCTCTAAGTCTACTGCTCCCATACTTACATCACCTATAGTGCCAATGACAGAAGTAGTTGAAGTCAATGACTCTCCTAGTGTCATCTAGGATCCATCACATCTTCTCCTTCCTCCATTACCACTTCCAAAATCAGTTCTTTCCACTTCCACTATCATTTATTCTTTCCCATCCACTTTTATGGCCTAGGTATTCTCTTCACTTCCAGTTCTATCAGCTGGGGAAAATATTGGGTCACCCATTTCCTCTTCACTTCCTTTGACACACCCATTTTCTTCAATTACAACCCCCAACATTACATTGTCAATTCCTATGGTTGACCTTACTTCCATGCCTTCCATCATTGCTACCTCCACTCAAATACCAATTGATATTTCTAGTGATCTTGCTCTAACTGATGCTTCAAGTCTTGGATCTACCACTCCATCTTCATTGGCTCTATCCATACCAGAATGGTTATTTCGAAAAACTCCCAAGAAAAATAAAAAGGTTCCTCTGAGAGATGTTATAGATCTCAGAATTTTGGATTCCATGCCCAAAAGACATGCCAAGAGATCGAGAACTGTATCAAGTCTAATGGTTAATTCATCTAGAGAGCATATGATAGAATTGGCTACCCCATTGAGGGGAAACTAAAGAAACAATCACAACAGTAGATTACCGGATAACAAAGTTCTCATTAGGGAAGGCTAATAATGAAGGATCCAATCAAGATGTACACACTGCTCTTGGGGAATTTTTGGAGACATATGATAAAGACAAGGCCACCAAGGATGAACTCAAGGCCAAGGTCGAGCAGCTCACTGCACTACGTAAAGTAACCCAGCCCACTCCATCCACCGACGTCTCAACTACTATAGCTATGAAAATTTCATCTATAATTGATGATATTTCTTATCATGAGCTAGCGAAGCTAGGCCGAAAAGGGAGATTAGTGAATGGATGGATGTAAATAATTCTATAGGAAGCTAATCCTTTGATCAAGGAAGTTGTTAAGATATATAATGATTTGCAGGTTATAAAAATCACCATTTCTAAGATGGATGAATCCTTCTCTAAGGATAATAATAATTTAAATTTAACTTTGCCAACATGGAGTGACATTAGAGAAGAGGATTCTGATTTGCTTCTTCAGGAAGAAGTGATTGATGATGTCTCTAAATTGTTTGATTATCAAAAGGCCATGGAATTCTGGTGTCAAGTATTACAAGATCTGATTAAGAAATTGGAGGAGAAACGAGTAGAGATTACAGATGCAATGAATGATATCTCAGAGGAGTTTGATAATGCCAATTGTAAATTCTTCAATGAAAATATCAATTCTCTTCCTCAGGATCAAATTAAGGAAAATTTCAAGGATTTGGTGAAGTGTGATGATGACATCACCAAGACTTTCAATAGTGACTCCATTCACTAAATGGTGTTATGTCAAAATTTCATAGGGAGATTAAAGAAAGTCACAAAAGAGATCAAGATAGCAGACGTAGTGAATCACTATGCATGTGGACCTGGAAATGAAGAAACTCATGGTGTTATCAAGTGCTTCTTCAAGTAAAGACATTGAATGGTCGTATGGGAGTAAGGAAAATAGAAACTTGTGGATAAAGGAGATGCAAATGAATCAGGCCAAAATAGAGTGGCCATGAAAGGACAGGTTCAAGCTCTAGAATCAGTCAAAGTTGTAGGGTTGACTTGGTTAAACCTTTTGCAACAAATTTGTTATATTCATGGGAGCATGTTCCCTTAATATTAATGACATTTCTATTTTTAGTTAAATGTTAGTTAAGGGCCCACCTGTAATGGCTCAGCCTAGGAACTTATAAATAGTGGAATGCTTCAATTATTTGATATACATTTTTTTTAGAGATTTTTGGTGAAGTTGCTCTTTAATCTTAGAAGAGTGCTTTCAGATATTTATTGAAACCTTTTAATTATATTCAGAGTTATTCCTTGCACTTGAAGATTTATTTTATTTTTTTGAATGATTATTCATTGTATGCTTTGTGAATACAATTCCTTAGAATTATTGATTAGTTTTCCTTTACTTTGGATTATCTATTTCATATCGTGAAAAGAATAATGTGATTATCTTTCGTCATTTATGAGAAATTATTTTCCTTCTGTTGATTAAGAGTTGCATTTTATTATCACTTAAGTAGATTCTTGACATGTGCTTTTGATTATCCTCTTGATAAATTATTTGTGTATCAAATCAAAGATTATCTTTCTATTGTGTATGTTTAAAGTTTAACAAAGGAACATGTGCTTCTAGTTTGTGGTATTTTGTACCCTTTCCAAGTTGCAATAGGTGAAGGTGGAAAATGATGCAAGAATCCTACCCACATTAACCCTTTCAGAAGTTGAATATCCCTTTTCTTAGTGCATCACCACTTCTAGCATAGATTTAATTTGCTTGCTTTCTCTTTCCCTAATCTCATGAAATGTTAGTATAGGTCTAGTTAGCCATATTTCTTACATCAGAAGTAGTGTTGTGTTTATTTTAGGAAGAGGAAGCCATCCTTCTTCATAGGTTCACCTCAAGCACAAGTCCCATAGCTTGAGAGGTGATCCCATGTGTTCCAATCACACCGAATTTCGTGATTAATCCCCAGGCCATTCGGGGGGTGAAGTGATTTGGGGACAAAAAGACAAGGCATTTAGTATAATCATGCAAGTTTACCTGTACAAATACCAACAAGATGTCTATTCCTTGCTTTCACGTAAGTTTGTGTTCATACAATAAGATGAAACATATACCCATACAGATCACAGAAGGAATAATACAACTTTAAAACTCAAAGATATAATAGAGAAGAGTATCCATTTACTTTCTTCCTTTCGAAGAGATTTCCAATTCAAAACTCAACACAAACTAATTACTTAAAATCTTTTTTGAGTCGAAAGTCTAGAGTATATATTTCCATAAAAACACTAAAGTCTTGACAGTTGTAAATGCATTTCATCATTTTAACTCACTCAGAGAGAATACCCAAAAACAACATTATCATGCAAGGGTCCCAAACTAAAAACACAGAGATTATTTCAACAAGAAAGCAAATAACCAAAACAAAAATAGAACCCATTTATCTCATGAGAGAAGAATTTTTTTAATGAAACATTTTGAGAAAAGCAAGAGATCCTAATGGATAGAGCCTATCATGCCTGGTAGTGCTTCTACCGATTCAAAGAATACCTCTAGCTAAGCTTCAAACATTTCTTCTTCTATAAGAAATATCAACAACCCAAAATCTCTTTCCCTAATGCCTCATATACTTTCCTTGAATCGAAAATAGACCATGGGAATAAAAAATAGTCATAAAATAAAAATAGAACTACTGGTTCGAAGAACTAGATAGCTCCATATAGAGTAAAAATTAGAGAGCATGAATGACCAAACATACATTGGAGAAAAAATGAGGTTCATTAATGCCATTAACTCTCATATTCTTGCCTATCTATCTTCACCACCGGCATCCAAAATTGGCGAGACCTAATTCAATTTCTTCATGCATCTCTAAACCTTAGTGATGACTCCATGTGGATTCCCACCAAATTTAATACTTCTACCTAAACTGGTAGTTTTCTGTCATTTAATACAAAAATCAAATCACATTAATAGCTTAGGAACCATCACCAGCTTACCACTTGCCATATGAACCTCAAATCCCCTTTCCACATTTCATTAGTTTAGGGTAAATTCTATTAGCTTAGGATATGACCATAGAATAGTTTAGAAGTATTTACCTTCGGTTTAGAAATACTTCAATAGGTAAATTTCCATCTTATGTTAGGTCATAGCTCATAGCCATTTAGTATTAGGTATAGGTTAGAAATAATCCTAACATCACCTTAGGTTATTTCCCCCATACCCCAATTTAGAACATGCATCCTAGATTAGGATGTTATCCTGAATGAAATAGGCATAGATAAAAGATAGGTACATTTACCTTAGTATAGAATCCCGTTAGGATAGATCTCATAGGTGTAGGACTTAGTTTTTTATTTTATGTTATTTTCTCCATAGTCCTGAAGCTAGCCTCATACCACTTGATGACATTACCATCCTGAAGAGATCAATCAAGAATATCCGAGCACATAACATACAACATAATGCAGGCACGATCTTACAGGAAAAAAATAAAAGAATTTGTAAACAGACAAAAGTTCAGTCAATTATGTCCTTCAACCTCTGAATGTAAGTTTACCATTTAGATCAGGTAAGAATATTTAAAACATACCTTGGATCAATGGAATTTATCCAAGGATGTGTTCATTAAATAGAGATAATTTTGCAACATCATTACCAGATTACAACTCATCTATCAGAAGTGAAAAGGGATTTTTTACAAGCTACAACATTTCAGCCTAATGAAATCAAGAGTAGAAATGACTTTCCATGGCAAGCATGATTTCTGACAATCAAGGGAACACATCTTATCAACAAAATCACATTTCAATTCTTGCAATGCAAAAGATGAAAGAAAAAAAATTCAAAGTTGTTACAACTACTATGGGATTATCAAGACTTATTCCCTCGAGGGTACCATAAACTTAAAGGCACGCATGAATCATTAGGAGAGACGAGGATGAATCTTAAAGAGGGTGCATGCCTAGTTAGAAAGAGATCCTACAGGATGAACCCCAACATGCCCAAAAAGGTCAAGGAAGAGATTGAAAAAATGTTGAAGTATGGGATTATCAAGCCCCTTGACGAGTCAGAATGGGTTAGTCCAATGGTGATCAGTATCAAGAAGGATAGTAGGATTAGGATCTATGTGGACTATAGGGAGCTGAATGCTGCATGTGTGACTGATCCCTTTCCTATTCCATTCACTAAGGAAATACTAGAAGGTGTTGTAGGGCACAAAATCTATTTTTTTACGAATGGGTTCTCTTGGTATCATCAGGTTAGGATTGCCCAGGAGGATCATGAAAAGACTAATTTTATTACTGAATGGGGTAGTTTCACCTATATTGTGATGCCTTTTGGTCTGAAAAACACACCCGATGTATTCTCACACTTAGTCATTCAGGCGTTCAAGTAATTTATTCACAACTTCTTACAAGTTTATTTGGATGATTGGATGGTTTATGGATTAGTTAAGGATCATTGTGACAATCTGCACTTAATGCTTGAAAGATGTAGATAGTTGAGTATCTCTTTGAACATAAACAAGTGCATATTTTCTACACCATTTGGGATACTGTTAGGACACATAATTGACAAGGAAGGTTTTTTGGTTGATCCAACCAAAGTTGCAGTCATTATAGGTCTAAGAGATCCTACCAGTCAAAGTGTGGTTCATGGATTTTTGGGATGTACAGGATAATACAAGAAGTTTATTGAAGGATATGCCAAAGTTACCACACCATTGGAGGAGTTACTAAAAGACAAAGGCATGTTCTATTAGGGAGAACTACAATAATGTGCATTCGATACATTAAAGGAGAAACTTACTACTGCACCTATTCTACGTTTTCCTTCATGGGACCAACCATTTCATGTACATGTGGACACATTTGGCACAACCATTGGTGTAGTATTGGCTCATCCTAGAGAAGGTATTATAGATCATCCTCTTTGTTTTTCTAGTAGAAAGATGACTCCTACATAAAAAAACTACACAACTATAGAGCGCAAATCTTGTTTAATGATGCATACGCTACATAAATTTTGAAATTATATATTAGCTACACCATTTATATTTTATATGGATCACATGCAATTGAAGTATTTGGTAAACAATATCAGTCTACAAGGGCACATATGCAGATGGGTACTCTTATTTCAATAATTTGATTTCACAGTTGTGGTAAAACCAGGGAAAAGTAATTTTGGACTAGACCATCTATCCAAAATATAGTCACAAGAAGAAGCAAAAGAAATTGAAGATACCATGCTAGATGTGCAGTTATATAGGTTATAATGAGTGCCATCATAACTAGAGGACATTGTTGTATTTATATGAATAGGTATGGCACCAGAAGGAATGAAACCCTTGGAGAAGAAACAACTCATTATACAAGCATCCTCCTACATGTTGATAAGCGGTGAAATATACAAATTAAGTCAAGATGACATGTTGTGCTGTTGTGTACTGGAATATGAGCACACAAATATCATGGAGGAAGCTCATGGTGGTATTGTAGGTGGCCACTATGCAAGTGACACCACTGCGCACAAGATTCTACTCATTGGATTAAGGTGGGAGACCCTGTATAAAGATTGTAAGGATTATTGCAAGGCTTGTGATCACTGTCACCATCTTGGGAAACTAGGTAAACGAGATGAAATTCCTCTAAGACCTATTACTAGTGCAGAATCATTTGAGAAATGGGATATATATTTTGTGGGTCCTATTTCCAAAGCCACACATAGAAATGGTTCACATTATATCATAACTGGCATAGACTATCTGACAAGGTGGGAAGAAGTAGCACCTATAAAGGATTGTACAACATCTACAATAGTCAGGTTTTTATGGGAAAATATTATTCCGATGTATGGATGCCCTTTAATTTTGACTAGTGATAGGGGCACACACTTTCTGAATGAGACAATCAAAATTTTATTGGATGCATTCATGATTGCACACCACAAGACTACACCATATCATCCTCAGGAAAATGGGACTGTTGAGGCATTCAACAAGATTTTGAGCTAGACATTGACAAAAATATGTGATGTTAGAAGAAAGGATTGGGATGATAAAGTATCTGAAATACTTTGGGCATATAGAACAATATATAAAAGGTTGAATAAAGCCACACCATTTAAGTTAGTGTTTGGCACAAAAGTAATTCTTCCTATCAAATTCATACTACCTTCTTTGCATATTACACATGCTGGAGGTCTAGTTGATGATAAATCATTAGAATAACATATTTAAAAGTTAATCAAGTTAGATGAATGATGAGCAATATCATGTTGGAGTCAAAAACAAGAGAAGGCTAGGTAGAAAGCATGGCATGATAGGCACATCAGGGATAAAAATCTTGAGATAGGACAAATGGTTCTCCTTTATGATTCTAAATTTTTGAGCCATCAAGGAAAACTCAAGATACATTGGTTGGGGCCATATGTTATCACTCACATACTTGAAATATGCTCTTGTAAATTAGAGGTGCTTGATGGAATACAGTTACCCGGTTACTTCAACAGGAGTAGGCTGAAGCACTACTATAAATAAGTCTTCTTGGTGTTTGTAATAAGGTAGTGTTTCCATTTAGATTAGGTTTTCAATTCTACATTCCCTTAATGTGTTTCCTTCTTTTTCATTATGCTTTGTGAATTTAGTTTGTGTTTTTGTGTAATAAGTGTGTTTACATGCCAAAATCTAATTACTATTTGGAGAATTTTTATGTGCAGAGGACTGCACATACCCTTAGTGTGGGGTAGGTTATTGATATCTAGGTACATGATTGATGAAATAAGTACACATGAAAAGAAATAACTACTACGGGTGATATTCAAGTTGGAGAATTGAAAATATTACTTCTAGAAATGAGGACCATAGGTGGAGATGAATAAAGAAACAAGTATAATGTGAGGTAAGCAGAGACCATGGGAACTACCAAGGGAAAGCACAGTGGCAAGGTACTTAGGCACCTTCTCGAGGCACAAGAGGTGCGTTAAAGAGAAATGTGTGGTTAGAGGGTAGGAAGGTGCACTAGAAGGTTATAGCTTGGGTGTAAAGATGTACCGCACGGAAAGAATGAAAAATGGTTGATTAATGAGAGGATTGTTGGTAGGTGAAGGATAAATAAATGCACTAAATTTTTGAAATTCTATATAAGGATGGGATGCAAGTTAATTTTTACCATTGCAATTGAGATAATTTGAAAAGGGCTAAATGCGAACGAGTCAAGAAATCATATTGAGTTGCGAAGAGTGTGAAACAAGGTATGGAGACAAGGAAGGAGCTGGGGTGAACCAAAGGTCTGCATGACATGGACATTAACAAATTGAATAAGTACCTAGTAGTGTAGGTAACTACACATCTTGTAACAAATTTGAATGACCAAGGAAGGTGGTCGCAGGTAAACACAATGTGGTTGTACATCACAAAGAAGATGTCTCAAGGAGTGGTCTACAATATCGTAGATCACATAGAAAAGATAATCATTGAAGAAGTGCAGATAGGTGATAGAATAATTTTTGGCAATGTTTTATCATCTTTGGGGTTTATGGAGATTGGAGTGCCCAATGGGCCAAAGGAGAAGATTTGGGAGTACCCCATGGAACAAAAGTCATATGTAGAAATATTTGGCAAGTACTTGTGCAAAAGATCAACGAGTGGACCATTTAATCAGAGGATAGAGATGTGGTATGATAGAATCTACATGGATTTTGAAGAAGAATGGCATATACCAATGGAGTTTCCTTTGGTGGTGGCTAAGGCAGTTCAGTATGCAGTCTACTAGCTTTTTGCATTATACAATTTATGATGAAAGACAGGTCTTGGAGGCCATGGTGTAAATGGCCATATACCTTCACAGCAAGATATTTCCAAGCATTAGTTGACTGATTTTTAGATGTGTGCCATGTAACCTTCAATTCAGACAAGGTAGATTGTGACTACCACACTCTGAGAAAGAAATATGTATATCCAGGGTAGAATGCCTACATTGAGAGGCTTATCTCAGATATTATAAGCATGAAGCCTATAAGTTTGGTAGTTTGAGACACTAGAGCAACACTTGTATACCTGTAACTCAAATCTAAGCTGGAGAAAACTAAGTATGTGGAGAATAAGTTCACATTCCCAAGGCCACCAAAAGGTAAGAATATAATGGATAATGTTCCATTGCCTAAGCCCACAGAGACAATACAAGTAGATGAAGAAGAGGAGTATGGAGATAGTGGGAGTTTGGAGTGCAGAGGTAGGAGACAACCTATAAATAAGGAAGAAGTTATGCGTGACTACTCCACCTCAGCCACAAGAAGGAGGTGATGAGGACTTAGATGTAGTCCAAGGAAAGCATCGTTTCAAAATGGTATTCAGGATAACAAGGACCCAAGGTTCTACTCCACAATCTATGCACAAATCACCTCAACTCTCTCCACATGAGGAGACAACTGAGAAATGAAGAATGATGTTGAAGCTATGTGAGGAGGTGGAAGAGTGTGAGGAAAGTGTGCCCAATTCCCCTACACCTCTAGAGAATGTGTAAGAACCAAAAGACGAAGATATGAAGAATGGAGAGGAAGGAGAAAAGGAGGCAGATGAGAGTGATTGAGACTACTTAGGACATAGTAGAACAAGCTCCAAATCTTGAAGCTGAAGTTCCTAAGGGGCCAAGGTCAAAATGAACAAGTGGAGAGTATGTTCAACCATTCATGGGCTATGCTGATGACACAGGTAAAATTGTTTGTGCCCGTTTTCAAAGCACAATGACAAAAAAGGAGTTGTATGGCTGGGACTTGATGGATGAGGATATGGCAATTGTGTGAACAAGGAAGAAAATGTCATGGTCGATGCACACACACATGGATGAACTATATTTTGATGTGTGTGAGGATTCATGCATATTAAAGAGGTTGAAGAAGACACCTCAGGCCAGACACATAACAATCAAGCCTATTGTTATGTTAGATGAAGAAGTGAGCAATGATCTAGTGAATTTCTTGATAGAGGTGGCAAGGCATAATATTGATAAGGATGCAAGAATTAGGGAACTATGAGAGGAGATCAAGACTAAGGATACAGAAATAGTGTGCCTAAAGAAAGAAAAAGACTTGGCACAAAAGAAGATCATTTTTTTTCATCAGCATGGCAGAGGAAGTTGGGGACAATATCATGAAAGAAAAGCCACATTTAGAGACAAAGGTACCCAAAACATTTCCTTGAGCAATGCATTATATAAGTAGCTTGGTGGAGTTAGTTCTTGAAGATGAACCTCTACGCATGCCAACTCTAAAGGATTTAACATAGGAAGAAGAGCGGGAAAATTCTTTAGTGATGTGAAAGATTGCATCATATGAGGGGTTACTTCAAAGCTTGCAGGGGGAATTAAAGAAGGCAGATTAAGCACTGAATATTTGTACAATGGCAGAAGATGTTATAAGAACCTAGACCATTTTGGAATACAATGAAGTCCTGAAGGACATGAAAGATGAAACATTGGGCCGTGCATAATGATTAGTACTTGTCAAGCAGAAGTGTGAGGCCCTTACGACAACATAAGAACCACACAAGGAAAGGTTGGATGAGCTTGGGAAACTCATTGCCCAAAATATGGACTTGTTAAAAGGGAAAATGACTACCATGTCTAGAATTGTGTTGGTCTTGCAGAATGAGAAAGGAGAGATTACAAAAGATGAGTTAGAGTCAATTACAGTGGATATCCCAGAGAAAGTAGAGGCTGTGCTCAATGATTGGAAAACTCTAGAGGTAAAAATAAAAGAAGAATATCCAAAATTGATTCTTCAAGTTAAAGTAGAGGATTCTGTAGGGTAAAGACATTCTTTTATTCATCAAAATTCTTTCTATTCTTCTATTCATATTCTTTGATTCATTTTGGGGTATGACCATTATCGAGGTGGAAATGTAACTAATGTGGGGTAATGTTGATCAGCTAAAGTATGACACTTAGCAAAGGACATACATAAGGTTCATGTAAAATAGCATAACACATTCAAAGGTGTGGAAGTATCAAGAAGGAATCACATGTGTAGGACAGAGACAACTTCGGGACTTAGCCATTTTCACAATGATGGACTATTTTTTGAGATAGTGTGTCGAGCACACAAACTAGTTGGAGAATTTCATGACATGCATTGGCTATTTTTTGAGGGTCAGCTATGAAGTTCTTCACATGGATGTGAGCTAAAGATAGAATTGCAAAATGATAGTTGACTAAGAGATCTATTGTTAGCATTCTTGCATATAAGCCTATTTTTGTAATGACGCGTGGCTAATAATATCATACGACCTATTTTGGGATTAGATAAGTGGTGAAGTGATATTACCCACCATTATAAATATGTAGTGAACTATGTATCATAGAGAGTGTGTGAGAACTCGGTTGTTGTGAGGTTATGCTGTCAAATCTGATGTGCGCATGAGCATATATTATTGTTATTGTAAGGAAGCTTTTGTGTATTACTGAATTTAATATAATGGATATTATGGACTTAATCAAGGTGTTATCATGGTTATAGTTTAGTATTGCATGCTTTATTTCATCATGGTTATCTTTTAAGTATGTTATTCTCTAGATCTAGATCTGAACATGCACTGTAGAAGGATATATTAGTCACAGATATGAATTCTTTAAGTCTTCATCATGCTAACATCCTGCAAAAACAACCCTAAAGAGGGGCCTAGTACCTTTGTGCTCTTCAAGTCAGCACTCCGTATAGGCTGAGTGATGTGCCAGTGCACCTAGGATTTTACTGGTGAATTCTAGGCTGCATCAGAGGTGTTTTGTAATGAGATCATGTGAAGGTTGTAAATAAGAGATGATGAAACCTTTGATGCCTCTGGTTGGCTAATGGTAGATTGTTCGTTCAAAATTTTAAATGGATTTGTAGAGGCGAGATATAATTTAGGTTTTCTATTATTTGATGTTTCATACTGACTCAAATTATATGGATATAACTATTGGACAAAAGGGTCTTGATTTGGATCAATAAGGCCCGCAATGGTAGAGGATGAATTGTAGGTGTGTTGGATGGATGGAGGTGTAAACAATTACATCTAAAAATTTCTTACTACTAGATATGCATGAATGGAAATGGGATTTGAATCTAACATTTTCTCAAAAATGGGGTCTCCCCTATTGTAGAAAGGGAGTTCAGATGCTTGTGGACTGGAAGATAGGAATTATTCCTCTTCTTGCAATCTAGGTGTAGGGAGGTTTTGACTATGATACTAATGTGGGGAATGCAAGAGTTGTTGGCCTATTATATTTTTTATAATTAGCCCCTACTTCATGCCAAGTTTGTTGAGGCTTTAAAAAGAAGTTAGATATGTGTGTTTGATAGTATCAAAGTTGTTGCATTGGGGTAACAGGTGCTAAACTGTAAAATGGGAGATTTTGTTGATATGTAGGTGGGGTGGACATGTTTTCAGGGATTTTTTTACGGGATTGCTATCTAGTAAGAACCATAATAATAAAAACACAGAAAAAAAAGAAGGAAAACAAGTTGATGTGTTGTTTTACAAACTGCAAGCAAGAACAATCAGAGAGTGGTTTTATATATATATTAATTAATTAAAAAAATGAAATGTGTAAGATGGCTAACATGGGTCCTAGGAAGTGGTCATCTAGGGATGGTTCCAGGTGTGTATAAAGGTGGAGTCCTCGATATACCCAAAGGTACGTGAGGCCCAACTCTGCACTTCTGACGATACAAGAGTTGTATTGGGGCCTACCCACTCACTTCATGGTCTCATTGCGATAAGGGAGTCGGGTTCTGAGCCTATATATACTGATATGATGGATATTATACTCAAACAGACCACCGAGTCAGTTTCCCTGTTGGGTGATGAAATCCCAAATAGTTTCACATAAGTGGGAAATGTTTAAATGAGTTTTATATTTTTATAGTGATCTATTTGTGTGTGAGGGAAGAATAAGTGGATGCAACCAATTTGATCTCCCTAATTAAACTATGTGAAGAAAGAAGAATGAAAATGTTTCATTTTAAGAGCCAAAATGAAATGTCTATTTTGATGAGAAAAACCAATCAAGAATGCAATATGGAAAGTCAAATTAATGGTTTTAAAACTTACCATGAGAGCGCTCCTTAATTTTAATTTAGCAATTTCCAAAGCATTCGCTTAGTAAATCCAAAAAATAAAGTTTCTAAAAAGAAGCAACCTGCAATTTGATTAGGAGAAATAGGGAACAAAAAACAAAATATTATAGATGGATTATAAAATATCAAAGAAATAATAAAGGGGAATCACTATCGATTGAGGAAATCAATGGAAATTAGCAGTTAATATAAACAATGCTCAAAATGGTAATAAAATGAATAAATTAATAGGGTTTCGTGTCCCACCGGGCATGCCAGAATGTCTAGTATGGTTTTACCTCTTTTTTCTTGATTATTTTAAGGGGTAACAACCAATCCTAACCTCGATGTGGTGGGGTTTCTATGTTACCCAAAATGTTGATTTTTTTTTATTGTGCACTGTGTGAAGTAGCGGATCAAAGCTTCTTTCCCTGTAAACAAGCTTACAAAGATCAAACTTAGACAGGATAATGTTACTCCTCAGAAAATGAATAAAGCTTTTATTGATGTTTATGATTGTGCTACAAGATGATAAGATGGAAATGTGACTATCACTTATTTATATTACATATATAGCTATTATTAATCTTGACTTCTGATCCATAAATCAGATTCCTAGTCTGTGTATAAATTTTTAGATATGTTAGAAGCTACATAATCAATTATTTCTTACTCTCCTGCAGTGGTGTTAGAATCAGGAATAGAAATGTAATCCTCACCAAAGAAGTTAAAGGATTCCTCTGGGGTGTCAAAAAGGTGAGAAAGTGTAGTTTTTTTCTACATATGTTGATGTCGCTGTGGTCTTCATATTCAGGTGTTATGTTGAGGTCTTCTTATAAGTCTAATACAGTCACGTAAGTGTACTTGTACTATGCTAGGTCTACATGGAGTCTTATAGATTCATTATGTGTGTCCCAAAATGCTTCCTTAGCCTCATGGATATGTTGAGTTGTTGTGAAGATATCCTCAAGATGCTTGAAGGACACATTTTTTATTGTGAATAACTCAAGATTGTGGAGGATCTCATATTGTTACGAGTAGAGTGGATGTAAAATGACAAGAAAAGCACTAATGTTAGGTGTAGGGCAATTATTACCAGCTAATGCCATCTTAAAGAAACATTCTAGACAAGAGATTAGTAGATAACAAGAAAAAACAAGACATTTTTATCAAATTATCCAGAAAATATGAAAAAAAGTAACACATGAATCATTGGCGATCAAGGCAATCACTATCAATTGTTGTTAGTTTTAACAATTTATTAAAATAGAGCTAAGAAACTTGATCAAGATATCATTTAAGGTAAATTCAAAATTTTTATTATCTATTATGAATACATAGAAAAACAATACTTGTAAACAGTGTCTAAAGCAAGAAAAATGAGTAGATTACCTTGCACAATGCGAGAATTTGGTAGACAGATGGAAGAAGAAGACTAAACCGTGATAGCGAACAATTTGACGATGGGTTCAATGGATCAAGAGCAAGGTGAGGTTGGTGCCAGATGATTAAGGATTTATTTATCTCTGTTACATTGATAATGAAGTAAAATTTTCCTACCAAAACATCATAATGCCTCCCCAAAAGAGGTCTAAATGCACATATTTATAGATCACCAGTGATCAGGAAAATCACTGACAATTTCAAGAAATCCTAACTAAATTAGTTAGGCCAGTTATTTTCCTCAATTTTGAACTATATATGGCATATTTTAAAGTATTTAAGGTGGGAGGAGGGTAAAAAAATCATTAAAAACTTGGTTCAAATAAGAGGGTTTAGATGTTTTGGAAATATTTAGCTAGTTATTTTAGAAGGTTTTTTGGTTAGGAATAAGTTATTGATTTTTCAAAAGGTCGTTTTAGAGGTTGTTAGGTGGTTAATGAGGTGGCTTAGTTAACGTAGGGAGGTGTAAAGAGGGGATTATTTTAATTAAATAAATAATTTAGATGTGAGGGGTGTGTGACTAGTTAATTAACAAAAGATGATTTAACAAGGTGTAATGTCATAAATGTGGCACTTTAAATCTTGAGTGTGTCTGAATCAAGGGATGCAAATATTGTTTGTGTACACCCTGCTCATGTCATCCCATACCGAATCGTTTTCATGCACAACGATAGAGATAGGTGTGGGAAAATGATGGTGTTGGTACCTAAATTTGTTCTCCTATTCAGTCTGAGCAGCATCAAAGATATGGCATGAAGCTTGAAGATAGATGGATCATGTTGTGTTTCATTTTGTAGCTGGGGATATGATCTAACTGGAACTCTGATTTTTGGAGAGATGGATAGCACTCAAATAGGACTTAATCTTGTCCTAACTGTTTTAGGTTGTACCTTTCAACCAAGGTAAGAGGACCTATTTTGTAACCCTCAATTTGTACAAATAGTATGAAGTGGCCTTGGGAAAATATGATCAACACACCAAATCTAACTTTCAAAAGTTGTCACTTCCAGATTATGGAGATACTTTCAACACAGGGAAAAGGTTACTAAAGACATTTGAAATCCTGATTTGTTTTGCATACTTTAGCAAATGAATTTTGATCTTTTGTGGGTATACAGGGTAAAACAGGTGTAGTACAAGGTAGGATTGGTTATTTGAATATTTTTTAATTTTATTTTTGGTGGGAGATCAACAAGATAGATTGGAATTTTCCAGATCCTTGAGGAGCTTCACAACAATGGATAAATTCAATAACAAAAATATTTACAATAGTTAAAATATTCCTTCAACCAGAAGGTGTGCATCAATGGAGGCACAAATTTTCACCTTTTCACACAATCTTTGAGATTCTAGCATGAAGGCTCAAGTTAGAAAACCCAATAAAACATCAAAATCTAAGATAAATCATGCCTAAGGTACACCCAAAAGCTTACAAACAATCTCTATCAATGAAAGAAAAGTGATTTTAAATCATTCATTTCATTCCTAGATGAAATCTCTTATGGAAAATGAAATTACAGATGCCACTAAACTATCACAAGGATTGAGACCTATGTGATTGAGATAGATTTTGATACAAGATTATAATAGGAACTAGAAAAACTACTTGTAGACATTCTGAAATGAAATAAAAACAAATTTTCCAGAGATTTAACACAAATTAACTCAAATTTTATCATATTCATTAGCAGGGTAAATTTATTTAAACAATCTCAGAGCTTGTTGATGGCTATACACTTGTAACCAACTCGACATGAATGAAAATTCGACACGGAGGAAGTTAACCTAGTTTCTTAGAAAGTTTTCTCAAAAGATGAGCTTTTCTAAAAAAATTCTCATGAAAATGAACTCTCGACCATTTGCATGTCTCAAAACATGCCTTATATATCTCTCTATTACATTCAAGCCTTCTCTCCTAATAAAATAATATGCCAAGCATCAATTTTGTTACAAAATTCCATCATGATTCGCAAAAAGGGATGTTTAACATATTTGCAACAAAATTTATCAGGTGTTTCGAAAAAGGTGAATCATTGAGGATTTTTACATCATAGTTTCAACTGGGAGCACATTTTTCCTCCTTCTTTCATGCAACATGCTCCTCTTTCATCATTTCACCTTTACACTTTCAAACTTTACTTTTGTAACTTTTGGATCTGGTATTTCATGTTTCTACTTGAGCCTAAACAAAATTTCATTTCAAAAGTACCTTAGATCTACAAATTGAATTTTCAAATTGATTTTTTTGATCCTTGAAGGAAAAAACGACATGAATTTGCCAAAAAATTAGTGAAAATTAATGCAAAAATCACATCTCCAAGCTTCCTGGAGCTCAAATGGCGGCTAAACTAAAAAATACACAATTACTGTTGATCTTCCTTTATCCTTTAATCTGAGCCTTGCACATGTCACAATGTGATTGGGATCACTTTTTGACATTTTAACACTTTTGGAAAAATGCAAAAATTTTACATTTTTCTCTGCCCCTCTGCCCTTTGAAAATGAGCTTGACACGTGTCCCAATGTGGGTCCCATTGGAATCACGAACCAATTCTAAACATTTCCACCTTTCTTAGAAATTTACAAAATTTCTCGATTTCCTCCACCACTCCACCATTGAGATTTGGGTCTGACACTTGGCATAATATGATTAGATACGGAGTCATGGCTCAATTTTAAACTTTTTGCCTCTTTTTGGAAAAAGAATTTTTTTCCCTTTTTCCTCTGTGCTCCACCTTCCTGTGGGACACTTTTCCTCACCTGATTGGCTGCGGGGCAGCGCTCTTATTTATACTTTAAAAACATTTTCCACAAACAAAAATTTTCACCATTTCCTCCACACTCCCGCACCTCCGCCTTTCCCTTTTCTAACTTCCACGTGTCACCCTCTGATTAGTCAAGGGCCTGTACTCTCATTTCATACTTTAACTCCTTTTTACCAAAGGAAAATTTTCCATTGTGCCTTCGCAACTCCACCCCTCCACTATTTTGACTTTTCTAACTGTTACGTGTCACCCTATGATTGGATGAGGGCATGTGGACTTGTGGGACAATTTAGACCTTTTGCCAAAAACACAAAAAATGCTAAGTTGCTCGAGCAGAGCCGCTGAACCTTGTCCAATCACAAACGACCACATAGGAGAAGATTTTTGAGCTAAAATTTGACCATAAAAAATGTAGAAATTGCCAGAAATGCCCAAAATCAATTTTTCCTTCATGGGTGAAGAAATTTTTGATCAAAGGACAAATGGAAAGTAATTCAAAGAAATTTACAACCATGGCAAGGGATTGTTGAGGGTAAATAAGTATAAATCGAACAATTTTGAGCTCCAAAGGCCGAAAAAAATGGAAACAATGGCAAAGGTGTTTTGAAGGGGAAAAATTAGGGCAAAATATAAGGAAAACTTAGAGATTCCTCAAAATGGTGCAAGAATGGAGAAAAAATGAACTCAAAGCATTTAAACACAGATACGAGTTATTTTTCCTCAAATTTGAAGGATGGGAAGTTCCAAAGCCATTTTTTTCTCAGAAACAAGGCAAAAACACATTTCTCTTTAGGAAATCATGGCATGTGCAATATTGGGCACCAACAGATGGTTTGTAGAGGAAGATAAAACTGATAGTATAAGGTTTGGTATGTGGAAGATTAGCGATATGAGAAGAAGTTGTGTCGAAACCACTATAGATTAGGTTGGTTCAAAGATTTGGTGGACCAAAATGAATGATGTCCCCAACATTTGGTTGGTACATGAGTTCTTTGTTTGGTATACTAAGATGGTGAGGAGTAGGCAAGTTGTTGAGTGTAAGAAGATGATACTCCCCCAACACAAGCTTATCCATCAATTTATCTAGGGAATCATTATTATGAAGTTTGGAAGAAGGGAGTTATGAACTAGTTAATGGTACAGATGGATCATCCTTGGGAACAAGGACATCATTGGGCTGATAAGTCATGTTACACATATGAAAGGGAGGACCATCCCCGAGAAGTGTAAAAATCTTCCCCTCATGCTCATATTTAACTGAATGATGGAGTGTAGAGGGAAGACAATGCATAGTGCAGATCCAAGGTATCCCAAGGAGAGCATTGTATTAAAATTATTATTCTATGATGTAGAATACCTCATGGAGAATATTATCACCAATGCAGATAAGAATAATGATCATTCCTAAGGTGGAATCTACAAAAATTTTAAAAGCACGAAAGACCGTGGGTGTTTGGGAAATGAAGGCCTTTGGTATGTTAAGTTGATTAAAACTATATGATGGGAGGATATTGATGCTCACTCCATTATCAATCATGGACCATCGGATGAACATGTCATTAATCGTGACTATGATAAAGAGGGGAAGATCATGTTCTTCATGGTGTTATATGTAGAATTTCAACATCATAAAATGAGATGGTAGTAGAAGTTACAAGTTCTCCTATAAGGGCTGTGAAGGGGTAAGCCTCAGCACTGGATGTTAGAATTCACTTTAAATCTTTAGTGATAACCTTTCTATGGTCTGGCAAGATTTGGATGAGCTCGTAGAGAAATTTTTTGACTGAGGCGTGGTGGAGTTGTTTGACTATAATCTATTCAATAGTCCTAGGTGCTGTTAAGATGGAAACTTTAGTTGTTGATAACATGCTTAACTCTTTAGGAGGAGGAATGGTGATGAATTTTTTATCTTTCGATTGAGCTATTGATTTAGGCTCACATTGTCTAGACTGAGTGGCTACCTAATAAATGTCGTTAAACAAGGGGGGTCTTTTGCATTTGGATGTATGGGGTCAAAGGTGTAGACGCTGGAATGGAGGGAAGAGATTGATTTGATTGGAGATAAGGTATTCTTCCTTAACTAATCCATAGTCAATGGATTAGAATGCTCTATAACACTTAATGTCATATCCAGGGGCACGATGATAAGAAAAAATGAAAATAAGATTAAACCACAAGGGTTTCTTACTATTTGGGTCAAAGGCCATAATAAGTGGAAGAGTGATGGAAAAAAATCTTAATAAGTGGTTGAAAATGTCCACATATGATTCACACAAAGCCTTATAAGGTTCTTTTTCATTAAGGAATGTCTTGGTAGATTCTTGAGATGATAAAGTTTGAGTATATTGATCTCTTGATGGTCCATGTTTAGTTTTGGTAAGGTTAATGTCTTAGTGTTAGATGGTTTCAGTTTGGGTTCATAAAAGTTTCTTGATGAAGAGGTTGTTTTGTTATATGGTTAAGAGGTGGGAATGTAAATTTTATTGTAGGAATATAGAAGATATTTTTTGAGGTAATTTACTAATTATTGTGGATCTTGTTTGTAAGGGTGCATCTTTCGGAGGAGTGACAAAAATTTCCACCATAGGATCCCGAGGTGGTATCACAGTTAGGAAAGGCACTACCATAGAAATATTTCTTTCGATCCAATCTAAGGACCCCTGCCAATATTATCCCTTGTTTCTGGTTGATGAGGGAAAAGACATCACCACTAGTTTGTTTGATAGTGCGTGGGTATCCAATAATTCTTTAAGCCACAATGGATGTGGTGTATGAGGATAGGTGGTCATAGGTAGAATGTGCAACACCTCTGGTTTGTCAGGTTGATCCTCCTAAAATCTCTAAAAGAGGGCTCCACTGGTTACTTTTGAGGATGATCACCAAGATGATCCAAGAGAAATGTTCAGTCTTGGGGTCGTAGTTTTCATGGCTACCATTGCACATAGGTAGGAATCCCTCCTGCCCTAAGTCCATGAAGTGCCACCACCCTCCCTAGGTAATTTTTTCCATCATCACCCTTCAAAACAACTAGGGTTTTCAACTGTCGGAGTAGGTGGGATCCTTCAGGTTGATTCGGATAGCCATTTAAGTCTACGGGAAAGAATGATATCTTTAGCTTGCGGTTCACTATTAGTAATAATGGGTGTCGAGGTCAGATCCTCCAGATGTGAATTTTGCAATTGTATGGAAAATTTTCTTACAGCTCTTGCTTCTCTGATTCCACGAGTTGTAGAAATAATATCCTTAATTGAGAACCCTTCTCTATTGGTGATGAGCTGTAGCTATTCAGTAGATTCTTGATCTACTGATTGGTCTATAGTATGAGCATTAGGTGCTTGTGTTTCACCATTTTCTTTATGTTTTTGATTGAAGAAGTAGATAAGGGTAATGGGATAAGAGGAATACCTATTTATGCTAGTCAGTTGATGGTTGTTGCACACATTTTGACTTCTTGATCTAGTGTGGATTGTGAGAGCTTCCTTCTAGCTAGGAGGAACTACCTGTAATAGAAAACAAGACCAAAAAAGAGAAGTTAAATGATATATGACAGTGGACTGCCTAGCATATGCTACTTCTGAGAAATGTGATACTTCCTATATGGTTGTAAATCCACTATTCAAAACAAATTAAGGCAAGAAATAAGTAAATTCCTACTGTAGTTGATATGATTTAGGTATCTCATTCAATCACAATAATCAAATCTAATATAATAGGATAGGCTATAGTCATATTTGAAGGGCTAGTAGGTATCGGGGTATTCCAACTGATCAAGGTCAGGGTTTGGGTTGTTTGGGTCACTTAGTAGAAGGTGGGTTCGCTCTATTATTGGAAAAGGTGTAAAACATAGAGACCGACATTGGTCGGGTCTAACCGATGATGGTTTAAAAGGGACCGAAGATGGTCATGGATAACTGGCGATGGTAAGGTTGGGGTGAAAGGAATTTGATAAGATATGATTATGGGGATTGAAATGGAGCTAAAAAGATATGGAAGGGTGGATGGAGAGGTCTATACAGGTCTTAGGTATACTCAGAGGGTTATGGGAGGAAAAAATGGGTTATTTGGTGGTGTGGGTAGAGAAATGGACGAGTCTACAAATAGGTAGAAGATTGGAAAACAACATGCAAAGTATAAACTGATAACAAAAGTAATAAGGCTATTATACTCAAATAGACTATGCTGGTAAAAGGTATACTTACTGTGGTACAAACTTTATAGCTGAATGGTGATGACATCTGATCAAAAGAATGGTTTTTGGTGCCACAATAGTGCTCCCTAGAATGCTTATGTGGATGCAATACCTTTGGATCTGTCCTAGTGTTGGTTGTGGATGTCTGGGTGTGCGAAAAGATGTTGGTTCTCTTAGCATACAAATCTCTTCTCGTTCTCTTGCTCTCAGAATGTGTCAACCCAAAAACAAGGTTTTTTGGGTGAATAAATGGTAATCGATGACGGTTTTGAGTTGAGTGGTGTCGGTTAAGGTGGGATTCCTTAGGTGTCCTAAAATGGGAATATATTTCTGATTTCTTGGGTATAGCCAGTTTATTATCGCAGATTAGAATGGAAGCTTCCCTTAGAATGGGTGGGAATGTGGTTAGAGAGATTTTAGATATTTATTTTAGGGTTAGACCAAATCTTAGCTCATTGAGGCAAGTAAGACTTAGTTATTGTTGGTTATGGAAACATGTAAAGAATAGGTCTAGGGTGAGTTGGCTGGATGAGGTGTCTAGATGCGGTGGTGGGTTAGAAAATAAGGTAATTAGATAATAAATATTGTGAGGATATATATATATATATATATATATATATATATATATATTTAATTTAATTAATTAAATTAATAATGATGTGGGGTGGAAGGGGCTTTAGTTAGGTGAGTATGTTTGAGCCACTTATTTAGTGAGGGACCAAGGGGAGTGTGACGTAATTTTGGTGTCTACATTTTTCCCCTTTTTGCTGTGTAGCTTGTATTTGTAAGCGAAGTTGAAAAAAATAAGATGTGGTTGCCCCATGTGTGGATGAAGGTGATCCCCCTTAAACTAGGAACTGATGAGTTAGAAGAAAGAATTGGTGAGTGGTTTGATAAAGGTGGATGTGATGAAGAGGAAGGTGGACAATGTGGGTAATGGGATAAAGGTCTAATCAAGTAATCAAGGTAATGGGCTAGGGTCAAAGGTAGCAACATTCAAACACATGCACATGTATAAACTATGGCATGGTACCAAATTTAAGAGCATGCAAACGCTACATCATCTAAAGTCAATACGTTTATCCAAACAAGGTTGAGGTGATTCTGGTATCTAAGGTATAGGATATGGTGTGGAAGCACATCATAGGTTAGGTGTAGGAACATTTAGGTATGTTCCAGTACACCAAAGGTTGGGTCAGGATAAACGACATGGCAATAGGCAAGGTAAAGTCATGAGGTCAAACAATACAGATAACAGTGTCACAAGGTATAACGAGCACATGAGGTCATAGGTCATTAACAATGTCTTGGGTCTAGGTAGCGAGGTCATGGCATGGGTAGGGCTAAGGTACGAGTAAAATAACAAGTCCCTAAATGTAATTAAGGACAGGTATAGGTAATGTAGGCTTGGAGGTAGGTTACAATAAGGGTGGGTAAGACCAAACAATTGTTGGGTTAGTTAAGTTGGGTCAGAAATGGGGAAAGGGTATGGACAAGAGTATGAAATGTAACTGATGTTAGTCATACTTAACTGGGGATGGTCTAGGTAAGTTGATCATATTTTATTAGGGAAGAAGATCGATGTCAATTTAGGACAATTGACCATAGTTGGCTAGGGCACATGACCGATTTCGGTTTAGGTATAACCAATGCCGGTCAGGTCGGGTGGGGGTTTTAAAAGGAAAAATCCATATTGGGTGGATTCATTTACACGTGTTATCTTTGAGAAAATGACAGAGCACGTTTTGACTTTTGCACCTATCTTGGAGAAAAGGGAACGTTAGAAAACATGTCATAGGTGGAGGTTAGGAGGATTGGATTTGTTGATTGGACATAGCAGAGGCAGGAGAACGTTTAGGTGGACCAGTAACGCAGTGACCAGACATGCCACTACACCAACGACACTGAGATGAGGTGGGATTCTATCCGATCCTGTATTTTTGATTGAAATAGGCTATTGAAATGGGGTTAGGTGAAATTTGGGAAATTTTTATTATTGGGAATGTATGGGTAAAAATGAAGAAAATGAGGGTTGGGAAGGTCCAATGTAGATTAAATAGGATTAGGAATGAAGCTAGGATAGGTTTTGGTAGGTTAGAGTGGAGGATCAAGGTAGATTTTGAGAATTTGGGAAAAATGGGGGGGGGGGGTTTGGAAATTTTTGGCTCGGTGACAATGACTGATGTCGGTCAAGTGTTGGCCGATGTTGGTGGCATTTTGGTGGCATTTTGATGGCATTAGTCAAGTAATAAGTGACCAATGATGGTTACACATGACCGATAATGATCGTTGTTGACCGGTGTCAGTCAAATTTATGGGAAAATAGGGCAATAGAGAGCAAGGGTAAGAGGTAAGGATATGTCAGGAGATGTAAGGGTAGGTTTCATGAGAGAGAAATAGGGGAGTAGCTATAAATGGAATGAATATATTCATCTAGCAAGGGGTAAGTGGTTGGGTGGGTACAATAAGAAGTGAGGGTTGGATATGAGGTTTATGAGGTAAGGGGTGTGTTCGGTATGGTAAGGTTTTGACAATAGTTTGTTTTGTTGGGTGCAGATGAGGGACTAGTTACAGATGTGGGAGAGCGTACCTCCCTTTCTTGTGGAGGTATGAGGGGGTGCGACAGCTAATGATTGGTGCCATGTTATAGAGGTTGGCTTGATTGGGGTTGGATGCTACCAGCACATGGTCTGAGATCCAAGTTTGATGGTCGCTCTCATTGACAGATGGGACTCAGTCACCAATACCATCCATTTGTCAATGGGTGAGATCACAGTCACCCTGGAGGATGTGTACAGGATCCTGCGTCTACTGATAGTGGGAACACATGTGTATTCTATCTCCTCATAGGCCTTTGAGGAGTGATGCTAACCATGTTTGGTATGGGGCTGGTGGGGATGAGGTTCCATAACACCAGTATGAGATATGGAGATATGTACCATGCCCATTCATAGGATATAAGGCTAGTAGTGTTGATGATGGAGGCAGTCTACTACTTTACACTCCTAGATGTAGAGGGTGGGATATTCCCACAATCATTGATGGGGGTTCTACATGACATGGTGGAGGACAAGACCCATTTTTCATGGGCACCCGCATTCTTGGTTTAGTTATATAGAGAGATATGGGCGTATGGGTGGTTATGAAGATTTAGCCTGTGTTGTACTTTCCTACTCCATTGCTGGGCATTTGAGCACATTGTATGTGTGCATCCAGTCGGTATGCCCCAAGCTGATGCATTCGAGCTAGGTTTTGTTCGAGTGGGCTTTAGGTGATGGGTGCTTGCGATTGGAGAGTACCAAGCTACTAAAGGTACACATGATGTAACCTATTATAGGTGATTGCTAGAGTGGTTGTCTAGCGTCAAAATCATTTAGAGGCCCTATGTGGTTTTTCCATCATATGGGTAGATGGTAGAGGAGCTATGGGAGCTACAACTACTCTGATGGATAGAGGGGAGACGCGACGAAGAGCACGAAATGATACCTATGGACAAGGTTAGATGGTATTTCAGGCTACTTCAGGATATACCACCACCTTTCCCATAGTACAGGAGGGATGACGTGGAGAGGCCTCTACGTCTACCACAATCGATAGTGCTGACAAGGTAGGAGGAGCATGTGAGAGACCGACAGATTGATGATGCTAGGGTTACAGATAGATACCGAAAGTTGTGGGATGCACATTTACAAGTAGTACCACCGAGGTCAGGGAAACCAGATTTATCCACCATCATAGTACAGAGGGATGCCGTGTAGGGGTGGGTGGTGACCCTGATTACATAGTTGGGTATAGTAAAGGGGGATTTGACAAGTTTGGAGGCACAAGTTGCTATGTTGCAGGCACATGTGGCAACTCTACAGGCCCACATAGGGTGGAGATGGGAATAGGGTATAGGTGGTAAACCTACAGGCATAGATTACAGTTTTGTCGGGTGAGTTGGCCACTACACAGGTGTAGGTTGTGGCCCTTCAGGCCCAAATATAGAAAGGAGTGGGACAGGGTCCCTCAGGACAGTCACAGGCATGGGCACAGGGTCCCTCTTTACAAGTACCAGCAGGATAGGGTCCTGAGAGATAGGTACAGGGGTCGAGGCCGATGGCACCACCACAGATAGTACCGATAGGTAGGTTGAGGGATGCCTTAGGTGAGGCTAGGTATTATGAAGATATTTTGATGGCTATAAGGATAGATTTTCTATCATATGGAGAGTATAGAGCACAACAGGGCTCGAGTGAGAGGACTAGATCACTCACCCACAGTGTGGAGAGCATAGGGGGCCATCGATCCTTGAGACAAGGTCATGACAAGGCCATAGTTCATGGAGGTCAGCCCCAGGTGAGGTACTAACAGAGATCCAGCCAAGACCGATGGTGGGTGGTGAGATGCTAGTTGGATGTCATACGAGGGAAAAGGAGGAGGAGACATGTCAGATAGATATGGACGATATCTAGTAGGGTGATGTCTTATAGCCATATGTACCTCCTATTTTGTATAGTTGTTTATTTTTGGTATATACCAGTCTACGTGCCAAATAGAGTGAGGATGTAGATGAGAGTTTTTGTTATTTTTGATCATATACTACCTACGTGCCGAAGATGGTGAGGTTTTATATGAGATCTTTTGAGAGATTGTGATTATTATTGGTATATATGTTAACATGTATTTTTATATAGACTATATAATTTATAGATGATGTTTTTTATGGTATAGATGATGTACATGTTTTAATTTGCATTTCTATATATAGGTAGGTAGAAATCAAGTGGATTAGGCCTAAGAAAGTCAAGGTCATGTAGGGATGGCAGAGTTAGGTCTGTTTAGGCATGGATTGAGTCACATCTGTTTATGCATGGATTGAGTTTCTAATTCATTAATTTTTGCAACCAATGATGGGGTGGATTGTGTTAAGATGATTTGTAGGAAAATGTATGATTATGGTAAAGAAATTGTAGACAAGATGAAATGAATGTATGAGTGATGATGGTAAATATGTTTAGCAATTGTTTTTTATTTGGTTTAATTTCTAATTATGGATATAGAAAGGCAATTGGACGAGGGAATTGGTTAGGGTAGAGAGTGAATAAGAAAGGGAAAGAGGGAATTGGCTAGGGTAGAGAGTGGTTGAGATAACCTCGAAGGGCCCCATGCCCTCAAAGTGCTACCTACATAGTCCCAGCGAAAAGGGACCTCAAGCCGATGTAGTTCTCCCACAAGATAGGGAAGATTAGGATGAAGTAGAGGAATGGATTGATAGGTGTTAGGAACATGTGAATTTAGGTCATAGGCATGGTTAAGTTCAGGTCATAGGCATGATTGAGTTTTTTTAAATATAAGTTTCGATGAGCTGGTCATGTTATAGGAGAATCAATAGGTGATGAAGAAGGTAGAAAGGTAAGAGGTGGAAAAGGAACCACCTAATTTATAACAACCCTAATGAGTATACCATACCCTAGATGGGATTATGAACGTAATACCCTACAGACCTTGCATAATGAACTATTCTAAGGGTGAAGAATAGTCACATGATCATGAAATGTCACGGTTGCGGTGAGTCCCTTGAGTAGAGAGGGAGTTAGGATAAGAATGTAAATGAGGTAAGAATGGGTAGTTTACTGTAACTTAGTATACAACATGATGTTATTCTTAGCAAGAAACCCATGATCAAAAATAAGCAAGTCCATGACGAAAATTTCATCTTTTTCTTTATTTGTTTGATTTTTGAATAGACTCATCGATGCAGGAAGTCTATATGGCATGGGTATATTAGCTCCTTGAATTCTTTATGAAGCTAATCAATGTGGGAAGCTTCTTGAATATTTATTATATGTTTGTAATGACTATATATAGTTGTCCTTCAGAGGAGTAGTCTATTGATAGTGGTAGAATATAAAGAAGAGATGTCCCTTTTGAGGGAGTCATCTTTTTCTGGAAGTTTGACTCAAGGAGTGGTATCCCTTTCTGTTTTTAGGTGTGTAAATCATGGAAAAGACTATAGAGGACAATTAGGCTCTTATTTAGAAGACAAGACCTTAGCACACAAATATTAACTATGAAAGAGGTGGTTTCGAGTGATGAATGACCATGGGATTCCATCTTCTTGTATCCATGAGAATCATGGTATGGTAGAGCCATGGTACTCATATTAAAGATAGGGCTGAAAGGTGTTGGGAATCACATGATTCTTGTTTAGTCATGGATCCTGAAAAATGGGTAATATGGAAGGGGAACAATGCTCAAGGGATGAGCAATCAATGGAAAAAAGGTTATATAGGACTTGATATCAACAATAAAATGGTGAAAGATGTAAGGTGTTAAGGGGCTCAGGTTCAGGTTTACCTTCAAGTGAAGACAAATGATAAGCACTTGATCCATAGGCATGCGTAATGATACAGGGTCCAAGTCAAGTAGGAGAAAATTTTCCCCGTTTACTTTTCTCCTCTTTTGTTACATTTTGATTTTCCTTTAGGACAAGGTCACCAACCTGAAAGGGTCATTCGTGAACACATTTTTCATAAACACGCTTGATGCATTTTTGGTAGATTTGGAGATGGTCAAGAGCATTGAGACGATGTTCATCTAATAATTCAAGTTGCACCAAATGATCCTGGTGAAAGTCATCATCGTTGAGAATTTTTTGTAGTGAGATGTGGAGAGATGGAATCTGGACTTTGAGAGGTAAGATAACCTAAATACCATAGACCAGAGAAAATGGGATGGTAACAGTCGAAGTATGAATACTAGTGTGATAAGCCCACAAGGAGAAATGAATGTGTGTATGCCAATCTTTCCTAGTATCGTTGACTACCTTCATAAGAATTTTGTCCAAGGTTTTATTGGTTGATTCAGCTTGACCATTGGTTTTCAGGTAATAAGGTGATGAGAAAATAATTTGGATGTCAAAAGAGTCACATAGTTTGCATAGGGTTTTGTTTTTGAATTATTTTCCGTTATCAGTGATAATGTGGTAAGGGACACCAAAACAACAAATGATGTGATGTTTGATGAATTCAAATATCTTCTTGGCTTTGGTAGAAATGAGGGGAATGGATTCTACCCATTTAGTGTAGTATTCAGTATCGGTTATGATCCATTGGTGGCATTGTGAAGAATGGGGGTTGATTTTACTGACAAGATTCGAACCCCATTAAGAGAAAGGCCAAAGGTCTCACGTGACCTGTAAGGTGTGACTAGGTGTGTGATGAAGATTAGCATGTTGTTGCAATTTCACACAACATTTGACATAATCACAACAATCACTGTTTAGGGTTGGCCAATAATAGCCTAGGTGAATAATGTGTTTTGTGAAAGCTAAACCGCTAAAGTGACCTCCACAAATTCCATCGTGGACTTCCTTAATGGTATAAGGAATTTCAGAACTTGTAAGGCATCACAAGATAATGTTGTTGAAATCATGTTTGTAAAGAATACCACCCATGATGAGATAATGGGAGACACTTGTAAGAAAGGAATGTTGTCCATTATGAGTAAGATCAGCGGGTAGAATGGAAAGGGAAAGATAGTCTACATATTGCTTATACCAAAGGTCACGTGGGTCAAGGGAAACGGTTCTAGTGGAGTAAACTTCATGATGTAAATACGAGGGTTATTGTAGCCTTTGTATGGTGACAAAGATTTTATATTTAGTGTGTGAAGCAGGTATCTGAGAAGCCAAGCAGGCCATGGTATCCGCAAATTTATTGGTAGAACATGGGGTGGTTCTAAGTGTGTGATGGTCAAAAGTGGTAAAAAGTATGTCTACATAATGCTTATACTTTTTAAGTATCTCATTGTGACACTAGTATATACCATTGACTTGGTTTATGACCAACTGAGAATCACCAAAGATGTTGATTGAATTAACATCTCAAGCATAAGCAGTCTAGAGACCTAATATGAGCGCTTCATATTCAACAATATTGTTTGTACAATCAAAATTGAGTTTTAAAGACAAAGGCATAGATTCACCATCAAGTGGAATGAGGATAACCCCAGCCCCACCCCCATGCTGACACTTGGAGACATCGAAGAAGAGTGTCATTTAGTAAGTGGGTTCGTCTAGGGAAAGGGTAGTTATAGATTTGTCTGGGAAGTCAAAGTTAGAGGGTTGATTCCCAAAAATAGGTACATTGGCCAATTGGTCGGCGATATCTTAGCCCTTGATGGACTTTTGATGGATGAATTTGAGGTTGAGGTTGGCCAGAAGCATAAGCCAACATGCAGCATGTTGATTTTGATAAGGTTTGGCATACATATAGTGTAATGGGTTAGTATTAGTAATGACGAAGGTCTTTTAGTTGAGTAGGTAATGGTGGATTTTGGGGCGATGAAAAATAAGGCTAGGTAAAGTGTTTTGGCATGGATATATCTAGTTTCGTAGTCAATAAGGGTACAAATTATGTAATAAAATGCTTTCTCTTGGTGTTGGTCATCACGATGAGCGAGCACGACACCTAGAGAATGGTTAGTGGTGGAAATATATAGGTAGAAGGGCTGGTCATCCTTAGGAGGAAATAGCACTGGTGGTTGAAGGAGGTATTGTTTCAAGGCTTTATGGAATTTAGCATCCCATTGAATGAAATGTATTTCTTGAGAAGATGATGGAATGGCTGACAACAATCAAAAAGCTGCGAGATAAAATGACAAATTGATTACAACTTTCCTTGTAGGCTGTAAAGTTGATGGAGATTAGTGGGTGACAGCATTTCATGAATAGCCTTGACTTTAAGAGGATCAACTTCTATGCCATGCAAAGAAATGATGAAACCTAGGAGTTTTCTAAAAATTACCACAAAGACGCACTTCTTTGGTCAAAGAAAAAGACAATACTTGATGAGGTGGTCAAAGATGACTTTAATAATGGGTAGGTGTTTGGTTCGATACTTGGATTTAGAAAGCAAGTCATTGATATAATCTTCCAATATGCAATGCATGATATTATGGAAGATGTAAGTCATGGCTCACTGATATGTAGCACCAGAATTTTTTAGGCCAAAAGGTATGACTCGATAGTAGAAAGTCCCCCAAGGGGTGATGAAGGTAGTCTTGTGTTGATCCTTAGGAGCTAGTAATATTTTATTGTAGCCCGAAATTTTTTCCATGAGTGATAACATTTCATGGCTAGCGGTGAGATCAACTAGTTGATCAATTCTTGGTAGTGGGAAATCATCTTTGGGACAAGTGAGGTTTAGGTCACGGAAATATATGCAAATGTGGAGTCCCCTGTCGATTTTGTGATAGGAACGATGTTAGAAATCCATTAGGTAGAATAAAGGAAACTGAGAGAAGGCGCTGAAGCTCTTCTTTGACCAGAAGAGCAATGTGAGGATGTATTTTTTGTAGGTTTTTTTGGATGGGTTAGGCATCAAGAATGGTTATGATATTAGGAACCATGATTTTTGGGTCAATACCAGGCATATCAGCATAGGACTAGGAAAATGTGTTGCTATGGTCCAAAAGGAAAGAGGTGAAGGCTTCCTATTCAGTAGTGTCTAAGGATTGGTTGATCTTTAGAATGTGTGGGTCGTCCTGAGTCTTAATGTTGATTTTAATGGCTGATTCGTTCAACATGGTTTGGGTCTCAAAGGGTAACAACTGATGAATATTAGAGTATTCTTCACTAAGATAGGTGAGCATGGACTCATCTTCCTGATATTGAACAACGTTAATTGAAGGCATATCATCGTCAATCATGTTAGGATACATGAATGGGAGATAAGAGGGAGATTTTCCATCATGTTTACAGGTCAGCGGTCCTAGGGAAATGGTGTTTATGAAAAAAAAGTTAGTAGGAATAGATTCAGAATCTATGGACTCTGTGGGTGAATGAGGGGGGAAAGATTTTATGTCTGGGATAAGGTCGACATGAACCTTCTTAGAGGGTGGAGCATCAAAACCAACGCCACTACGGTCATTATGTTTACGAGAGGTATAGGAAATGATAGTATGGTGGCCTTGTTCATAAAAATTGAAGCTAAATCCTTTCCACTCGCACCGGTGGAGGAAAGTGTGAGCAAAGTGGTGGTTAGTGAGGGAGTGAAGGTCGGATGAAATTATTTGGGATTGGGATGGAGGTTCGGGTTTATATGTGACA
Organism: Taxus chinensis; assembly: GCA_019776745.2. Classification (NCBI taxonomy): domain Eukaryota; kingdom Viridiplantae; phylum Streptophyta; class Pinopsida; order Cupressales; family Taxaceae; genus Taxus; species Taxus chinensis. The sequence continues at coordinate 314,234,191 of CM034147.1, read as the reverse complement.
ATATCAAGTCCCCCATACATTAGGTTAGTGTGAAGGTGGGGAGAGCCATGAGGAAAAACATCACCAATGTGGATGTCGTAGTTGGGGTGTTGACGCAGATTCCCATACTCTTGTGGGGTGAGGAAGGTATTGATATTGTATAGGTGGTATTCGCCCAGAGTGAGGTGTTGAAAAACAACTTCTAAATGATCAGTAGTTGGTATGAGGGTAACAAGTATAGATGGATCACTAGATGTTGGGGAAACAAGTGCATCATCGGTAGAGGATACATCTACAATGTGGATAACAAGGTTAGATACAACAGAAGTAGTGGCAATTTTGGTGGATGGGCTCATGGGTGAAGGTGAAGTGGTGATCGTGGCAGATGCCTTGACCAGCACAAGCACATCATTGGGCTGATATTTCATGTTATAGGTCTTGAAAGGTGAGGGGTTGGAAGGGATGGTGTAATTATGTCCATCATGTTCAAATTGGAGGCATTGATATAAAGTCAAAGGGACACAACCCATAGCACGGATCCAAGGTCAGTCGAGCAGCAAGTTATATTAGAACTCTCCTTCTAGAATGTAGAAAAGTTTCGGGAAAATGTGGGGGCACATGAAGAACAATGGTACCCAAAGTAGAGGTCATGGTGTCATTGAAAGAGTACAACATAATAGGGTTACCATGCATGTAATTGGCAGGTATCCGGAGTTGGTTGTATGCATGGGAGGAGATGATATTAATGGCATCACCACCATCGATCATAAAACATCATATGCATATATTATCGATAAATACAAAGATTAAAAGAGCGGGGTCGAGGTCGTTAGACTGGAAGGGAGAAATCTCTCCACTTGAAAAGATGAGGTTGTAACTTGGTGAGTAGGTGGTGTAGAGGAAGGAAAAGACCTAGTGAGAGAGGCTACATGGTGAGGGGTAATGATGGAGGCTATGAGTGTGGGGTGATTTGGTAAGACTTCTATAGATTGAAGGACCTCCACGATGGATTGACAATGTGACTCTGAGGTTTGGACGAGGTCATATAAAGACATTTTGAGGGGGGATTGAAGTAGTTGTTTTAGCATTGTGTGATGTGTGACCCTATCAGAAATAGGGTATGCAGGAACTTGAATGATGACTTTGGGTATGGGTGTGGATGGTATGTTGGGTATAAGGTTGGTTGATGGGCTAGTTACTTTTTCCTTTCCTTTTTCTTTTTGAGCACGGGTGGTAATGTTGATCATGTTAATCTAAGGGGAAGTGGATGAAGAGGGTGTTTCATGGAAGGTATAGTGGCATGAGGGAAACAACCCTAGTGGGGGATATGATCCTTGTGAAATAAGTACGGCGCATTGGCATTTTGGTGGTGGTTTGGACAACTCTCTTATATGAACGATGTTGATCTCGAATCTCGGGGGTGGATCGAAGAGTTGTGGAGGTGGAGATTTTTGTCACTGAGTAGGTAATGGGAGAAGATCTGTGGAAATTCATGAAGGCAAAGTGGGGTCCTCGTTAAGAAGATCATCATTTCCAAAATTTTATTCTGGAGGACATAATTGGACAAGAGCAATTTTTGAAGCCTTATAGTTATCTACATTGTGTCCTAACACATGATGGTAGGTGTAAATTTTGGTTTCATCAAACCCTTTTGGTTTGGGTTTGAGTGGGTCGTAAGGTCTAAGAGGTGGTAATGTGATGATAGAAGTTTCGATGAGATTGGTTAGGATTTTGGCATAGGACCCTACTAGTGGATCACAATGGGAGGTGAATGTGGGCTTGGGTATAGGTACAACTGATTTTGGAGGAAGAGTCTTTAGAAGAGGGGGAGTAGGTTGGGCTACTATTTTGGTGTGCAGTGTGGTCCTAGGTGTTGGTTATATCTACTTGGGTAGGGGTAAGGTAGAAGAACTGGTGATGGAAGGTTTGGTTGGTTTAACTACCTTACTGGAGGGTAGTGAATTTTTAGCTTTGGGTTGTATATTTTTGGGTAAAGGTGATACAGGCGTAAGAGATGTGGAGGGAAAAGATGATGGTAGAAGATGGTAGGTTATCCATCAGGGTAATAAAGGTGTTGTGGAGGTTGGTGGTGTGGGTTGGGTAGGAGGTGTGAGTGAAAGGGAAGAAAGTGTCATGGGTAGTGAAGAAGTTATTGACGGTAGTGGAGGTATGGGTAGTAAGAAGCTTATGGGTGAGAGTGGAAGTCATGTGGGTCGCTTGGGTATATTAGAGGTTTGTGACATGGAAATTGGTTGTTGTGTTCTTGGTTTATCGGTGGATGGATTTTTCTTGGCTAGGGTCGATGGGTGAGGTCCTCGGATAGACGGAAGCGGTGAAAAAAATAATGGTGTGGTAGGCGAAGTTTGTCTATGAGGTCTAGGAGGTTGGATCTTCATTTTAGGGGCTAGGTTAAGTTGAGTGTTATTTTTGGAGGATGTGGCTAAATCTAATTTGATGGGTGGGTGAGTAAGGCTAACTTTCGGTATGACGCCTAAGGTAGTGATAGGTTTAGGTAAGGAAGATGATATAGGCATGGGTTTGGGTGTAGATGTATGTTGGGCTATGGAAAGAGGTGTGAGTTGGACCATGAGTGGTGATGTGGAAGGTATTTTAATTGTTGTGGTTGTGTTTGGTTTGGTTGCATGAAACACCTTTGGATAGATAGTGGAGGTGTCAGCGAGTGACAACTGCATTTGTGTTGAAATAGGAAATAGAAAGCATCCCCAAAGTAAGGCTCTATTGACATAGTCTAGGTGATTGGCCAAGCGTGAAAATGGTGTTGTTGTAAGTGTGGCCAACATGGATTGAGTGGAAATTCCAATAAAATTTGTTTGAGATATAGGGAAATGGATAGCCTCAGACTCTATGGGTATGAGATCCAAAAGTAGATCAACAAGATCTTGAAGGTTCGATGAAGAAGGGTCATTGAAAGACACTAGTACTTCAATAGGATCCTCTATGGGTAGAGGAGAGGGTGGGCCAGTTGAAGTGGACTCTCCTTGAGTTAGTGTAGGGGGTGGACCTACATCTTCTATGAGTAGGAGAGGTGCCACTGAAAATTATTCAGAAATATGAGTGGTCAAATGTGGCGTGCTAATTATAGGCTCCTCTAAAGGTGACAAAAAAATGAAGCAGGTGCCTCTGTGGGTGGAGGAATAGATGAAATAGGATCTTGTGCATGTAGGGGATCTTGAGCTAATATTTCATCTATGGAAGGAACATGAGGCAATTAGGAAGAAACTGGTATGCCATCAAAAATAGCATGTCCCTTACAAACATCGCTATCATTTTTTGAGGTGTCACCAGCTTGGCTGGAAGAAGGGGTGTTATTGGGAAATGGATTCTTGAAGATATGTAGGCTTTGGTTAGTGGGTGCATTCAGGCTATCCAAGACTAGATCTCCATTGTCTAACATTTCTTGGAAAATATTCTTGAAGGTGATGCAGTTATTGTCTCTATGACCTTTGACACGATGATAGTTATAGAAGTCATGTTCCTTATACCATATAGGCATGGGTCTCTTAGGATTAAAACTAGTATGTGGATTTATAGGTGGAAGGGTAATGACACCAGCCTTAAAAAGATTTTACAAAACAGAAGAATAAAATTCTCCTATGGAAGTGTACTTCCATTATTCTCATCTGAACTGGAAAGCTTGGAGAGGAGAGAGATTAGAAGCGGGTTTGGATAGGTTTGATTGATGAGGGGGGCCAACCTTGATAATTATGGCATTGGAAGATCCTTTAGGTTTTGAATAGTTATTTTGGGGTTTTGAATATGAAGAAGCATCATTTTATTTGAACATGATGTTCTTATTACGAAGTTAAATCTTCTTTTCTTTGATAGCACGAATTTCTAATTTCCATGCCATGGTGAATGTCTCATCAAATGTGTGAAGGTTAGTACTTGCAGGGTTGGTGAGATGTGTCTAGCACAAGCCCAAGAAAATATCTCTACAGTTCGGTTTGAGGTAATTGAAATGTGAGCTAGTTAATTAGGCTACGCCAACAAGTGATGAAGTCAGCGATAGACTCATCATCATACTTTCGTGTGGAATAAAGATCAGTCATGGTAACCTTCTTAAAAATGTTGATGGAGAAGTGATCTAGGAAGGCTTGGTCTAATTGATTAAATGAGTAGATGGAGTGTCTTGATAGCCCACTGTACCATTCCAATGTAGGTCCTATGAGGGACATTGGTAAATTCCTTAGAAGTAAAGCGTCATCATGGGAAATTAGGTAACACCTATGTTTAAAGGACAAAAAATGTTATTGTGGGTCTTCTTTGCTATTGAAATAGTTGAATTTTGGCATTTCCCAATGTACAAGGTATGGTCGAATAGGAATGGATGGGTGAATAGGCTCATTACAAATTTCTTCATAGGTGAGGGAATTACGTGAGCTACAAACCGATGCTTCTAGTGTCTGTATCTTTTCCATCATTAACTTGATGAGATCGTTGGTAGGTTTTTGTGGAAGTGTTCCTCCTATGGCATAAGGGGGCTGGTATTGAACCTCTAACGTGGGTGGAATTCCATTGTATGGTGATGCTGAATAGGGAGGTTGAGAATAGGGAACTGAAATAGAGGGTATGTATCTAGAATGGGTGACAGACGAGATAGGGGTTTGTTGATAGTATTTATATGTAGGTGGTTTTGGTATCCAAATTGATTCTCCTTTGAAAGCTGAGAATCATCACAGAATTTACAAGAAGCCTAGAGATAGATAAATAATCATGTATTTTGTTCTATAGCCGGGGAGGTGATTTAGTTGGCTCTTTGTCACTCAAATGTTGGAGAAATGGATAACAGCTTCAAAAGGATTTGATATATCCTCACTACTTTAGGTTGTGCCTTTCAACCAGGGTGAGAGGACCCATTTTTTAACCTCTTTTGGTGAAGGAGAATGAATATATCCTTCTTTGCACAAATTTGAAAGGAAACCTTGAAAAAATTGATCAATGCACCACAATTTAACTCTCACGAGTTGTCTCTTCTAAAGAATGGTGATATTTTCTAAACAAGGTTAAGGTTACTAAAGACATTATGGAATCCTAATTCCTTCTGCATATTTTATCAATAAAATTTATTCATTTGTTGACATAAATGGCAAAAAGGGGTAGTTTAGGTAGGATTCATTTTTTTTTATTAATTTTTGGTGGGAGATTAAGTGGGATAAACTTGATTTTTCCAGATCTTTGAGAACCTTCAAAACAATTGGGAAACTAAATGATAGAATTCTTCAGAATAACTAAAATATTCCTTCAACAAGAAGGTGTCCATAAATGAAGACCCAGATTTACACGGCTTCACACAATCTCCAAGAATTTTACATGAAGGCTCGAGTTAAAAGGATCAATTAAACATTATCAATCTCTGGTTCATCACATCTAAGACACACTCAAAGACTTACAAATAATCTTTATCAACAAAAATTACTGTGAAAAGATTTTAAATTGTTTATCTCATTACAGGATGAAGGCTCTTCTTGTAATGAAATTGCAAATACCACAAAACTATCACAGGGACAAGATCCTATGTGATTCGAAGGGATTTTAACATAAGATTGCAACAGAAACAAGAAATACTATTTGCAGACATTCTAAAATAAAGTAGACCTAAATTTTCCTAAGATTAACACAGATTAATTCAAATTTGATTAGATTCATCAGCAGGGGAAGGTTTATTGAGCAATCTCAGATCTTGTCAATGGGTGTACACTTGTAACTAACTTGACATGAGAAAATCTAAAACATAAGAGATTAATAAGTTTCTCAGATGATCTCTTAGGAAGATGGGCTTTCTCAAATTTTCTCGTAATAATTCAACCCCCAACCATTTGAATGACTAAAGCATACTTTTTATAACACTTAATTTACATCCAAGCTTTCCCCCCAAGAAAAAAATATTCGAGGAACCTTTGTTACATATTTGATCATGATTTCTAGAAAATGACGTTTAACAGGTTTGCAACAAAAAGTTTCCAATTGTTCAAAAAGGTGAATCATTACAAATATATCCATCATAGTTTTAACTGGGAGCACATTTTCATCTTTTATGCATGCAACCTCCATCATTTCATCCTTTTCCCATTCTTTTCTCTACAACTTTTTTCTGCATCCAACTTCTTTGGTAATTCACGTTTTTGCAACTTCCCGAGAAATTCCAACTTCACAATATCAACCTTTACATTCCTTGGACTCACAAATTAATCTCTAAATCCATTCAATTGAAATTTACAGACGAAAACGACAAGGAATTTCATCAAAAAATGATGAAAAACAATGTGTATTCACATCTCCAGGAGTCTTGGAGAAAAAATGGTGGCAAAATCGGATGCAATGCAAAACAACAGTTGATTCTTCCCTTTGTAAAATTTAGATTATAGTTGTCCATGTGAAAATTTTTGATTCAAAGTGGGCTTGGGGTTGCCTTTTGCATTTTATGACTTTTGGAGAAAATGTGCAATTTTCACATTTTGTCCTGCCCCTCTGCCTTTGAAATACAGGCTCGACACGTGGCTTAATCTGGGCCTTTAATGGAGTCATGGCTCATTTCTGCAATTTTACCCTTTTTAACAAAAAGGAAAAATTTACAATTTTTCTTTGCTGACCCACCTTCCTGTTTGTAAATTTTGATGTGGACCCTAGCGGAGATGAAGGTTATTTCATAACTTTTCTCCCTCATACAAAGAGATAAAAAACTTCAAAATATTTTTGTAACCCGCCTTCCCACTTGTAACTTGAAAAACAGCCATGTGTCCATCTTTGGGGTCAAAGTAAGACTTTTTCCTTGCCTCTTCATATTTGTTGAATAGCCAATCAAAGACTATTGGGGCCGCGGGGCCAATTTGGTATTTTTACAAATGTGACCAAAGTGGCAAATTTCACCAAAAAGACCCACCGGGCCACAACCAATTAAAAATGAACACATATACACCCTAGGGATAAAAAAGAGAAATTCTCTCTGCCTTTATAAATTTTACTGGCCAATCTAAACTCAATGGAGCTGCATGGCCAAATTGATATTTTTGCAAACATAGCAAAAAAATTACACGTTATAAAAAAAACCTACGTGCCTCATCCAATTAAAATATACCACATAGCTAAAGATGCTGAGATATAATTTGATGGGAAAAACATGCCCGTCAAACCGTAAAATGCAAGGAAATCACCATTTGCACCTAGAATTGAAGTTTTCTTCAATGAGAAATAATTTTGAAATGATACAAGGCCCAAATGTGATCCACAACCATGGAGAAGGATATTCAATAACATACAAATGAAGAAAACCTTTCACGCATCCATTCGGGGAAATAGAAAATATGACACAGCTGGCAGATTGAAGAATTTCGAGGGAAAACTAGTGCACGATCAAATTGAACACCAACATAATCTCCGAATCGAGGATGGAACTCCCAGCAAGTGCCACAAGAACAAATAGCATACTGAGTGCAAAAAATAAACCATTGGGCAATGAAGTCATGAGCCAACCCTCTAGGAACAAACTAAGAAACCAACAAAAATGTTTGCGAAGGACCAGGGCAAACCAAAACCGACAAAACACAAAAAAAAAAAAAAAAAAACCAAGACTTTATAATATAAAATGGTGCATACCTCGATTCTGAGAAATCAATCAAGGAAATTTTTCAAATTCCTGCCATTAATAGGTAATTCAAGTAATTCCCCATCGAGGTTTTTTAAGAAGAAGGTATGTTCACAAATTCAAATGTCAATTGAATAAGGGCTTATCCATAATGCATCAAAATTACCATGTTTACCCTTATCCTCATGCCTCTTATCCCACAATACCACAAGATCTCCCACACTGAAAGCTCTTGGAGTTACCTTCTTATCAAACAACTTATTCAATTTCTCTCTAAATTTTACATTCCTCTGATGGGATGCCATTCTTTCTTCATCTAACTCAACAATCTGGTTGATGTGAGAATCATAGGGACTAACCTCTTGATCTTCTAGATGTTGAAGAAATTGAAATGAAGACAATTACATATGCAGGGGTAACAGAGCATGAGTTCCATACATCAACTCAAATGGCATTTTTCCAGGAGCTCGTTTAACAGTGATTAAATCATCCCAAACAACAAACTTCAACTGCTCACCCCACTTCCTTTTGTTCACCTCCAAAGTTCTTCTAATTATCTTCAACAAATTTTTATTGCTAGACTCTGCTTGTCCATTTCCTTGGGGAATATAATTGAAAGAATACGTCAAATTGATCCCATATTCATGGCACATGGCCACCAGAGGTTTAGCCTGGAACCTAATGGCATTATCAAAAACTATCTTAGCATGCACTCCAAACCTGCAAATGATATGATTCAGAACGAAATCCATGATAATTTGGTGAGTTCGTTTCTTAGTGGGGATTACCTCCACCCACTTGGTGAATTAATCAGTGGTTACTAAAATCCACTTATGGCTAGCACTTGAAGGATCTAAAATATAACCATTGAAGTCCATTCCCTATTCCCTAAATGGGGCTTCAATTGATACAGGTTGCAAAGGAAGGGATCCTGAAGCTTTCAGTCTTCCAGAAAAGTGTCAGTAACTTTCAAATTTTCTTACCAAAAAATTTGTATCTTTGAAAAGATTTTGCCACTAATAACCAGCCCTTAAGATCTTATTAGTTGTGACTCTTCTAGAAAAATATCCCTCACAAACTCCTCCATGGAGATAAGCAATTATTTTAGGGGCTTCATCTTTAGTAATGCATCTTAAGATAATTCCCTTAGGGTTCTTCCAAGCTGACCCAAAATCAGTAATGACATATTTTTGGGAAGCTAACTTAAGTTCTCTTTTCTGATTCTTGCTCAAATGTTCAGGGAACTGTAGATGTTTGAGATAAAAAATGATGTTCTTGTACCATTCAGAATTTATCAATTTTTCAATGAAATTCAGCCTTTCTTCTTCAACTTCAAATACCTCAATTTTCTATAGATAGCTCTCTACCATAAGTTTTTTCAGGCCCAAACCTTTGACTAATTTTGTTGTTTGGATGTCCATATCATGCTCTTATAATTTGTTTACCCATCAGCATCTTTTTCTTGAAACCTCCATTTCTAATAGGATATCTTTCACCCTAGTGTGAGGAACATAAGAAATGACTTTAGAACTCAGAATATATGGCCTGAAGTTCTTTTTTACTTTTACCAAAGCAAATGCCTTCTTCTCTATGATAGTATACTTTAGCTCACCTCCTTGTAATTCCTTACTAAAAAAGGCAATTGGTATTTTAGCTCCCTCATCATCCTTTTGCAATAATACAGATGCAATAGTGCTTTATGAAGCAAAAGAAAACATTTGGAAAGCCTTCTTATAATCTAGAGCTGCTAAAATAGGGGCATTCTTTAATGCTTCTTGGATCCCAACAAAATCTTGAAAATATGCTTCTTCTCATTTGATACTTTGATCTCTCTTCAACATGCTAGTGATTGGGATAGTTAGTTCAACAAAGTTGGATATAAATCTCCTAATAAAATTAATCTACCCAAAAAAGGATTGAATTCCCTTCTTGGTTCTTGGGATAGGGACTTTGTTGATGGATTCTACCCTTTCAGGATCAATCATGCCCTCTTCCTTTGACATAATGTGTCCAAGAAGATTTGCTTTCTGAACTCCAAAATGGCACTTCTTGGGATTTAGTGAAATACCATACTTCCTGCATATTAACAACATTTTTTCTAAGTGTTGTAGGTGGTCACTCCTTTTTTTGGAGAAAACAGTCACATCATCTTGATATATAACAATGGAATCATTAATATAGCTAGAGAAATCTACATCCATTACTCTTTGGAAAGTGGCTCCAGCATTCATTAGACCAAAAGGCATTCTGACATATACATATGTTCCCTAAGGAGTGGTAAATGCAGTCTTGATTCGCTCTGATTCCTTCACAACTACATAGTTATATCAAAAAATACCATCCAAGGTGGATAAAAATTCCGAACCAATAACCAATTATAACATATTGTCCATATTTGACACAGGGTAGTTATCCTTCATTGATGCTCTATTCAAGTTTCTAAAGTCCACACACAACCTTATATCTCGATTCTTCTTTCTAACAAGTACCAAGTTTGTAACCCATGATGAGTACCTTGTGGGTTATATGATTCCTCCATCCCTAAAATTTTTCAATTCTTATTGCATCTTCAGGGAAAGGAGTGGATTGATTGGCCTCTATTTCTACCTAAACGGCTTGGCAGAATCTTCCAAGGGAATTTCAAGCTGGAAAAGATCCTCTATGTATGATTTCATTTCAGAATAATACCATGCTAAAAATTCCTGATATTTCTTCAAAAATTATACATATGACTTATTTTCTTCCTTTCTTAGATTGCTACCTAGCCAGATCTTATGTGATTTATCTTTCGTGCACAGGTCATGCTCTTCAATATCTCTCAAGGCTAACATGTGTCAGTTGACAATGCAATCGACATTATCAAGGTTTGATTCAAGTGCTACCAAACCTCTGGGAATAGTATTAGTCTTAAAATGAATGATGTCTTTTCCAAATAAAGTCCCTTTTCCATCATCCTCACAAACCATTGGCTCCCAATCTATACATTGATCAAAAAATTATCCTTGGTTCAAAAAAAATATTTACACCTGGGCATCATCTTCAAACACTTGTCAGTGCTTAACATTGTTAGGAATAGATGGCTTGGTTAACATCTCAATATTATAGTCACAATAGGGGGATATAGTACAATTTTCAAATCTAGACCCCAATACAGCCAATTTTTCTACTAGATTATTATACTTCCTATTATGCTTATACTACATCATTCTCTGATTTTTTGTTGCATATGGTTTTCTAGCCTGCTTGACAATTAGCTTTGAATCTCCTTTAACAATGATGTCTCTAACACCATATTTCTAAGAAATTCTTACACCCAATAATAGTGCTTCATATTTTGTAATATTGTTAGTGCACTCAAAGTTGAGTTTAAAAGAAAAAACAAATTGTTCCTAGCCTAGAGATATCATAACAACACCAGCACCATTTCCAAATTTAGAGCAAGCCCCATCAAACAAAAAATTCCATGGAGAACCTACTTGTTTAAGAGACTTGCATTGATCAATTTTGTGCCCTTTACCATCAGCAAATCCAACAAAGTTATCAGCATCAATGTTAGTGTATAACACTTCATAGGAAGCATTATTGGGATCCTAAATGAGATGTAGCATATTATTTTCACCATACAACTTTACAAGGCTTCCCTCAATAGGTCTAATGGAAAAAGACATATCCATTTGCACACTCCCACCTACACTAACAACTCATTTTCTTGATAAAAACATTCCCCATTTGGTAGGGCAATCAACAATAACAACATCTAGTTTTAAGTTCTTACCTGGGTAGGCTACAAGTTGCATTATCAAACCCTTGACAAATCTAACCACTGGCACCTCTCTGGTATCCATGGAAGTGCACTTCCCATAAGTTGTTGTCACTTTGACATCTAATTCCTTCATGACCTTAAGAGGCATAACATTGCATGATGCTCCAGAATCAAACATACAGTTGTTTGATAGCATGTCCCTAATAATCAGAGTAGTGAAAAATGGATCTACATTCAGCTAGGACTCAACCAAGGATGTTCCCAAATATACTTCAAGTGGCTCACCTAGTTCTTCTAGTACTTGGGGTTTTTCCAACTCTATAATGGTAGGAGGATTCTCAACGTTGTTTACATTTCTACCATGGGTAATCTTTTCTTCTTTCAATCCCAAATAATCAAAGGCCCTTTTCTTGTGCTCAGGAATCCTAAGTAGCTCAACAATTGGAATAGAAATCTTGATCTAACTCAAGACTTGGGCAATGTCATAAGGAACGTATTTGGGAAAGGTAGCATTTAGAGGAAGACTAACAAACTCATCTGATAACAAAGGATTTTTCACAATCAGAGCATGGGTAGGGATACCAATTCTGTTTGGGGAAACAAGGCCTTTTCCAACTGTATCTTTCTTAGGAGTTTCTTTTGGGATATTGGTGAGAACTGGAGTTTTTGGTTTGACCTAAGGCCTTGCCCCTTGGACAAATTTACTCCTAGTGTTATATTATTTTTCTTGGGCAACCACAACATTCATTAACAAATGCCTATCTTCCTTAGAAGGGATTCCTCCATCATAATTTTTAATCATTAATGCCCTTAAGTATTCAAAATAATTATTAGGAAATTCAAAATCTTGTACCATATCTATTTAAAAATTATGAGAGGGAGGAAGGGGCAGTACCCAGTGAATGCAATCCCATAAATCTGTAGTAGTTCTAGCAGTGATTAATTCAGTCAAAGTTTCTCCTTTCCGTGAGCTTGTAGACCACCCCATCATGCACACATCATCACCAATTTCATCATCAAATTCCTCAACTTCTTTGTCTTCATCACATGGGGCATGTGGCAAGAAACATCTATCACACCACTCAATTTTAATTGCTTCTTCCTCAGCAGCAACTCTGACAGCTAAAGGACCAGGCATCAATCTATTTTCTCGACGCTGGGGCTATCTATTTCCTGATCCCACAGGTCCTTTACCCTTGTCATCCAATCTATGATCACCTTTGGGATGATTTGAAAATCTTTCTTGGCCTTATGGCTTGTGTTGACCTTAGGAACCTTGTCCAATCCCCTTCTCTACTTTGGCCAGTTTATAAAATATTTCCTTAACAGCTCTAGCCAAAGTTTTAACAACCTCCTCTAGATCCACAACTTTACTTGACTGAGGATTATTTTAATTTATCATCTTGATACCTTCCCTCTTAAGAGGCTTACCAACTACTTTGATGTTATTTTTAATCTATAAAGCCATGGTGAAGGCCTGCCTCAAAGTTCTTGGGTTTTTGTCCCTTAAATAATAGGCATCTTTTTTGTCAAAAGCATCATAATACTTTATCGAACAAGAAACATCACTTGGCCTCAGGATTACAGGTAGCCTATTTAGGGTCTTATTGAACTGAGTATTGAATTCATGAATAGATTCATTAGGATTCTTCTTAATATTTTCAAATTCAGACAAAAGAAACCTGGGATCTGTCTTATCCCTATATTGAAATATAAAAGAATTTTTTATTTATGTCCATGAGTCTATTGAGTTATCTGGTAAATATTTATACTAGTCACATGCATCCTCCTCAAGAGTATGAATAAATAGTTGTATATACACATCCTCAAATTCAATCTCAAATTCTTCCATCATATTGATAAACAGTTTCAAATGTTGATCACTAGTGATAATATTATTTCCTTAAAATTTAGGTAGTCTATTTCTAACATCTTGTGGCACTACATTTTGATATCCATCCATACCACTAAAATCTAAAGGACAAAAAGTATTCACAACAAAAGGAGGACTGGGTGGGGGCCGGGCCATATTTTTTTGAGGAGGTGACCTTACATGAGATATAAAATGATGAGGGATAAGGGGTCTTTAGAACACAGGAGTATAATTTTCAAAATGAATGTTCTCTAAAGACTCTGTTTCTTGGAAGATCCTATCAGCTTTGGAAAATAGAGGGACAAAATGAGACATAAACTTTTCAAATAAAAATGAAGGCCCATCTCCAGATGGATAATTCTGATCTACAAAAAGACTACCTGATTCAGAAGCACTTGAAGAAGTATGGAAATATTCAATGACAGGCTGATTAGTCTCCATAATTGATAACTCTTTTCTTGATTTATGATCTTGAATAACTTTCCAGATTCTTCTTCCTTCAAAATTTGTCTTTCCCAGTTCTGGAAATAACCTTCTAGTAGGGTCTTTAATGAAGAAATATTTTCTTCCTTCTATATTTTCAAAGATTACTGATAAATTTCAATTGACAGAGACTAAAACACTGGCATTTATAAAAAAATAATTCAACACGGAGTTTTCAGTAAGGATTTTCATCTTAGTTGTGTAAATGCACTAAAATTTATCTATCAAATGTCTTTCAACACTAAATTCATGAAAAGCTTCACATATCTGACCTTCCTTTACCCGTGTTTAACATTGATGATGTAAAATTAGTGCAAAAACCAACAGAAATAGGAAATATTACATACAAAACTTGTAACTTTACTCGATTCTTACAAATCTGGACACATGATGATGTTTCAACAATGTATTTGCACTTTAAAAATTTTAAGTAGAATTTACCAGGGTCTATATGCATTGTTTATGGTGTTAAAAATTTGCACACACCTTCATATCCTTGGCAATGATGCCAATCTGGATGTTGTTGCCGCAAAAATAGGTCTCGGAGTTCTAATAATCCCTGGAAATGCTAATAAGTGCCCAACAACAGTGCCAATATGGTTTTGGTATCCAAATTGATTCTCCTTTGCAAAATGAGCATCATCAAAATTTTAAAAAGAATCCTAGAGACATATAAATCATCATGTATGATGTTTTGTAGATGGGGAGGTGATTCAACTAGCTCTTTGTCACTCAGATGTTGAAGAAATGGATAAAACCTTCAAAAGGATTTGATCTATCCTCACTATTTTAGGTTATACCTTTTAACCAAGGTGAGAGGACCCATTTTTTAACCTCTGTTGGTGAAGGAGAATGAATATATCCTTCTTTGCACAAATTTGAAAGGAAACCTTGAGAAAATATGATCAATGCACCACAATTTAACTCTCACGAGTTGTCACTTCTAAAGAATGGTGATATTTTCTAAACAAGGTTAAGGTTACTAAAGAAATTATGGAATCTTGTTTGCTTCTGCATATTTTGGAAATAGAATTTATTCATTTGTGGATAGTTTTAGGTAGGATTCATTGTTTTTGAATAATTTTTGGTGGGAGATTAAGCAGGATAAACTTGATTTTACCAGATCTTTGAGAACCTTCACAACAATTGGAAAATAAATGACAGAATGCTTCAGAATAACTAAAATATTCCTTCAAAAAGAAGGTATGCATCAATGGAGGCCCATATTTTCACATCTTCACACAATATCCAAGAATTTAACATGAAGGCTCGAGTTAAAATGTTCAATTAAACATTATCAATCTCTGGTTCATCACATCTAAGATACACTCAAAGACTTACAAACAATATTTATCAACAAAAAACAAAGTAAAGTGATTTTAAATTGTTTATCCCATTACAGGATAAAGTCTCTTCCTGTAATGAAATTACAAATGTGACAAAACTATCACAAGGATGAGATCTTGTGTGATTCAAAGGGATTTTAACATAAGATTGCAACAGAAAGAAGAAATACTATTTGTAGACATTTTGAAATAAAGTAGACCCAAATTTACCCAAGATTAACACATATTAATTCAAAGTTGATTAGATTCATCAGTATGGGAAGGTTTCTTGAACAATCTCAGAGCTTGTCAATGGGTGCGCACTTGCAACTAACTTGACATGATAAAATCTAAAACATAAGAGATTAATAGGTTTCTTAGATGATCTCTCAGGAAGATGGGCTTTCTCAAATTTTCTCATAAGAATTCAACCCCCAACCATTTTCATGACTAAAGCATGCTTTTTATAACACTTAATTTACATCCAAGATTCCCCCCCATGAAAAGAATATTTGAGGAACCTTTGTTTTTTACATATTTGATCATGATTTCAAGAAAATGACGTTTAACAGGTTTGCAACAAAAAGTTTCCAATTGTTTAAAAAGGTGAATCATTGCAAATATCTCCATCATTGTTTTAACTGGGAGTACATTTTCATCATTCTTGCATGCAACCTCCACCATTTCATCCTTTCCCACTCTTTTCTCTGCAACTTTGCTTTGCATCCATCTTCTTTGGTACTTCACGTTTTTGCAAGTGCCTGAGAAATTCCAACTTCAAAATATCAACCTTTACATTCCTTAGACTCACAAATTAAGATCTAAATCCATTCAATTGCACTTTACAGACAAAAATGACAAGGAATTTCATCAAAAAATGATGAAAAACAATGCGTATTCGCATCTCTAGGAGTGTTGGAGCAAAAAAGGTGGCAAAATTAGATGAAATGCACAACCATTGATTCTTCCCTTTCTTAGCTTTAGATTATAGCCATCCACGTGGAAAAATATGATTCAAAGAATGCATGGGGTTGCCTTTTGCATTTTATGACCACCTTTGAAATACAACCTCGACACGTGGCTTAATCTGGCCCTTTGATGGAGTCATGACTCATTTATGCAATTTTACCCTTTTTAACAAAAAGGAAAAATTTTCAATTTTCCTCCACCGACCCACCTTTCCACTTGTAGCTTTTGATGTGGGCCCTAGCGGAGTTGTAGGTTATTTCATAACTTTACTCCCTCGGAAAAATAAGAAAAAAACTTCAAAATGTTTTGCTAACCCACCTTCCTACTTATAACTTGAAAAACGGACATGTTTCCATCTTTGGGGTCAAATTAAGACTTTTTCCCTTTCACTTCATATTTGCTGAATAGTGAATCAGAGACTATCGGGGCCACGGGGCCAATTTGGTATTTTTTACAAATGTGACCAAAGTGGAAAATTTCACCAAAAAAACACACCGGACTGTAACCAATTAAAAATGAACATGTATACACCTTCAGGGAAAAAAAGAGAAATTCACTCAGCCTTTATAAATTTGACCGACCAATCAGAACTCAACAAGGCTACGGTGCCAAATTGATCTTTTTGCAAACATAGCAAAAATTTACAAGTTATAAAAAAGACCCAATGTGCCTCATCCAATCAAAAGAGATCACGTAGATGAAGATGCTCAAATATAATTTGACAGGGAAAACATGACCGCCAAACTATAAAATGTAGGGAAATCACCATTTGCACCCAGGATTGAATTTTTCTTCAAGGAAAAATAATTTGGAAATGATACAAGGTCCAAATGTGACCCATGACCATGAAGAAGGGTCTTTAATAGCATACAAATGAAGAAAATATTTCATGCATACATTTGGGGAAAAAAAAAATATGATAGAGCTCGCAGATTGAAGAATTTTGAGGGAAAACTAGGGCATGATCAAATCGAGCACCAACATGTGGGATGGTCATCGTGACTCTAGTAGTGATTGGGGGCAGTGTCTATAGGATGGAGAGGATAAGATTCTAGAATGGAGTAGGGGTCACCAACACCATGGAAAGTTTTGTTGTAACGGGTATTTTTGTGACAATGTGTGCAGACTGGGCTATGGCCTGGGTAGTGGATGAGGGGACAACAGATATGATAGGCATGAGTGATACTGCAGATCTAGTGGTCATGGTGGGTATGGGTCCTAGCTGTGAAACTACCGGGGGTGAATCTTGTGATGGTAACACTACATTATTAGGGGCCAATGTAGAAGTAGGAATAAGGGCAAGAAAGATGGATAAATGTATGTCATATATCAACTGACCTGAGGAGTCTTGGGTGGAAAAGTGGGAAAGGTAGAATTGTAAGGCCATAGGATTCTGATCAAGGATTCGTTTAAATTCTTTGTCCCCTATATCAATGGTGGTAGGTAAGGTTGGATCCATGGGTGATAGGACAAAAGGCGGTGAGGGAATAGGTGGGAGTGGTGAGTGACTATCATGGAATATGAGGGTTTTAGTCTAGTTGTGAGTCAACACTATGTGAACAAGCGCTGACCTGACAAGACTGTATTCTGTAGATGACACAAAAAATAGTAAGAACATAGAATAATGGGGTTTAGAAGGTGAATCTGGTCAATGTCTAAATTTTAAAATCAAACATAGGAAATCGATGATGGTCAGGTTGACCAGTGACGGTTGAGGGAAAACTGAATACTGTTACTGAAATCGATACTAGTTATTATGGAAGAAAATCAGTCTCAAAGAATGAAATAAGAATGTTGGATGTGTACTGGGGAAACTATGTGTGATAGCAGGTATCAATAGGGGAGAAATATGATGATACCCCAAGGGCTAGAAATATAACAAAAAGAGTGATGAAGGCTATTCCAGGTAAAGTAACTAAAAATCTATAAGCCAACACTGGTTAGGGTTTAACCAATGACGATAAAATGTGAACCAGCGATGCTCGCTGGATTGACATCAGTGACTTTGAAATTAGAAAGAAATGAAGAAATTGTTTATGAATTAAATTAAGTGAAGACTCAAACTCAAAAAACTGGGAATGAGGAGATGGGGCCTTGGTACACTCAGAAAAATTTAGAATACTCCAACTATGATGGTGGAGTGTGCAAGGAAGAAGAAAAATGGAGATTTATAGTCTAACACCTCAAAACACTTGTCAAGAGGAATGCTAAGAAAAAATATGTTCCTAACAGTGATTTTCTTATGTCTATTTAGCTTATGTTATTTAGAACTGACTGTCTGTATTTAGAACATAATTTTTTGGTTAGGAAGGCTTCCTACAAAGAAGGATATCTAAAAGGAGAGCTTTCAGGTATGTTATGATGGGGGCAAGCTGTCCTCTGAGATGATGACTCGACATAGGAAATGATCTGGGGAGTACTTTCCAATCTGATCGTGTGATCGTGGACATGTGTTCCTAGGTAAGATGTTTAAGAAATATGTGTATATTTTAATTTTGTGTAAGTTTGGTAAGACATAGAGAGAGAGAGAAAATCTAATTTCTATGATTCTTTGTGTCAACCATCAGTTGGGCATGACTTCCATCATATAGTTTTCCCTCATTTTAATGTGAGATAAATGTAGCAAATTAGAATGTAATGCAACCAATTATAAGCCCAAATCGAAAGATTATGTTTGATGACAAAAATGGTGAATAGGAGAAGGTATTCTCTTTCACTAAATGCAAAAAACAAGAAGAATGGTTCTTTTCAAATGCACCAAAATAAAATTTATCCTTTAGAGCAATTAGAAAGAAGAGAAGATTACCAAGGAATAAGATTAATGTGTAATATTTTTGAAGGGAAACAAACACACAACTTTTTCCTAGGAATGAAGAAAATACAATAGAACCCCTGATGGGTCCCACTGGGTGTGCCAAAATGTTTCACCATTTTCTTTACATTTTTGAATGATGAAATAGATAAGGGTAATGGGCTAGGAGAAATACCTGTTTATGTTGGTCAGTTGATGGTTGTGGCATGCATTATGACTTCTTGATCCAGCGCCGATTGTGAGAGCTTCCTTTTGGCTAGGAAGAACTATCTGTAATAGAAAACAAGACCACAAAAGAGAAGTTAAATGATATATGACAATGGACTACCTAGCATATGCTAGTTCTAGGAAGTATGATACTTCCTAGATGGCTGTCAATCCACTGTTCAAAACAAATTAAGGCAAGAAATAAGTAAATTCCTTCTGTAGTTGATATGATTTAGGTATCTCATTCAATAACAATAAGAAAATCTAATATAATAGACTAGTCTATAGTTAGATCTGAAGGGCTAGTAGGTGTAGGGGTATTGGAACTGGTCAGGGTCCGGTTTTGGGTTGTTTGGGTCACTTGGTAGAAGGTAGGTTGGCTTTGTTGTTGGAAAAGGTGTAAAACACATAGACTGACATCGGTTAGTTCTAACCGACGATGGTTTAAAAGGGATTGAAGATGGTCATGGATAGCTGGCGATGGTAAGGTTGGGGTGAAAGGAATTTGATAAGATATGATTGTGGGGATTGAAATGGAGCTAAACAAAGATGGAAGGGTTGATGGGGAGGTCTGTAAAGGTCTCAGGTATACTCAGAGAGGTATGGGAGGCAAAAATGGGTGATTTGGTAGTGTGGGTGGAGAAATGGTTGAGTCTACAAGTAGGTATAAGATTGGAAAAGAACATATAAAGTATAAACTAATAACAGAAGTAACAAGGGTATTATAATGAAATAGACTATGCTGGTAAAAGGTATACTTACTGTGGTACAGACTTGATGCCTGAATGGTGATGGTAGATGATCAAAAGCATGGTTTTTGGTACCACAATAGTGCTCCCTAGAATGATTCTGTGGATGCATTACCTCTTGATATATCCTGGTGATGGCTATGGATGTCTGGGTGCGTGAAAAGATGCTAGTTCTCTTCGCATGCAGCTCTCTTCTTGTTCTCTTTCTCTTAGAATGTGCCAACCCAAAAACAAGGTTGTTTTGGTGAATAAATGGTAACCGACGATTGCCAAGTTGACTGACATTAGTTTAGGGGTGACTAGTGTTGGTTAAGGAAGGATTCCCTAGGTTTCCTAAAATGGACAGATCTTTTTGATTTCTTAGGCCTAGTCAGTTTGTTATCATGGATTAGAATGAAAGATTCCCTTCTAATGGGTAGGAATGTGATTAGAGATATTTTAGGGATTGATTTTAGGGTTAGAACAAATCTTATCTCATTAAGGAAAGTAAGACTTAGTTATTGTTGGTTATGGAAACATGCTAAGAATAGGTCTAGAGTGAGGTGGCTAGATGAGGTGTCTAGGTGAGGTGGTGGGGTAGAAATTAAGGTAATTAGATAATAAATATTGTGAGGATATATATATTAATTTAATTAAATTAATAATGATGTGGGGTGGAAGGGGCCTTGGTTAGGTGAGTATGTGTGAGCTAGTTATTTGATGAGGGACCAAGGGAGTGTGACCCAATTTTGGTGTCTACAGCTTGGGTTGTGGAAGTAGTTGTGTCTTGGCTTGTTGGTTCATGATTTGGTAAATTTTGTTTGAATATGTCAAGCAGTTGATTGGGTAAAGCATTAGCATTTTCGACCTCAAGGTTTCTCTGATCAATGAGCCTTTAAACCAAATCCTAGAATTTTCAACATTTCTCTATGTCGTGACCTCAGGTTTGGTGGTATTTACAATAATTGTCTTCACCATACCACACAGGTTCGGTCTTGATTCATCAACTAGTCGGATAGGTGGTAGTGTGATTATATTTTCTGCTATCAACTTTTTAAGGATAGAGGTATATGATTTCCCCAGGGGAGTGTAGTTGGGTGTTGGCTGCAGGGTTCGTTGCTGAGTCTATGTGTTAGAGGTTGGTGCAAGAGAAGATTTAATGACCAAAAAATTGGCCTCTCCCTTATATTTCTCATTATGTGTGTATTTTTTAGTGAGTTTATGTTTAGGTCAGTTCAAATTTAGTTTTAAATGACCCTGCTCAAGGGCGTGTGTTTCAAGCTTACGAGGCTTGGTGAAGGATTTGTCAAAGGTTTGGAAGGATTCAATTTTTATGGTAGAAGATATAATTTTTACACATAAACATGAGAAGAGATCAATGAGCTTGGTTTGCGGAAGGGTAAATAATAGGTGGTTTATAATGTCAAGCTACCATGTGACGAAGTCTACAATGGACTCGTCTTCAAACTGTTTAATGGTGTACAAGTCATTAATGGTGATTTTACGCGTAATGTTGATCGAAAAATGTTCTAAAAATAATTGTGTTAGGTGATTAAAGGAAAATATCAAATATTTAGGGATGTTATTATACCAGTCTAAATTTGGACAAGCCAAAGACATGGGGAAAGTGTGGAGAATCAATTCTTGATCATGTGCAATAAGATAGCACATATGTCTGAATGCACAAAGGTGTTGTTGTGGATCCTCCTTACTATTACATTTGTTGAATTTTGGAAATTACAAATATGGAGGATTCAAATTAATTGGTACAGATGGATGAATTAGCTCATTGCAAAAACATTTATATGAAAATGCAACTTTGGGCCCTAGGGTGGTAGCCTCAAGGTTGCCTAACTTATTCATGAGAGCATGCGTAGGATCATTTGAGGAGGTGATAATTAGATGTGGTTGAACAACTTGCGAGGTAGTTAGATAATTTTTTTGGTGAGATTTAAAGTGTGATTGGGTGATTGCTTGATGAATGTGAATTAAAGGCTAATTTTGGAATGTTTGGTGTTGTGTCATGGGGATATTATATTATTGTTGAGACTGAGTAGCAACTTAATGAGTATAAGTGGGCTGAAATTATTGTTGAAAGAGGTTAGACACTGAATAAGATAGAGTACCCATAAGAGGAGGTTGGGAAGAAATGATATGCACGTGTGATGTGAGGGGATCATGCTTTCGAAATAAGTGATGTGATATTGGGGCCAAAGATGTAATATGAAGGGTAGCGTTGATGGTTTTATTGATTGGGTGGAATGGATACAACTAGATCAACAGTTTGTTGGGGTGAAGGCTTATTGGAAGAAGAGGCAATCTCGGTTACTGAAAAATGTTTATTAGTATCGAGATTATTCTGATAAATGTGAATCTTCTAAAGTGTTGGACCATCTAGGGGAAGATGAATTGATTTCCTACAAAAATAGTCTTGGAGAGCCTCCATATTGATATCAAGGAGATCCTAGAAATTCGATTCACCATGAGGGATGACTAGAGGTCCATAAGTTCTGGACATAGAAGGAGGGGTGGCTGGTCTAGATGGGAAAAAATGATGATAGAAGAAGGGATTAGTTTCTCCTAACGTAGTGGTTTTATGAGAGGATTATGGGTGAGAGGCAGTAAAGAGAGGATTAGTACTCATGAAAGAGGTAATCAAGGGCATGGATGAAGCAATTTTTGTATTAGACATCTGTTGAGTCGAGGTAGAACTATTTGAATTGAAGTTTTGTTCTATTATTTTGGCTACTGATCGAGTAATTATGGGTATGAAACAAGAACAATTATTATGCTAACTAAAACAAGAAAGTCGAGAAAATAGTTCTTTTTTTGTTTTTAATTAAGAACATGTGAAAAATAAGAAAGGGGATGGATAATGGGGTACCCAAGAGAAGAAATTCTATGTCTGGTTTCAGGTTTGTTTTGGCTTGGGAGAGTCTCAGAAGGTTTCTTTTTGGGTGATGAAATCCCAATCAGTCTATCGAGTAGGATGTTGTTTTGATGTGTTGATTTTTTTATGAGTTTTGGGTTGTGTATGAGGATTGTGAAATACAATAAGCTAACCCATACTTAAAATATGTGAGAAAGAAGGATGGATAAAAGAAAGGTTCTTTTTAAAACCAAATTGAAGTGTGATCTCTCAACGAGGACACACCTAGGAAAGGGAAAATATGATGTAGAAAAGAGAAAATAAGGAAAAAGAGGAAAACTAGGTATATATTTTCCTTTTTCTCTAAAATTTAGCAAAGAGCGATCCAGCATCTGAAACAACATGAGAAAGAAATAATCAAGGCCTCACGCTATAGTATTAGTAAAATACAGAAGAAGCAAGAAAAATATAAAATAATATAAAATGGATCACCAAGGGGTGGTCCCACCGGGCATGTCAGAAATATTGGACAAGTTTCTTCATTCCTAATAAAATGAATGAACTAGTAATGAAATAAAATAATAACTCATAACATAAAGGGTTTATGGTACCTCTAACGCAATGTGATGGATGGATGGGTGCCAAGTAGTTGATCCTTGTTGTAGCCGATGACCTAAAAATAAGACAGAATGTTAAGGAAATTGATTGGATGGGATATGTGGGGGTTTCTTGACAAAGAGGATCCAAGAAATGTTAGCTTCCTTGGTAGTTGTCAACCCCCATTTTAAAGAAAAAGTGAAATAAATGATGAAATAACAAATAACATGCAGAAAAAGAGGTACTATTGAATCTGAGAATAAGTTAGATCTGATCGAAGAGATGATTTGATTGAAATAAATGTAAATTAAATGTTACCTGGTCTAGGTCAAAGGTGACCAAGATTATGCGGAGGCAGGTCAAAGGTGACTTGGGAGAGAAAATATGGAATGCATAATGAGTATGCATGTTTGTAAGAGCCTGAGTGCAAACTCTAAGGTAATAGAGGTATTTGGATACTGGAAGAAGACATGCATAATGTTCTCAGAGGTAGAAAACATGAGGTAAGGGAAGAAAACAATAGTAAGGAAGGATTTATCGGTAATCAAGATTCTCGTCGATGGTGACCATGTTGATTTGATGACAATTATAGAAAAATTGGGTGAGGCCAAGGTCAAAAGGATGAAATAGGAGACATGCGAGTAAAGAAGCTAGAAAAGGATGTTGTTGAGGGAGTTTTGGGGGTTGCAGAAGTTGATTTGAATGTGCAAAATGTTAGGTGTAAATAATAAAAATATAATTTGATATATATCACATAAATAAAACAAATATGATGTTAAATATAATGAAGGATGACCATGATTGATGCAAGAACGTTGAAATGATGTCTATGATATTTGTAACAATTATAGGAATTCTCAAGCATGAGGAAGTTCTCATACATCACAATGAAGCTCCAAAATTCCCATGCATCTAATGATTAATGATATAAAAGACTTAGTTTTATATGATTGACAGCAACTGGGATGGGTCACCACTGAGTATGGGGAAAGTTTCCCCAATGGGGTTGTTTTTGTGATTTTGGTCAGGATTTGGGCTTCCTTAAGAATTTGAAGAATGATTTAAAGTATGTAGGAGGGAAAGGGATTTTTAGGGATGTTAAGGGATAAATATAGGAAAGATAAAAAAGATAGAAAATCAAGGCAGTGTATGTGTTAGGATAAAAGCATCCTAAATAGAAGGTTGGTTAGGGCATGTGAGATATGAATTGATTAATTAATTAATTAATAGGAATTAATTAGTTAATAGATATTGGATGGGAATTAAATGTGTCAGGATAATTAAGTGGCCATTTTAATTAAATAAAGGGGGATGGATTTAATTAAAAAGGACATAGATAGGATCCTAACAAAAATATGCACATACGGATAGATAAGGGTAGATATATCAATTTTAGGTGTCTACAACCACTTCTAATGAAATTACTTAGATAGATTTAAATATAATAAAAAATATAACACCAAATAACACAAAAACTAGATAAATTATCACAATATGCAAGAAGAATGGCTTATCCACTTCGAGGGGGAAACCTCCAAACCATACAATAAATACTCAAGTGCTAAATTTGAATATCATCTACTACTCACTAAATCCTATATAACCTACTATGCTATGAAAAAAACCAAGGATGGCCTACTAAGCATATGAAAGCATAAATAAATATAATATGACATAATAAGAGATTGTGTTAGCCACAGGTTAGCTATACATGTCCAATATATGACCTAGGAGTAAGAGTGTATCATTTATTTAGTAAATCATATTTTTATTTTTTTAGGACACCAAGTGGGAATTACTTATATAATTTTGGATGATACTCTAGTCTTGGATACTCTATACATTCATGCATCTATTAATCAAGTCCCTATATATAGTATTTTTATGCATATAATAAGGATAATCTATGTACTCTCAAGTTACTTCATTTTATCATTTACTCTAAAAAACACACCACACACAATTCTAATTTTTCCTATGGATATATTAGTCTACATATCTCTTTCAGTTATATTACTATGTAGGTCCAATTTCTTGTGAACTCCACTCTTACTCAGATGATTTGCATTTATATCTTCCCTAGCTACATGCTCTTAGGATTGTCCCCTCCATTAAACACTAGTGTGTCAATATTATTCATTAATAGCTAGTTGCCATAATTCGAGGTATTTATTTTGAGGCTTATATTCCTATGTTTCATCATCATACTTACGTAGTAACTAGTCCTTTTCCTAGGTCTTCATATAGTATGTTGTCTTCACAAGATATCTCTAGTAGTTCTTACCCTCCTAGGTTACATTATCAACCCTTTAATTCACACATTATCTCTAGTGGCTCAATCCCTCCTAGGTCTCCTAATAGGCCTTCTAGCACACATGTCACATTTAGTGGTTCTATCCCTCCTAGATATATTAACATACCTCCTCACACACATATTATATTTAGTGTTTGTTTCCATCCTTGATTTCCTCATAAATATTCTTGTGCACATATTACCTCTAGTGTTTATCACTCTGTTAGTCCTCATCATAGTCCTAGTCTATCAAACACTATCTCTCATGGATCTATTCCACCTTTCCCTCCTCCCAAGGTTTCTATCAAACATGTTACTACTTTTATACCACTTACATATGAGCATTCTTATTTGTAACAACTATATTCTGCACTTCCCATTTTTTTCATATATTCTTCACCACCTTAAGTGTATTTCATTATGTAGCTCTTATGATACCCATCTTCCTATCCAAACCTATATTCAATAGTGAAAAACATTCATATATTTCCAAATATAAAAAATTAATACCTATACACATAGCTTGATTTTCTTACACATAACATCACATATGTTTTTTGTAGCTACAGTTTTATTGATAGTATATATTTATATACTCTTTACACATGTGTTTATGAGGTATAATGAGCTTTATGCAGGATGTACATATCATTACATGTTAATATGAGCTACATTAGATCCTTACATGATATATCTTAGGGGCATCCCTCCACCATATAGAATTTTAATTATCTCATTATGGTCATATATCATGTATATGTTTTTTTTCGAACTAACAAGAATAACACATGTGTCTTGTATAACATTGACATATATTGATTCATTTTATTTCTTACTACTCATTACTTTTATCACTATTTTTTATGTAACACATTTTCTATTTGTTCATGTTACTACTTTATTATTTAATTAAATGTTGCGTGAGTTCCTTTCTTGTGTTGTGACACCATGGGTATCCTGTCTTTATAGATCTATCCCTTCATGCATGAAACTTATTATATTGTATGCGGTTTTAAGCCCAAGAATATTGGATAAGTACAAGAACATGTGTGGGCATGCGGGACCTAGTTGAAGAAGGGCACACGGGGTTGAAGGTGTGGAGGGAAGGGTTCTAGCAGGGTTTTACATAACACACGACGCACATGCGTAAGGAAAGACAGGTTTTGGACTTAGACATATTCGGCACCCTAGACAACACACGAGAAAATCATGACCCTTCTAGCATGTGGAGTGGATAAGGTGCCATCCTGGTGACTAAAGGATCAAAAAGAGAATATTTGATGGATGTGATGGAAGGTTCCAGAAGAACATCATTACACAAAGTGGAGATATTGGATCAAAGGAGGCATACTCCATTGGAGGACCACTTGGACATTTGGTGACCGATTTTCTACCTCAAAAGGCATGGCAGTGAAGGCAAGAAAGGTATATATTGAGGTGTGCTAGTTAAAAGGGAGAGATATATACATGTAGTCATCCTAAGAGAGTGGAGGTACTGCAAAGGAGAAAAATCTCTACAAATATATTATAGAGGATTCTATGGGTTGGGATTAGGGAAATATAGGAGTGATGGCATATTTAGAGAGATTGGTTTGTACTCATCTTTGTAATATGAGGGACACAATGTATTTTTGATGCATAACTTGGCTTTGCATTCTCATATAAGGGTTTGTTATGACTTTAAGGGATGTAATGTGGTTATTAAACATGTTAATATAAATATAAGGCTCTGTTATGAATCATATATGTGTTCATGAGTATAATCCTTATATATATCCTTTATGTATGAACCCTTTCCATATGTTGTTTGTTATTTCTCTTCTATGGATGCATTGATGTTGTAACTCATCCAAGGTTTGTCATCACCAATCCGGCACTATGATAATTCTTCACCAAGAACTCCTCGTGCTATGATTATTTACTAATGCACAGCCTTTAGTTTGGTGGATGTAATCTGGAAACAAAACAACAACATAACACAAGAATACCATCGACTATGATAAGACGGAATGATGAAAATTCTGAAATATCAAAGTAAATTATAATATTAACATGAAATTGTTACAATCTCACCCATTAGGTACTTCAACAAGACTATGGGAGAAACTTTACAATTACACCTCTCAATGGCTTCTTCAACACACCTTTAACTGATGGCTTCCTTTGCACACTTCCTACAATATTTCTTACTACTTCTTTCTATGCTTATTTATAGAACTTCCAGGCTTATCCATCTTATCTCTAAGATAGGATAAGAAATCCACTCTGACAAATCATATTCCATACCTTAACTCTTATCTGTACATGTAAGCTTATCTTCTAAGATAAGATAAACCTTATCATTTTACATGGGTTCCACATTTTTAGACTTTTTACAAATAAAATACACAAAGTATTTATGACCTCACTCCTTGTCCTTATTACCAATATAATATTTCTAATTCCTAATCACGTAGACCCTACTTCTCTAATTACCCAAACTTTGACATTTTAACATTACCGGACCACTTACGACAAATATTTACTTTTTACAACATTCTTATTGTACTTTGACTGTTACCGTACTCCACATTATTGGTGACACCGTACTGATGGCGCCATTATCTTCTATCAGACGCTACTACTAATTATACTTAACAACATCCTATTCCTAATACATACATTAATGAAATAGAAGTTATGGAGGAAAATTTTAGTGTCGACATCTTCCCCCTTCCTAGCTTCTACTCCGTCCTCAGAGTAGACTATTCTGGTGCTTGGAAAATCTTCAACTTGTTGTGGTTGACCCATTTCGTAATGGGAGTTCCATCCAATTCCTCCAGTCGGTACGTACCATTTTCATGCACAGCTTCTATTTTCTAGGGCCCCATCCATTTTGGAAGAAATTTTCTCTGTCTTCTTTTTTTTGTATCTGGAATCATATACTAGGACGAAGTCATTCACATGAAATGGAGACCATCGGATCTTTTGATCAAAGTATTCCTTCTGCTTCATTTTCTTCTTATGGCTTGTATCCTTTGCTATTTCCCTCATTTCCTCTAGCAAATGAAGATGTACCAACCTTTCTTTTACTAAATCACTTTCATCCATCCTTTCATTTTTCATAACTCTCACAGTGGGAATATCAAACTCAATAGGAAGAACTGGATCAATGCCATAGGCCAACTGAAATGGGGAGTATCCTGTTGCTGACTTTGATGTTGCCCTATATGCCCACAATGTTGTATGAATCATTTTATCCCATTTATGTACCTGCAAGGCTGCATCTTTTGCTAGAATTTGACACAACACAAAATTTGTTCATTCCACCTTTCCATTTGTGCTTGGCTTGTATGTTGTTGCCTTCCTGTGCTTAATAGAAAACTTATTGACTAGGGCTTCTACCACCTCATTAATGAAGTGGCTTCCTTGATCTATTATAATTTCTAATGGACAACCAAATCTGGTGACAATGCGTTCATATATGAACCTTGCCACTTCATCCATGGAAGCTGTTTTCAATGGCCTAGCTTCAACCCACTTGGTTAAATAATCTGTGGCAACTATAATATACTTATTTTGGTGTGATGTAGTTGGAAGTGGACCTACAATGTCTATTCCCCACTTTTCAAAGGGACCAAGTGGAAGAATAGGACATAATGAATCTAATGAAGTCTTACGGTTACCATGTGTTTGATAAATATCACATGTCTTACAATAATTATAACAATCTTTAAAAAGAGTGGGCCAGTGATAACCTGCATCCAAGATCCTTCTTGCTATAAGTTTTCCAGAGAAGTGCCCTCCACATGTACCATTGTGGAGTTCTTCTAGCAACTCCTTTCCTTGATCACGTCCAACTGCCCTCTTGTACTGTCCATCAGGTCCTATTCAAAATAATGCTCCATGCAGAATAGAATATGGACGACTGGCTTGAGTAATATTTTTCTTAGTCTTTGCATTGGCACCATCAGGAAACTTGAATTCATTCAGATAATTCCAAATATCTATGTATTCACTAGGGATTGTGTCAAGGGAGAACAATGCTGCATCGGGAAAATCATCATCATCACAAGATGATCCTAAACCATCATAGGCTCGAGAGAGTGCATCTGCATTGACATGCTTCTTTCCTGGCCTATCTATAATATCAAATTCAAATTCTTGTAGCAAAATTATCCATCTTGCTATCCTCCCTGATGGGTTAGGCTTATTGACAATATATTTCAGAGCCTGATGATCTGTTACAACTATAAATTTCTGCCCTAGCAAGTAATTTCTAAACTTCTTTATAGCAAAACTGATAGCCAGAGCCTCTTTTTCAGTTACAGTATAGTTTACCTCAGCACTGCTCATTTGTCTGCTCCCAAAGTAAATTGGATGTTCATTCCCATTTTCATCCTTTTGGCTCAAAGTACTTCCTAGTGCTGCATCTGAGGCATCAGTGTACACAATGAATGGCTTGCTCCAATCAGGATTCTTCAAAATAGGTGAAGACACCAGGGCTTCCTTCAATTGTCCAAAAGCTTCATGTGCCTTATTTCCTGGTTCATAAGTAACATCCTTCTTCAAGAACTGGGTTAGTGGCTGTGCAATCTTTGAGAAATTCTTGATGAACCTTCTATAGTAACCCACATGGCCTAAAAATGATCTCAACTTACTTCTATTAAGAGGAAATGGTAAATCTTTGATTTTTGAAACTTTATCAGGATCAGTACCAATACCATCTCTGGATACAACATGCCCTAACAAAATGCCTTTAGAACATCCAAAGACACACTTTGTAGGTTTTAGTGAGGCTTGTGCTTCATCTAACCTTTGAAATGTTGTCTCCATTTGGTGCAGGTGGTCCAACTTGCTCCCATAGATGCAAAAATCATCCAGAAATACTCTGATGAAGGTCCCAATGTAGGGTTCGAACACCCTATTCATCAAACACTGGAATGTTGATGGAGCATTACACAACCCAAAAGGCATAACTCTATAAGCAAACGTTCCCCAAGGAGTGGTGAACGTGGTCTTCAGTTGATCTTTCTCTGCTATACGAACTTGGTTGTAGCTGTTATATCCATCAGGAAAACTATAGCACTCCTGGCCAGCTACTTCGTCCAAGATCTGATCTGAAAATGGAAGAGGGTAATGATCCTTCTTTGTTGCCTTATTGAGCTTCCTGTAATCAACACAAATGCGTAGCTTCCCATTCTTTTTTATTGAGATCACAATGGGAGAAACCCATTCTGAATTCTCCACAGCAAATATGAATCCTACATCAAGCAACTTATCTATTTCTTCTTTTACAGTCTTGGAAAAATTAGGATTCATTCTATATGGCATTTGCTTTATGGGCTTAGCACCATCTACCAGCTCAATACAATGTTCTACCCAACTTACTTGATGGAGTTCCTTGTAATCAAAAGTGAATAGGTGTATGTACCTTCGAAAGAGCTGGAGGTAGGATTCCTTCTCACTCTCCATCACATCATCACCAATCTTTATTTGTTGGAGACGATCATCAACTTCTTCTTCAGATAATTTTATGGGGTCATGAGTTGGTGTGACTGGCAAGATATCCATGACTAAAACATCCACCTCATTTTCTTCATCTTCAGTGTCCACTTCACTGGTACTAGAGTAATCAGAGGATGTCCAATCATCAGTTTCATCACTTGAATCCACAAGTTTCACTTTATAATGTCGAGGGATCACGTTTATCTTCACCCTCTCTCTCCCACGTCCAAGTGTCATGAAACCTTCATTCCAGTAGTTTCTTGCATGAACTCTCCTTAGCCATGGTCCTCCCAGCAGCATTGGGTACGCAACAGTACCATTTTTCATCACCTGAAAGTCTACCACACATACAACACCCATAACAGATATTGCCACATTTGAAACTACACCTTCTGGTTTAGTTTTTCCCTTATTTAATGACCTTAACATAAGTGTTGAAGGGTGATCAATTTTTAAACCCAACATATTCATTATAGACTCGGTCATTACATTAACTGCAACACCTCCATCAACTAAGACATCATGAATTGAAATACCATTACATAATACCTCAGCTTGTGGAGCATAGGGATCTGCCTCTGCCTCCAAAAATAGGGACCTCAACCTCCTTCCTTCTTCGAGCATTGAGTCCACCTCGCAACTCCCACCTCTTCTCAGAAGATATAGCCAAGAGTTGACCATATGTAATATTTGCAGGCCTTTTGGACAGATCTTCCAAGATGGAGTATGGTCCTTGCCCCTGTGAAATCAGAAAATCCTGCACACCCAACTTTCTTCTCCTATGTTTCTTACTAGTTTCTTCTTTCATCTTCTTAGGATCAGTTCCATCTTGATTATCTTTTTCTTTCTTTCTTTTTGTTACAAACACATCTACTTCATTATTTCTACTCTTATCTACTACATCAAGAGAATTCACAGGTGCTTTTCCTTTATCATTATCTCTTATACCAGATGTAGAAGCTCTATCTGGACAATTATACTTATAATGACCCTTTTTATAACAACCATAACAAACAACTTCAGAAATATTTCTTTTTGGACCTCTATCTCCTCCCTGAGAACTAAATTCCTTTCCTTGAAGAAGATTAATAGTTAACTGACCCATCTTTTCTAGCAGATCTTCATACTCAGTAGATGTACTAGGAGAAATATTTGTGCTCACTGGGAGTGGTTGTGGATTCTGGACCAAAGGTGCTGGTGTAGGCTCTACTTTAACAACAATTTCTTTGGGCTCCTCTTCCATGCTTTCTTCTTGCCTTCTTGCAATCTCCTTTGCTTGTTCAATGGTAGCTGGGCGGTCATACTTCACTCATTGTCTGATCTCTGGCTTCATCCCAAGAATGAAGTGCTTACAGAGGAGATTATCCACGCCATTCATCAACCCATCCGCTAGTCCTTCCTTCTGGATCTGGGCATCGAGCTTCCTCCTTAGCTCTAGAACACGAGCATGATAATCCCTTATCTTCTCCTTCTCTCCTTGGGATAGCTTTATGATCTCGATCATGAGATCTGCATATTTCTGTTGTTCACCAAATTCTTCAAGAAAACTTTCAGTTAATAAATCCCATGAATTTTTCACATTATCACCTAGTGTTTCAAACCACCTAAGTGCTGAACCATCCAAAAAGGTAGGAAAAAATTCAGTCCATTGTTCCCTTCTTATTGAGGCCATTACAAATACAAGATCGTTTAAACTCTTGAATGAAAGAAGAAGCATCTTCATTAGATTGAGCTGAAAAAAACAGGAATCTTTCCCATTTTCAAAAGTAACCACCGTGAAATACCAACCCACAAGTACAATTAACAATACTTATGTGCACAAATAATTGGAATCACTATACTAGAAAGTGACTTTACACCTTTCTACAGTAAAATAGAAATGACCACGGTAAACTATGGTAAAACTTGACTTACTGCGGTAAAAACTGACTTTACTGTGATAAACACTATTCACGGTAAAAAATGAAGTTACTATGGTTAATACTATTCATAGTAAAAAGTGACTTTACTGTGATAAATACTATTCACAGCAAAAATGACTTTATCATGGTAACTACTATTCATGGTAAAAATGACTTTACCATGGTAACTAATATGCACAATAAAAACAAGGTTACCCTCTAATTGATTTTTGACTTAGTGGGAATATCTCTCCAGAAAATCCACCAATGAGGAATGGTCCCGGCAACGGAACCAAAATGTCATCACCAATCTGGCACTATGATAATTCTTCACCGAGAACTCCTCGTGCTATGATTATTTACTAATGCACATCCTTTAGTTTGGTGGATGTAATTTGGAAACAAAACAACAAAATAACACAAGAATACCATCAACTATGATAAGACGGAATGATGAAAAATCTGAAATATCAAAGTAAATAAATAATATTAACATGAAATTGTTACAATCTCACCCATGAGGTACTTCAACAAGACTATGGGAGAAACTTTACAATTACACCTCTCGATGGCTTCTTCAACACACCTTTAAACTGATGGCTTCCTTTGCACACTTCCTACAATATTTTCTCACTACTTCTTTCTATGCTAAATGAGGGGGGTAGCCTCTCTATTCTTATAGAACTTCTAGGCTTATCCATCTTATCTCTAAGATAGGATAAGAAATCTACTCTGATGAATCATATTCCATACCTTAACTCTTATCTTTACATGTAAGCTTATCTTCTAAGATAAGATAAACCTTATCATTTTACATAGGTTCCACATTTTTAGACTTTTTACAAATAAAATACACAAAATATTTATGACCTCACTCCTTGTCCTTATTACCAATATAATATTTCTAATTCCTAATCACGTAGACCCTACTTCTCTAATTACCCAAACTTTGACATTTTAACATTACCGTGACCACTTACGACAAATATTTACTTTTTACAACATTCCTATTGTACTTTGACTGTTACCCTTACTCCACATTATTGGTGACACCGTACTGACGGCGCCGTTATCTTCTATCAGATGCTACTACTAATTATACTTAACAACATCCTATTCCTAATACATACATTAATGAAATAGAAGTTATGGAGGAAAATTTTAGTGTCGACAGGTTCTCTAAATGATGCACAATTCTTTTCTATTCATTTTTACTTGAATAAGTGTCATAAGATGATGAATTCTCACAAGACTCACATAAAATAGAGGCTTGGATCCCACAAGTTCCTCAGGTGAGTGCCCAATGCCCATTGGGTGATATGTTGACATGTATGGGATTAGGCTATTAGTCTAAGGGTATAAAAATGACTACATCTTGGTTCCATTACTAGGACCTCTTTTCAAAGTTGCTATGAGAAATGGCATACATATTTTTCCCTGTGATGCATGTTTACATAATGTATGGCCTTGGAAAGTGTTGAAGCATGGTTCAAGAGCATGGAGGATGAGTTTTCTTAAATATTCAATACTAGATTTGAGTTCAATGCACGTAGATGGGTAGAAGAGAACCTATACCATGAGTTGTATGAGACATTATTCTATTGTTTCCCAGTATAACTATATGAATGGATTTAAACATATGCATCTAGGTCAATCTAGTATTATAGATCACGTGTGTGGACCCAAGATGACTATCAGAGGCTACAGGATGCAGATATGACTTGGACGTGTGTTGTTGATCATTGGTGGAAAAGAGTGCTGACCAGTTATACTCTAGAATATGCCATTTCTACATATTTTTTCCCATAAATTGTTGAGTTCAAGTTTTTGAGGGATCCTAGATGATCATTTTTTCATGTTATTCATTTCATTATGAATATCTTGGTCATTACCTTGAGTTTAGAGGCATTTCCCATGGCCAACTAAAATTCTCTAAGGGATACGAAAGGAAGCTAGGGTGGAGGAAGATCGCAGACATTGTGGCTGAAAAGCAAAGGGAGGAGAGATGGCTCAAGTATAGCAAATATTGTGAAAGGGAGATGGCTAGACAACACAAGGTTGCAAGTGTGATGGATATATGGAGGTAGACTTTGTAGGAGGGAGTTGAGATTCATGCAAAGGATGTGGAACTTGAGCAGTCTATGCTACCTCATCTTGGAAATCACAGGAGAGAATCCCCTTTATGTTTTGATGACAGTTCTTCACATGGAGAGAGGAGAGTCATTGCCGTGCATCTGAACCCATCCGGTGACCAACCCTTGGCACTTAGTTTCCTAGATCAAGGGAGAAGTATTGTTAACCTAGTTGGTATAAGTGGGAGTAACCGATCTATGCCTATGAGATATGAATTCTCATTTGTAACATCCATGGCTGTGTAATCCATTCTGGTATTTGAAGGGATTTTTAGAAAAGGTGCAAGTATGCAAGGTTTGGGTATCACATCTGGGAGTGGCACGGGACACACAACTAGAGGTGGTACAATATCACAAACCATCAATGCATAGTTTAGTGGGATGTTGGGAACACTTGGCGTAACCAACTTAGGCCATTTTCTAACTATAGGAGCTAGATTTTGTGGCATAGGGGCTAGAGGACATGGTGGACCTAGCAGATCTAGAGGATTTGGTGGGTTAGGAGGAATAGGACCTAGTGGATCTAGTGGATCTTGTGGAGGAGGAAACACCAGAGGGAACCAAGGCTTTATATCAGGAGGCCAAGGGCCCCGCCACCTCCACAAGTATTTTTTGAGATGTATTTTCCCTTAACAAACTATTGGGGTATTGAGTATGCTAGAGATCATGTGCACAAGTGTGAATTGCTATGGCACGTAAAATGGATCAATACCCTAGAGTGGAAGGCAAGTTAGTTTGTAACAGCATTGCAAGTACGCATGTATAGTTGGTATTAGAAGTATGACCCCCATCAGACAGTGGTAGACTACATTGCATTAAAGAACACCTTCATAGTAGAGTTCCATATCCCTAAGTTTGAGAATAAGAGCATCAAAACTATGAAGGAGATCCAACAGGGAATGGCAGAGAGTGTGCAGGATTATGACACACATTTCAAGACTCTCTTGTCTAAACTATCCTATGACATTCATCCTTCTCAATATGCTCAATGGTTTTTTGTAGCTTTGATAACACCGTTTACAAGGGCTCTGTTGCACAAGACTTCCACAGAACCATGTGAGGTCTTGGAAGATGCCTTTCATGTTGAGGCTATTAGGAGTGTTGATATTGGTGTTAGTCCTTTTTTGGAGGCCCAAATTACTTTAATGGCCAAGCAGTTGGAAAATCTATTTGTAAACTCAGCACATGAGGTTCATAGTGGGATTTGGTGTACAAACTGTTAAGTGGAAGGACATGTGAAGGATATATGCCCTTGAAATTTGGTATGTAATATGGTAGTAGACTGTGAAATTTTCCATGGGGATCATGATGCAAGTAGATGCCCTCTACTACAACATACAATCCAAAAGAATGTTTCTTACTATTATAATATTTGTACCTCTACCACCCATGATACTAAGGATCGCATACTGAGTGATCAGATCCATGATGCTATTGATTTTGGTGTGAGCCAAACTAATCTTGCAATCAGTTCCAAGGATGATGATCATCGCTTTAAAGGGTGTGCAAATGGAGGAGCATGTGGAATCAATTTTTTAGAGGATTTCATGGTCACAATAGCTGCAGAAGAGGATGAAGTGAGTTCCCATCAGGAACCTGTTGTAATTGTGGATCTATAAATCATTACAAACATGAGTTTCTTGATCTGTTACAATGCTCATGGTTTAGAAAGAAACATAATTATGAAGAGTGTCCAGAGCTTTATGAGCATATGAACCAGTAGAACCAAAATGACAAAGGTGTTGCGATGGTAAGCATCAAAAAATCTGATTCACAGTGGATGCCAAGAGTGGTGCATGATTCAAGGATATAAACTATACTAGTGATGATGTGAGAATAGGCCATACGCTCTAGGGATATGTCAAGATAAAGGAAACTAGTTTTAAAATAGGAAGTGGTACATGGAAAGTATCCGGACCTTGCAAATCAGAAGGAGGTGTATCAAGAGACTATGGACATGATTCAAAGTTTGCAAGGGGGATCCAATTTCTAAAGGAGCAATCAAAGTAGTTGGAGAAAAGGAAGAATGTTGAGGCTCCAAAGGATGACTTGTATGAGGTCAAGGAAGTATGTAGGATGTTAAGGCAAGAGAATATTATTCCCTTTCTAGGAGAATGGATGAGGGAGAAGGTACCACATGCCAGAGTAGATCGTAAAAGGTAGTTTTTTCATGTAAATCTTCCTCCTCACATCCTTGACTATGATAAGGAGATTATCTTGAATGTAGTTGTTGATGGGTGGCTTCTAATTAATATCCTCATTGACACGGGAGTAGAGGTCAATGTTCTTACCTTATTTTCCTGACATCAATGGGAAAGCCTGAATTAAATCCATCTTCAAATATGTTATATATGGAAAACAAGACTAAGGAAATGCCCATTGGAGTCCTAAAGGATGCAATTATCACCATTCAAGGGGAAATGTTCACTGAAGAGACTTAAAATTATTGGCACTCGCCAAGGAAGATAACTTTCCAGGATTGCTTGGGTGCCCATGGTGTTACAAGAACAATGTCGACCTATGTTTTAAAAAAGGGTGTATCAGATTTGAGAACAAGGAAGAAAGGTTGATCATCTCTTTGACTGATGGGAAGTCAACGCCTTATATCGAGTCCTTAGGAGAATTTCTTGACAGAATCTATGTGTGCTCTATAAGAGATCTTGAGATAATTCATCCCATAGAGGGACTCATCCAGTTTGAAGATGCTCAGTCCTTGAGTGATACCTCTAGTATGGCATGCAAAAATTGGGTGCATGGGGCTTATGATTTGATTGGGGGATAGTTGATAGGATCTGTAACAAGGGTGAAAAAAGAACACTTAGTCAGGCACCTTGGAGGGAAGAATTTTCCACGTTACCCTGGAGAAGCATATCCTAAAATTTTCTTGTAAGAAATGGAGGCTCAGTGGAAAAATAAGAATGAGAGAAGGGGAATGCTTAGTTATAACCTAGTCAAAACTACAACACGCTAGTGGGATACACATTGGGAGATCCTCCTAGAGTGGCGCAAAGTAAGAATCAAATTATCTATAAGGTTATCTAGAAGTAACGTGCCCACTATCATACAAGACTACCATGGTAATGAGACTACCTCATTTCATATCCAAGCATGTGAGAAGGCCTGGATGGGAAGCGTAGAAGAGTTACCTCCTTTGTTATGGGTGCATAAATTGTATTCCACCTTACAAGGATGTGCACACACTTGGTATATTCATTTAGAGATGTGTTGTCAAATATTATATTGGTAGGAGTTGGTGACTAATCTCATTCTAGCTTTCAAGTATAGGAGTACCAAGCCATTGGTGGATAAGGCACTGCAAGTAATCAAACGTCTTATAATGGGAGATAGTGCTATGGAAAAATATAGGCTACTGGAGTTGTTAGGTGAGTCCTATTTGGATACGCGCCTTAATGAAGAAGAATCAAAAGAATTACAGCTTGAGCACGCGTGCATGGAAAAAGAAAAAGGAAAGATGGTCTATGTAGTGGACGGTGAAGAGGTGGAGACCTTGAATGTTAACCATTTTTTAGGTACACGTGAAGTCATAGATAACATTTATTATCAAGCATGCACCTACCATGAGCCCTTGAAAACAAAGAAGGTTAACATTGGGACAAAGATAGAACCTAAGGAAGCTATCATTGGGGACTATTGGTCAGAAAAAGAAGTTTCAAAGGTCATTAATCTGTTGCAAGAGTTATAGGAATTTTTCCCTTGTGGGTACAACAAAATCAAATTCCTACATCATTCCTTAAGGGAGATGAAGATAAAGTTGAAGGAAGGTGCATTCTTGATTTGGAATAGGCCTTATTAGATGAATCCAAATTTACATGTACGGGTCAAGGAAGAAATAGAAAATATGATAGCATCTGGTACCATTGAGGTAGTGGAATAATCAGAATGGATCAGCCCAATGGTCATCAGTATCAAGAAGGATGGGAGGATAAGAATCTATGTTGACTATAGGGATCTAAATGTAGTATGTGTCATTAATCATTTCCCAACCCCCTTTACTGAAGAAATTTTGGAGGGAGTAGCTAGGTGGGAAATCTACTCTTTCACGGATGGGTTCTCAAGTTTTCACCAAGTCAAGATTGCAAAGGAAGACTAGAGAAAGAAAAAAAATTCCATCAAGTGGAGAAGTTTTTCCTACATGATTATGCCTTTTGGATTGAATAATGTGCCTGTTATGTTCTCGTGCATCATGTTACAAGCATTTCAGGAATTCATCCATAAATTTCTTCAAGTGTACCTGGATGACTCGACTATGTATGGATTAGTGAAAGACCATTGTGATAATTTGAGCTTGATGTTTGAGAGATGCCAGAAATTATGGATATCCCTTAACATTAAGAAATGTCTCTTTTCTACTCCATTTGGGACCCTATTAGGACACATTATATGCAAAGAAGGCTTACTTGTGGAACGTGCCAAAGTTATAGTTATTATAGGATTAGGGGAGCCTACTAGTCAAAGCACAGTGCACGGATTCCTTGGGCATGCGGGGTACTATAGGAAATTCATCAAGGGGTATGCTAATATTTCCATGCCCTTAGAGTAATTGTTAAAACATAAGAGTTCATTTCATTGGGGAGAGGCGTAGCAGAGGGCATTTGACACTTTGAATGATAGGCTTGTCATGATGCCCATATTACATTTACCTTCTTGGGATAAGCCTTTCCATGTGTATGTTGATGCCTCAGGGACATCTATGGGAGTTGTATTAGCACAATATGGAGAAGGAATTGTTTATCATCCCTTGTGCTTTTCCAATAGAAAGTTGACACCAATAGAATAAAATTACACAACTACTAAACGTAAATTATTGTCCATGATCTACATGTTACACAAGCTTAGGAAGTATCTATTGGAAAAACCATTTATATTCTACATGAACCACATGGAATTGAAGTACTTAGTCAACAAGCCCGTTTTACAAGGGCACATATGTTGTTGGGTCCTATTATTTTAAGAATTTGAGTTTATAGTGGTTATGAAACCAAGGAAAAGTAATTCAGGACCTGACCACTTATCAAGGATTAACTCAAGGGAGGAAACAAAAATCATTGAGTATACCATGTCAGATGCACAATTTTTTAGGTTGCAGTGCTTGCCCTCAGACTTGGAATATATCACAATTTTATTAAAAAAAGGTGTGGCGTTGAAAGGAATGAAGGATCTAGAGAGAAACAAGTTAGAAATACATGTCACACCCTACATGTTGATTAGTGGGGACCTGTATAAGTTAGTTCGTTATGAGGTTCTATGCCGATGTGTATTGGAACATGAGCCCATGGAAATTCTGGAGGAAGCTTATGGTGGGATTGTAGGAGGACACTATGTAGGAAATGCTACCACACGGAAGATTCTACTGGTAAGACTTTGGTGGGAAACCATCTACTAGGATTGTATTGAGTTTTTCAAGGCCTATGACCATTGTCAGCACCTTGGAAAACTTGGGAAGAGGGATGAATTACCTTACAACCAATAGCCAGTGCTGAACCATTTGAAAAATGGGAAATCAACTTTGTAGGGTGAATTTCACTAGCCAAGCAAAGGAATGGTTCATGGTATATCATCACATGCACTGACTACTTGACATAATGGGAAGAGGTAGTGCCTATAAAGGATTGCACCACAATGACAACTGCTATATTTTTATGGGAGAACATAATCAACATGTATGGTTTTCCTTTAAGTTTAACAAGTGATAGAGGTACACATTTTCTCAATGAAATAGTTAGAATTTTGTTAGTAGAATTTATGGTGGCCCATCACAAGATCACCCATTATCACCCTCAAGGGAATGGATTTTCTGAGGCATTTAACAAAATACTATGTCACATGTCGACTAATATCTATGAAGTTGGAAGACAAGATTGGGATGATAAATTATTATCCATTCTATGGGCATATAGGACAACCTACAAGAGGTTGAACAAGACCACACCATATTAAATTGTGTTTGGCACAAAGTTTTTTTTTCTAGTTGAATTCATGTTACCATCACTGCGTATATTGTGTGCAGGAGGGTTAGCTGATGAAAAAGTTCTGGAAGAAATGATTGATAAGTTAATGTAGTTAGATGAAAGGTGATCACTTGCTCAATGGAGTCAAAAGATAGAAAAGGCAATACAAAAAGCATGGCATGATCATCATATCAGGAATAAACAATTTAAGGTTAGACAGATGGTGTTGTTGTATATTCCAAGTATATGTGCCATCCTGGGAAGTTGAACGTCCATTGGTTGGGACCATACATCATCTCGTATATTCTTGATTTAGGCACTTGCAAATTAAAAGTGCTAGATGGGATGAGATTACCAAGTCATTTCAATGGGAGTAGGCTGAAGCCCTACTATAAATAACTCTTCTTGGTGTTTGTAATAAGGTAATATTTCTAGTTATCTTAGAATCTCCCTTTATGATTTTATTTCCTTTTGTTTCCCTTTCTCGTTGTTTGTTCCTTTCTTTTTGTTTTGTTTTGTGCCTTGTGCGCCGGTAACCACATTATTTATCCAAGGTTGTGTATGCACAGAGGACCGCGTATATTTTTTAGTGTGGTGTGGAGTAATACAAATAAAATTATAGGCCCATAATACAATTTCAGTTACCTAGTAGAAGGAAGCGTGTAAGGATGAAAAAGCGTGTGGGAAGACAATGGATAATGAATTATGGTGTCAAGAAGACTGTAAAAAATATCACGTACAAAGGATGAAGAGTGCAGGAACAACATGAGGTAGGTGAAGGCAAAAATTAGGTAAAGGATAGAAGAAGTGCCTTCAGTGCTATAGACGTGCGTGTATGAGTCTTTGGTCAAATTGTATTTTTGTGCGCCAAAAGGTTATAGAAATCTTTTCACATAGGATTGGTGTGAGTGGCTAAGGGCACTTAAAATTCGCTTAGTGAAAAAATATGCATTTAATATTAAAGT
This sequence comes from Taxus chinensis, assembly GCA_019776745.2. Lineage (NCBI taxonomy): Eukaryota > Viridiplantae > Streptophyta > Pinopsida > Cupressales > Taxaceae > Taxus > Taxus chinensis. The sequence goes on along the minus strand of CM034147.1, from coordinate 314,192,236 downwards.
ATGTTGGTAGGTGGCATAGCATTTATTGATAGAGGGAAGAAAAAAATATAAATACAAGGTCAGGAAAGTCATTATTCTATCTTGGTATTATGAAGTCGAAGAACTTTTGTGAACTAGGGTATCTAGAGAGAAGTTTGTGTGAAGGAAGAATAATCCTAAGAATTTGAGTGTGTCACTAGAGTGGATATGCAAACTAGGAGGAAGGAGTACACATGCATGAAAGAAGGTTGTTTGTGGTGCATCATCTTATGGAAGGTTTTTCTAGTTAGGGTTTGGAAGCTAAGGCATGGAAATAGAAGGATTCGTTCCAGGAGTTGAGTTTGGAGTTAATAAGAATAATAAAGAGAAGTAAGGATTTTGTAGTTTATCCCGACATAAAGCATGTCACCTAAGAAAGCAATTATTTCACCAAAGAAACTGAATGGAAAGGGAAAAGGAAATCAAACCACTGCCGGCATGAGCTCCAACAAAGAATAGTACATAGAAATGCAATACCCAAATGAATTATTGCTAGGAAAGGAGTGGGTTTCACATTTAAGAAAAATTACTATGAGTGATTATAACCATCACATGAGCAAAATTGAGAAGGAAATGGTGTTAGAATTGGTCCACATAGATAATAAAAGGACATCAGATGGGATGCCCATATACAACAACGAGGTGACGGTTAAATTGGAGAAGGAAAGATTGTTACTATTGTATGAGTTACATTACTTTGGCAAGCCTGAGCACCTTTATCAATGGTTGATGTCACATGTGCATGAGGATCACTTTTATTTTGTGGGGTGCAAGATGCACATAACACCAAAGCTTATATCCAAGTTCACATGCCTTATTTGTGAAGGAGAAAGTATAGATGATGATCTAAGTGATAAGGAGGCTATCAAAGAGACTATACCATCGTATGACTACAAGAAGGGTTCACAATAATTTGACATTGCAAAGATACCAAACCATGTTATGAGGATGGCTACACACTTAGTGACCAAACTCAATGATCAGGAATGTTGGATGCAAGTGAACAAGGCATGACTAAATGTATGTTGAAGATGTCAGAGGGAACCATCTATAACTTTTCTGCTTTCATCACAGATGAGATCATAAGCAGCGCATAGGAGGGAGAAAAGATATTATTGGGTAATTTCCTCCTCACCATTTTATTTTCATAAATTGGAGTGCCAAATGGGCTAGAATTTTTTTTGTGAGTATCCATATGAGAATCCCTCGCCCATAAAGAGATTTAAAAAATACACTTGTGAAACCATGATGGCCCCTCACAAGGTGTGCCTAGAGAAGTGGTATAAATGAATGTGTGACATATTTGGGGTAGCGTGGAGGATCCCAGTGTACCTTCCCATGCTCATGGATGGAGAAGTAAAATTTATAGTACACCAACATTTTTACATTGGCAGATTTACTTAAAAAAATGACACTAAGGGTCCATGGTGCAATATACCCTTCTCCTTCACCACACAATACTTCCAAGAAGGGGTCAACAAGCTCAAGGAAGCCAAAATACTAAGGTTTGACCTTATTGAGGTACACCAAGACCAATGGAAGTTATGTTGAAAGCTCTTATACCCTAAAAATTACACGTACGTGGAGAAGTATGTCTCCCACGAGGTTCAAATGATGAAACCAATAATACTTCCAATCACTAGAAGCGATGCAACAAGGATATACCTTCACATAAGGCCTAAGTTTGAGAAAGGTTCATATCTTGAGTAAAATGTCTCCATTCCATAAAACCCCAGTGGAAGAAAGAATTTTGCACCAAAGAAGAGAGAAAGAGAAGAGGGGTAGGAGAAAAAGGCACCAAGTGTGTAGACTGCACAATCGATGGGAAAACCTGAAGTAGTCATGAAGCCTAGCACTTACGTGTAGAGGAAGAAGTCTCCTATTAAGGAAAAGACCTAGGAAGAAGAGGTATGGGAGCATGGATATCCCCTCACCTATGAGGAATCACGAAGGAAGACGTCACCTAGGGAATAAAAAGAAAGGGAAGAATCTCCTGTACTGGAATCTCTGGTAAGGAAGAAGCAAAAGGTGACAGATGAGGAAGACTCAAAAGATATAGAGAGCTTAGATGCCTACATCAGTGATAAGGATGATGAAAACCCTGAAGGAGTTGAGGACTATCCATTATATGATGTGTATGATTCTAAGGAGGAAGGAGATGAAGATGAGTATAACAAGGAAGATGAGGATAATAATGATGAGGAAGAAGCTGAGGCTTAAGGAAATGGGGTAAGCAAAGAAGTAAGCACCAAGAACCAAAGCACCACAAGCCTCACCAAGGAGCAAGTAGAGAAAGTTGTAGAGAGGGAAGTGGTAGGCATCATGAAGAAGTTGGTGGAACAAGAGTTGGAACGAAGCATAGACAAGATTATAAAAGAGTTTGAAGAAGAGAGCATTGGGAAGGAGTATGGAATCATGGGTGGAGATCCCAAATTAGCATTAAGCTTCCCAAAATTTGTGAGAATAGGTGGGAAAGGTGTAGTGGTGGCATAAGGGCAGGGAATGTGATATGTTGATAATCCCGGAAAGGTGCTATGCACACACTTCTAGAGCACTGTACCAACAGATTAACTCCTAGTTGTGTCATTGTTTGATGGAGAAAGCATATACCCATGGACAAGAAAGATGTTATCTTGGGAATTTGAGTCCCACAAGGATGAACCTGAATTTGAGGTAAGTCGGAGAGTGTTAATGAAGGTGTAAGAAAACAATGCAATAAATCCCTTGGTGAATTCTCATCAGCTATTAGATGGATAGGTTTGTAACGTGATTAACAAGGTTTTAGTCAAAATTAAGGTCAAACTATTTAAGATAAATGATAGAGTGATATCCATGAAGGAGGAACTAGAGAAGAAAAAGAAGGAGCTTGTGGAGAAGGTAAAATAGCTAAAGCAAGAGGAGCTGATCAACACTAATTTGAGGCGTGAACTAAAAGAAGAAAAATTTAAGGTGCGCGAGGTCTCCAAGAAGGTGGAGATGATTACAGATGTAATTTTCCTAAAGCACCCCTATTTAGCACCACTCAAGTAGAATTATGAATTAACCTTGCAATGTCTAGAGGATCTAACTCGCATTCTCACAATGGAGAGGTGACCACTTTCTTTAGAGTCTACAGATGAAGCACAAGCACGCCAAGAGAAATAAAACAAGATGAAGGTTGTTGAGATTGTGGGTCGATATAATAAGCTTCTTGTAGAAGTAAAGGCCTCTGCATAAGTTGCTAAAGCTGCATATGACAACTACACAGATAGAGATAGAGTGGAAAGCATCTTGGTTTCCACCTAGGAGATGGAACTCAAGGAGTTCCAAGAGAAAATTAAGGGGAATAGGGAAGAGAGAGATAAGATCCTAGCCAAGGTGGAGAAAAAATCAAAAGTAATTGAAACCCTGTGAGGCTCGATCACAATCCAGTTAAAGGAAATATACCACCAGATCACCCACAAGATGGATTCCCTTGAAGACTTGGGGAAGAAATTGGAGATTATTGTTGACACCATGAGTGAAAAAGGGGAGGAGATGAGTTTTTAGGAGGTTAGCGCCCTAGTGGGTGATGTATGTCAACAAGCCTAGAGTGAGGTTGACGCTTGGGAGAAGTTAGAGATAGAACTAGGGAAGGATTTTACTTTCCTCCTCTAGCAATAAACAAGTTCCCCATTATTTCATTCTTTCTCCCAATTCTTCATTCCCTTATTCTTTCTTTCCAACCATTGTATAATCTTGCCATTTTTTATTCTTTGAAGAGTATTTCCGAGGACGTAGAACATGCATAGTGTGGGGTGATGTTGGACCCCATAATATTGGCCAAGTACAAGAACATGCATGGGCTCGTGGGACCTAGTTGAAGAAGGCCACGCAAGGTTGAAGGCACACATGGAATGGTTCTAATAGGGTTTTATAGAACACATGGCACGTGCATGCAAGATAAGATAGGTTTTGGACTTAGCCATATTCAACATCTCAAGTAGTACACGAGAAAAACATCACCCTTCTAGCATGTGGAGTGGATAAGGTGACAACCTGGTGATTGAAGGATTAAAAAGAGAATATTCCATGCATGCGATGGAAGGTTCTAGAAGAACATCATTACATAGAGTGGAGAGCTTGGATTAAATGAGGTATTATCCATTAGATAACCACTTGGAAACTTGGTGACTGATTTTCTATCTCAGAAGGCATGGCAATGAAGGAAAGAAAGCTATATATGGAAGTGCGCAGGTAACAATTGAGAGAGATATACATGGAGTCATCCTAAGAGAGCCAAGGTATTAGAAAGGAGAAAAATATCTACAAATATATTATGGAGGATTCTATGGGTTGGGATTACGGAAATATACAAGTGATGGCATATTTAGAGAGATGGTTTTTCTCTCATCTTTGTAATATGAGGGACATAATGTAGTTCTAATGCATGACTTGGCTTTGCATTGTCATATAACGGTCCGTTATTACTTCAAGGAATGTAATGTGGTTATTGAACATGATAATTTGAATATAAGGCTCTGTTATGAATCGTATATGTGTTCATGAGTATAATTCTTATGCATTTCCTTTATGTATGAACCATTTCCATATGTTTTTTGTTATTTCTCTTCTATGGATGCACTGATGTTGTAACTTATCCTAGGTTATTATAATGATTCACAATTATTTTCTATTCATTTTTACTTGAATAAGTTTCATAAGATGATGCATTTTCATAAGACTCACATAAAGGAGAGGCTTAGTTCCCATGCATTCCTCAAGTGAGCGCCCAATGCCCGCTAGGTGATAGGTTGATGCGCATGGGATTAGACTATTAGTCTAAGGGTATAAAAATAACTACATACAGCCTAAGTAACTCGATTATCTTGTGACACCATGAGTGTCCAATGTTTTCATCTTTATTCCTTGATGTGAATCTTATCTACATGTTATGACTTATTTTTTCTCAATTTTTTAGCTTTATTACACTTATGTTATTACTATTATTGTTATTCTTGTTTTTATCACTACTATTGTTTATCTTGATCCTATGGTTGTTTTTTCATTTCATGCCACAGTTGCTACCATGTGGAACCCCTTTTATAGGTACAAGTTCTCAAAGGTGGCCATCATTTTAGAATTCCACATTCCCTACAAATTTGCATACATAGACTCCATAGGAATACATCTATTCTTTTAAGAGACACACTCAAATTCTTTATCATACATACCTCAAAATATGGGTAATTGATTGGGATGTATTCTACACTTATATGTAGAATTATATATTTAGGAACAAGTTTTCACAGGGAAAAATTTCTTAGAAACATTTCTAAATACTAATATCTAGAGAAAATGACATAATTTAAGGACCATACATAAAGGTGTTAACATTGGTCCTTGGATCATTGCATCAGAACTTGCAATATATTTTAGTCTAGAATAACTCATATTACTCCCAGTAACCAAATCAAGACTTACAATATGTTTTAGTCTAGACTAACTCATATTATTCCCAATAGCCAATACTAAAAAGAGGTAAAGAAATTGAATTCACAATTGTGTAATAGCTACAGACTAGACATAATTCAAAGAAGAAAGAAATATTGATCTCGAAAATGTATATGAAATAAATAGGAATGTTTATTACTGAATTAGAACAAAAAAATAATTTAGAATGAAACATAAATGAGTAGAATTATATTAGGATCAAATATCAACCTTCCACACATTGTACATAATTTTATATAAAATAATTTACTATTGAGTTATTAGCCCATTCTTCTTCCTTTCATGGGAGAAGTTACCATTGAAAACATAGATAGAAGGTAGTCATACATTGCAAGAAACTATTAGATAATTCAAAATGAATATGTTAAAATAAAAAGAAACATTAGAGAAGGAAATGTGGAACCTCAAAGTTCATATTGATGATAATTGTCCACAACTTTTCACTGATAACCATATGTGAGTAAGTAATGAGTAAAAAAATAAAGTTTACTACTCTAGTAGGAAAACTGGTGGATACGTGGAAGGAGAATGAGACTTTAAGTAAAATTAACCCATATGTGCACAATATAAGAAATAAGTGAAATATGTAGATATTATCTTTCAAGAATACATGAATATGCTTTATAAGATGAGGCACAAGCCAATCAACCCAATTTTAAGCTCATGGATTGGAACACATAACAATAGAACATAATGATTGATATTGAAACTGATACACACATGGTAAAAATAATGAAATTTCAAATAGATATATAAAATTTTGATCAATATGTCAAGAAGGTGTTGCAAACATCCCTATAGGCTTGAGATAGTTTTACTGATAGATTGTGAGAATGGGAGTACAATAGACCACGTAATAAATTTTATGGAGTTCAATAAAAAAATGTAGGATAAATTAAAAATTATATAATAGGACATCAAAATTACCATCACTATTCATGGGAAATATATAGGTGATTCCAAATATGATGCTTTGTACGCAGTCATATAAGCATTATCAAATTTGTAGATATGCTTTGGAAGAGTAAATCAATCACTCATAGATTGGAACGTATATACGGTAGAATTGGAAACCTTCCCATTATGAATATAATGAATTATATCCCATGGTATGTCATGCGACATATTCTACTCCTTATATTAAAATAAAAATGGATAATGTGACCTATACCTTTCACTCCAGTGAACAAGCCAACAAAAACCACATAACCTGAGAAACAACCATAAGAAAGAGGAGCAACATAATTTTGTGGTGGGTAATGAAATTTTAGAATTATAGTTTTGAAATTATTTTAGTATTTGTAAGAAGTCCCACATAGATTGAATATTGATAAGGATAGTCTATGAGGGAGTTTATGTAAATTGAAAACCCAAAAGGGCAGTCTATTGGAAACCTGAAAGGGAAGTTAAATAGTATGTATTGCATACAAACTAGTAAAAAATTTCTTCTATGCTGATTATGAGTAGAGTATAATAATGCACCATGAAATAAATATTTATAAAAAATTAGAAAGAGTAACACAATCCATTTCCTAAATCGTCAAAAATAGCTTTTGTCCCAGGATAAGACAACTATTTAAGTTTGCATAAAAATTTATAGTGTAAAAAGGATTAGAAAACTAACATGAATTATTTTATATGACTATGTAATCCTATTGTACATATAATATAGATAATAAAATTATAGAAGATAGATAGAAAATGTGAAGAGACTCATAATTTTCATTTCTTATGTTCAAATTAGCACAATGTGTTTATCTTTTTATCTTCTCTATCTCCTATTTATATTCCTTCCCAATGCAATATGACCATTTTTGAGCTATTTATCCTTGTATATACCACCTTAATTACTTTTATCCATTGGATTTTTTTTTACGTCATGCCATATCATCTCTTTAGTTCACTTAACATAAAATACTTGTATCTTGGTATGTCATCCGTATAGATCAGTGAGTTGGTAACTTTCCATCATTTCAAATTTTTAAATTTACTTTTAATATCATCTTCTTTCTTCTTTCTTATGTAGGATTCCATCGAATAATTTTTATTCTTTTTCTCTTCAATTTATTTCTCTTGTTTTCATTTTTGGATATTTTAAAGGTGATATTTTGAAGCTTAAATATTCTACATACACTAGAAAAAAAATTGATAAAAAATACAAACTTCTATCTACCAAACTTTTGAAAACGCCTACTCTAACTAATGTCTTGAAGGCACTTATTGTCACTTTCTTGTCATTATATAATTATGAATTTTAGGATTTTATCCTACATTTATTGATTCTAATATATGACATGTTCTTCTATAGATAGCATAATACAATTGTGCCATGTTTTGTGATGTGATGAATATAGGGGCCTTTCTACCTAATTTGTAATATTCCAGGAAGCGCTTTAAATATACTTTCATAAAACAATGACATTTTTTTAGTTTGAAATTTTTTACTACAAATACTTCATTCATATCATGTTTTCTAACTCTTCTTATGTGTTTCCTAATTCCATTATGGTGTTGTCTTATTTTCTTTCATTTTTGTCTAATCTAGATGTTTATTTTCGATGGAGACGTTATCTCCCAACCATGTGATTATTTCTATGTGTAGGATTAATACAATATATTCCATTGACATTATTAATTATATTCCATAGATAAATTGAAAGGTTTTATATCATGTACTCCTCTTTTATTTTATTCTAGATGCCCAAAGTATTTTGGGTATTCTATCTTTTAAATCATCTCTTTCAAAATTGCATGTTTTGGTTAGCACTCTTTCTAAAAAATATTACCTTTTCTTGTCCATTTTATT